>JARFIW010001279.1:600000-977500 GCA_036346225.1 Platerodrilus igneus | reverse complement strand
TCAAAAATATAAAACCTTTGCAATTAGAAACATGGTTGTATAAAATGTAAACAAGAAAGTGGAACGTGGGTAGTAAGCTAAAAGCAATAGTAGGATAGTGTTTTTGGGAAAATTATGCCTTATAAATGATTTTGTAATAAGAAATAATAAGAATAATTTAAATCTTTTGGTACACCCAACGATTAACGCAGTAACAATCCACGATAAATCGATTTGCAGATTGGATGCTGTGGATGCAATAATTATGAATAAAATTAGTTGAGTGAGAGAATTTTTTAAATCGGTCCTACTCTGAAAAAAATATTTTCATACACTTCACCGTATTTCCTTACGTAATATTATTACATTTTATCATTTGCGTTTTATATCAATGGTGCCTTGTTACTTGTTATTTTGATAAGTAACAAATTTTTTTAAATTTAACTTTTGTAAGAATTTTCATTATTTCAATAAGTTCAAATTAAGCGCTTTTTCTGAACATTTACTTGACTTTCTGTTGGGAATTTTCATTATTTCAATAAGTTCAAATTAAGCGCTTTTTCTGAACATTTACTTGACTTTCTGTTGGGAATTCTGCGGATGGTTGTTAAAACTTTGCTGATGTTCGTAGGTCAGTGAAAGAGGATTGTTTTGGAGAGGTGCAAATTGAATATCGTCCGCAGAACTGAACTGGCAGTCAACATTTTTCACCGGTGCATCTGTATAAAATTGTGGAGAGATAGTCTCATCGTCCCTTAACTCATTCTTTCACACTATCTTGTTCCTGAGATCTTTTCAGTAGGTGAACTTGCTGTGTGCGGACTTACATTGATTTTCCAATGCTCCACCCGAAGGTACTACATTGGTCAGGAAGCGAGTTTTTTTTACATGGAAAATTTGGAATTTTGCCGAACCCTTGCTGTTCCAAGCAAGATAGGGATCTTTAACGTGCGTGACAACACTCACACACGGGACCTCCATTTTACTTCTCGTCCGAACAAGGGTGTATTTTTGTAAAAAATGCTCGCCTAACATTTTTCAAGCGGATCGTGTCGGGATTCGAACCCCGGACCTGCTGTGTACGGACTATCGCATCTCCTGAGATTGCTGCAAAGACGTCGTAGTTATTGTAAGTAGAAATAAATTTAAATATCTACATCCTTTATAATTTGTGGTATCTGGAGAACGTTTAATATGTGACAGCGAATATCCTGATTATTATAAATTTTGTTTAAAAAATTTGGAAAATTTTGCTTTTTCTCACACACCTAATTGCCTTATGCGGTCTTTTGTAATCGCTCATTCCTTTTTGCTTCTGTCGCTGCACCCCTTCATTCATTCTCACTCGCTCAACATTAATAAACCACCACAAACCCTCCCTTTGTACTGTTCACTGAAAAGCAGTGTAATTTGTTCACCGAATGTAATCGAATACTGATGTTCCTAGATAATTCAAAGACTGCAGTGATTGCCGCAATATGCAAATTAGTTAACATATTAAGCATACCTATGCAAGTGCTCGCTAAGGTTATTATTGACAGCGTGTCCATGAATATAATTGATAGGGTAAAGAGGTCGGAGAATGGGGTATGGGAGCTGTATCGATCAGATATTTGCACTTCAGCATGTAATTGATATGTAGTTGGCGGTACGGAAGAAGGTGCCCTGTGTATTTGTGTAATCTGTGTAATATTCTAAATAATTGGCGTCGATAAACCACTAAATAGTAGAATTATTGTATTATAATTCCAGTCAAGCATGTTTTAGGACAAATTTAATTTTGAGTTTGTTATATAAGTATATTCGTTGATTTTATGGTTAGTTAGTAATTTTAAAAATAAAAGCATGCTGTGTTGTGATTGAGTACCTTATTAGGCAAAAAATATACAAAAAATTGTATCAGAAGTAAATTCTCTGTTTTTTAATTACAATGGACTCGGGGATAATTGTTATCATAGTATAAAAGGAGGATCTACACAAAAAGAAATCAACCTTAGGTATCCTGTTAGAAACCTTTAAAAGAAGTCAAATGGATTATAAAATTAAATTCAACACGTATGGTTATCGGTGGTAAGTTGTCTAAAACGAAAATGAAGACTATTGAAAGAAGTCGAAATAACGTTACACAAAAGTATTGTAGCACCGAAAGTCTAGAACCGAAAGGCTCAGAGCCATTAAACAAACAATAAATTGATCGACAGTAACAAATACAATTATAGAAGAAGAATAAAAGGAAGGAAGAAAGGGAAACAGGCAACGAGGATTAAGATGGAACGCATGGACACAGAAAAAAAGTCGTCGGAGGACGGATATTTCTAGTAAAAACACCGGAAGGTTATTAACCTCAAGAGAAGAATAGGAACGAGGAAGATAGCCAACAGTGTACGCCAAAACAGGACTCAAAGGTCAAGCCTCAAGTAAAGAAGGGAACAACAAGAGTAAACGAGAGGAAGATAGGAAAAGTGCTGGTAAAAAGAAAACGATGTACTACCAACTGTGGCAGCCAAAACCGACTAGAAAGCACCTATCACAGGAGCGGATGGATGAAACACAATCGGTATAGGGACGGACAGCAAGGAAGACCAGCAAAAAGATAAAGGAGAGTAAGGTGAAACAAAAGAAACAAGAAAAAAATGAAATAAAGCTAAAAAGAATAACACCAACATCAAGTACAAAACCCCAAAAGAAAACTAAAAGCTTACAAAAAAAAATAAAACAGAATCCCAGTGTTGTTATGTATAAGTAGGTGTGTGCGTGTGCGTGCGTGTGTGTTTATATGTGTGTGTGTGTGGGTGTGTAAGAAGTGTGTGTGTATGTGTTGTGCCTGCATAAAGTGTGCGTGTGTGTATGTGTTGTGGGGGATCGCTGTAGTCGCCTCTTACGACAGGCAGGTCGTACCATGGGGCTATTCTATTCCCGGACCCACACGGGGTCAAGAAGTATAAGGAGAGAACGCAAGAAAGAAGAACCAAAAAGAGAACGGAAGAAAGGAGAACCAAGTAGAACTGTGTGTTTATGAAGTGTGTGGGTGTACGTATGCGTGTATGTAGTGTGTGGGTATGAATTGGACGTGTATAAAATGTGTGTGTGTGTGTGTGTATGTGTTGGACCGCCGTAGTCGCCTCTTACGACAGGCAGGTCGTACCGTGGGACTATTCTATTCCCGGACCCACACGGGATAAAAGAAAAAAAAAAGAAAACGAAAGAAAACCTAGTAAAACAAGGAAGTAAAGCAAAATCTTAACGACAAAAGCCAAGTCCGAAGGAGAGCAAAGTCCGCATAAGAATCTGGGGCGCGAAGTCTGGGTATTGAGCTTAAGATTTTTGCACCGCCAGAAGGAAAATGAAACGAGATCAAAGACATTAGGATTTTGTCGACCAACATCTTCCGGTTCGGAAGAAGCATAGGCAAATTTCTGCCACTTATGGGCAGTTTTCCGCAAAACAGGGACAGCAGGGTCTAGTAATTGTAGCTCGCGGTATAGGAGGTGGCAAGGGTAGTTTAGAAAACTTAAAACGAGTTAAGGAAGAAAGTTGTTTGTTGTTAGGATTGGAGGTAAGAAAGTCAACGGTAAAAAAAGAAACATCATGGGTTGTCAGAATATCCACGGTAGAAAGAGAGAAAGCACTGACTGTGCGAAAATCAACCTTACGAAGAGAAACACACGCGGAGCACACTTCAGTTACGTTAATTAGAGAGACAGAAGTAGATAAAATTTCAACGACGCTAGATAGAGAACTAGAAGTTTCACAGTTAGGAAAGAAAACAGCATTGGCTGTAGGAATATCAACCCTAGGGGAAGGTGCAGAATACGATAACACTTTAACCATATTACATTAAGGAACAGAATCAGGTAGAAGTTCCTCAACGTTACAAGAACAGACAGCATCAGGAACAACTTCATCCACGATAGATAAGGAAGCAGAATCAGGTTGACCTGAATGAGGAACAGAAGAGAACGTAGAGTGAGAAGCAGAAGAATTAGGCAACTAGAGGTGAGGACAGTATTTGAAATATGATTCGAAGACCTATTAGTAGGAGGATGACAGTTTAGACAATTGCGGCTAGAAACTCCCTTATATCCGTAACCGTAACAATGGAGTACTTGAGGACGAGTACCATGTGTCGAAACATGACCAGGTTTCTCGCAATTAGAGCAGATAACCTGACGAATAGAAGCAGAACTAGAAAGAAGAACAGTAGAACGTACGGAAGAAGTATCGGATCTACTCTTAGGCGTCGGAGAAATCTTAACAAATCGGTCATGTAACGCAAAAGTATTTTCCTCGGTATTAGCAAACTTATAAGCAAAATCCGGGGTTCAAACTGTTGAATCAGTAAATTAAACAAGGACTTCCAGTCCGAAAATCTATGCCGATAACCACGATATCAAAGTAACGCTTTAGCCTCTAACAAATCCACTGCAGACTCAAATAACTTCAATTCTGACACATGGTGAGCTCGTGGGAGTTTTTCGAATCGTTCTAAAAAATCATGTACAGTAAGAGTGTTCGGGACACCAGAAAATTTCAAGTTCCACTTCCACACACAAAGACCTTGATAGACAGCCGAAAAAGTTGTCATTTAGAGTAGGAACAAGAAAGAAATGGGTAGAAAGTAACTAAATAAAGGCTAACCGTAACTCGATAGAAGCCAAAAGAAAATTATTGCGAATACAGGGCAATCTGAAATATAGCAGACAGAAAACTTCGGGAACACCAAAGGAAGCGAGACAACAAAATAGAAATTAGAATAGGGCTGTAAAATAAAAGAAAAATCGGAGTAAAAAAAACTAACTCTGGACGTGACGGAGAGAACAAAATGTACAGAGAGGGAAGAAAGAAAAAATGGACTAGGATTATTGAGTAAAACACAAGTCCAATAATCTGAAATTAACCAACCGATAATATCGAGCGATTAGGAAAAAAAACAAAACTAAAATTTAAGAAAATTGAACCGCATGTGGGGGACAGCAAAGAACCGAAAGGAAAAAGGAAATAACAGTTTGAACGTAAAGGAAGGAACAACAGGTAGCATCAGAGAAGTGCGGGTAACGTAGGAACTTAAGCACTCATCATCATTAGGTCTTCAGTCCTAGAACTGGTTAGACGCGTACCATCATTGTTTCCTATTCTGAACTAACCTACAGATTTCCCTGAAATTTGCACAGTCTGCATCTATCACTATCGGATCTAGGTCAACATCTACCTCTTTTTTCCTATCTCTGCTTGTAATATATCCCATACTATTCCCTTTAAGAAATAATTTAAAGTAAATAATCTAGAAAAAACTTCTGGTAGCTTTTCGATTCTATTCTGCAGCTTATATAAAAACCAAACCGCTAGGCAGAGCCATCAGTTTCAATCGAAGTATGAATTCGCAAGTATTATGATATATCTATAAATTATTACACAAAGCGTTAAAGTAAATACGTTTAATATGCTTGTCCAGATAAATTAAATAGTCGAACTTAGTGATAAGATTTATTAAGAAGAATTTAGTGTTAATGTACTTTGTTGGTAATTATTATCAGTACATTAAGGTTTCTCTGTACTTGTGAGTAAACTATAAAGAACAGTAAAAATAAGTTCGTTATAGGAGGTTGATACCAACGTGGTTGTAAGTTAATAAAACATAGCCATATCAAATTCAGCACAAATACAAAATCCAAGTCGCCGGAATGAACTACTTAAGAAATGTATAAGGCAAAATATTGGTGAACAAAGTTCCAACTGCCTAGTATAAGGAAATATTCGTAAATAATAAAATTGAACAAAAAAAGAAAAGAAATTTTGGTTTGAATTTTGATACTACATCCAGCTAATCTACGAATTAACAAAAGTTATTTAAGGCATGATAGCACACAAATAGATGGTTTTATTCAACAAAATTACAAATTTATGTTTAATGAAGTTTTACATGCCCCTTTATTGGAAAATAGGATCATCACCAAGAGTAGAAACTCTTTGAACCGATTGCAAAGGTCTTGTAACATATTTAGTCATACGAGCAGCTAGTTTACAGGTCTAGTAATCCAGCGGTTCAGATTCGAATCCAGTTGGATGCCGTTTTTTTATATATAAGATTTGTTGATACAGCCAAGCTTTTCATAGTTTGCTCTGCGTTTTAGTATGGAGATACTAGTAAAAAATTGGAATAGTTCTTTTTCATAATAAGATTTAAAATACTAACTTAAATAGCTTGTGACATGACGAGGTAAATTGAAACATGTCGCTTCTACAATTAGAATAAGGATAGTTAAAAATCCCAAAGACGTAACTAACAGAGGAAATGAGAAGAACGGTGTCGATTAGAGGAAGTTGATTTTATATAAAAAGTGATGGGATTTGAATCCTTACTAACAAACTAGAAGTTGGCTTCTGCGATACTACAGCCTTACCTCTACAAATAAAAACAATACGTTAATTATTTATCCATGCTTAGATCAATAGAAATCTTATAGGTGAAAATTTCATAATCTATTACACGGGCTTCTATTAGTAGGGTTAGTTTTCTTAATTTTGGCCTACTAATATCAGCAAATGTCGTTGATGTGTATATCCGATTATCAAAAGAGTATTTTTTGCTCAAACAAGCTATTATAGCACCAAACGATACTTAGGAGAACGTTCGCCTAATTTTATTAAAATCCTACAATTTTTGGTAGGTGTGTTATATATTTTGGTACTGGATTAATATCTTAATAATGCCTAAAATAAAATATGCAGTGCGGGTGAAAATTAATTTAAAGGTTTGTTACGTTATATTTCTGAAAGCAATTGATTTTTGCAATAAGTTTCAACTACCTTAATTAAGCGCCTCCTAAACTCCAATCTACGACTAGTTGTTTATGCTATTCCAATTAAGATGAATATTTAAAGCGTTATATAAAAATTTCCTTAAATATAGAAATACATGGAATATATTTTAAAACCACGTTCTAAATTCTCTGAATATTTGCTTATTGTTCAACAACTTCGTTTTAAATGCGCGTAAAAAGAAATGTTGTAAATCGCGATTTTAAAATGCGTTCTTATACAAAGTGTTTTGGTACAGTTATATTGTTTGATCCAGCACTCAGCCCGTAGACTAGTGCAATCTACACTTTCAAACTCTTGAGGATAGTACAAGAGAGGCAGACAGCTTACGGTACAGTTTTTTCCTGTTTCCTTTACTTTTTGATGCTGCTGTGAAAGATAGACACTTCGTTTGCTGTTCATAGTTTTCTTACTTGTAAGTATTCAATAAATTGCAGACTGCTCGTCAAAAATTTACGCTCACAATGCACTTGTTATGATCTACTTATGCTCCAAGTAACGATTAGTTATATCAAAGCTCACGTTAGAACATTTGTTACTGTTACGTTTTCTTTGTACATTAATGTTAACGTCAAACAACATGCCAATCAAATTCTAAATTAGAGTAAATAAACACCTGGTTTATTTAAGTTAGAGTTACGCTAGTTAAACTTACTATTATGTTCGTAACCTACAAAGTGCACTTCACAGTGGTGGTAATAATGACCATTTTCTCCTGTATATATATATATATATATATATATATATATATATATATATATATTGTTGTGGATTTAGAGGTTAACGAATTATTTACGCGCCAAATTAGTTAATTTATATAGTGAAAACAGGCGGGAATTAAGGTATTTTTCTATATTTAAATTGGAATGTTAAAATTACATAAAGGAAGAAAGTTTTAGAGTACATAAACAACTCAAGGATACGCATAAATAATTATAACAACTTTTAATCAAACGCATGGAAGCAATAAGGGGAGTTTGCATGCATAGAAAATCAATAATTTCAAATACAAATGTTTCCATTTTAAAAGCCAACGTTAGTTTATACAAATACTAAGAAGGGAAATAACTGAGAATTGTTATTGTAAACGGTCGGTTGTTTCAAGAAACACCTGTTGTTAAATGTCACGTTCAGGGAACTTAAATAAACGTTAAGATAGAATTCCTGTGAAATTGTTTGCAACGGTTGATTTGACCAACTGCTTTAAATATCAAATGCCTTGAAGAGTGAGTGGAATAAACGATCAATAATATAAAACAGACAGAGAAACGTATAAATAAAGCGTTGGATAGAAGTCACGTCGACATACACGGGTAAATGTGAAGGACGACTACGATATCGATTTTCTGCAACTTAAGAGGGGTTCTAAAGGAGACAACAAATATGCGTAGAACGGAGATGGATAGCTGAGAGGTAGAGCGTTGTGACGAGGAAAAATTATATCATTGGTTAATGACCAGCAGTTTTCAGGAAGAGCGTATCCGTTACGGCAGTAAACAAAATTCTATGTAACAGCACGACGAAAGTGGGATTTTTGAAAAGTCAGTGTTCGTTACGTTCAAAATTTTAAGAAGCAGCTTAGAAAATTAGCTTTTCAAGTGAAACAGGTTCCACGGGGAGGGGATGATATAAATATACGAACAAAGATACTAAAGCTCTCTTTCTTTCGAATTTAGATCTGAATACGTGTTTAGATCTACAACCTAATAGTAGTAAATGCTCTTACGGTTATCAATTATTGTGTGTTCAGTAAATTTGCATTAAACATCCTGTTTAGAAATGATGAAAGCTGTAGTAGCGTACCGCATGTTATAAAAGTGATATTGTACGAGTTGGTGCTTGTTTAGATAAAAGGTGACGTTACTACGACGAAGCTATTAAATGAAGGAACGATATTTGGGGTAAGCCAAGCTGAAAACGTAATTTGTATGCATGAAATATTTGGTATGGAATGTTACTTTTAAGACGAAGCTAATATCTGGGGAGAAGAACAGTAGTGGTAGCGGAGATTTGGATGGTGGGGATCTGTGAATCAAGGCATCATCGTAGTAGATGGACACAACGACGAGGGTTTCTGGTAACCATCTTCAGCGGTGACGAGGAACGAAGGTGACTCCAGGTAACGAACTTTAAATTTCTGTTTTTTTGTATATACATTTGTGTTGATATTTTGGTGTTTGTGTGTTTGACTTATTGGTGGCGTATTTATTACCTTTAAAACTTGTTAAAAAAGGTAAATGTGCAGGACAATTAATTTTGATTAGTAAAAAGAGTTTATTGATGATATAAAGGTTTATTCATGCTATAAATTGTGGTTGTAAGGAGTAAATCAATAATACCAAGTTGAAACGCTTTACTATATGAAATACCTTGATAAGCGAAATCCTAGAAATGTTATTTAAAACGTCGGTTAATTTGAACACCTGCATGTTTTCTAAATGTCAACTTCTCCTTATTTTGTGTAGATAAAACTCAAGATTCTAGGTATATTGTACAAACGGTCGGATGTTTTCGCATTAAACGCTAATAAGAGGTTATTTAAAGCACGTATGCAAGTCCACGTGGAGTTAGATAGCAGATGGACAGGAATATCGATTTCTACCACTCAAACAAGGTTAGAAGGAAACGTATAATATGCATAAGAAAGGAACAGCGTTAATATAGGCGGGATTTGTAAGACATCAATGAATAGACTATTGGTCGATATCGTTAGTTGTACATCAGACAAACACGGGAATATTGAATGTTAATTTTTCAGAAAATATCGTAACGACGCGCTAAATTTCGGGGATTTAGAAGACGGTTGAACCCAAAATTTTAAGAAATATTATTGTAAATGAAGGACTTCGCGTGAAATGCGGCCGAAAGGTGGCATCGTAAATGGTATAAATAATTTTTGAAAATGAATGAAAGTCCCTTAGTATTTTGATCGCTTCAGACTACGTACGAAAGTTACCACGAGCTTGTAAGTATAGAAAATTATTTTAAATTAAATAGTACGGTGTTAGCCTCATAATTTGTACGCGGATAGTGCCGAGTCTAAATTTTATTGAGGTGCAACTTATATTTTTTTAACAAGCTCGTCTAGTGACGTTATGTAACATAAACTAAATGAAAATAAAAGAAGTGTAAATTTTGGATTTGGAGTTGGATGTAACGTGAATTTAATTAAACAATTATTAAAGAAGAGTAATAATTGGATTTGGAGTTGGATGTATCGTGTATGAACAGCATTGCAGCATAACTTAGAGGGTGTTCAACTACTAATATCTGGAGACGGGAGCAGAGTAGTACCACGAAGCAACTTAATGGCATCATCGTCAACGGAGCAGGGATCTTCAAGAAATTCCAGGTAACGCTTTAGAATTTGTTGTCGTTGATAAACTATGAATGTTATTGTGATGGGTGAGAGTGAACAATAATGGTATTTTATATTATTTGGTGTATTGAAGATAACACGTATAACTAACTTTTATTGTGGTATTTAAATAGAAATATAAAGGTGTATATAAAGCTGATTAACATTCCTCAGGAATTTAAATATTTTTTTGTTATGAATACATGGGTTTTTGTTGTGTTTGTAATAAGAATATGCCAAGTAAAGAGCATACATTAATCATAATTAACTGGGTTATCATGAGCTCACCATACTCCAGAGTTTTCTAATTGAAATTAATTATAAATAGAGAAAGAAAGATAAGGTATTATTCAGGGCCCATTTACTCAGGTTACATAAAATGTGTTTGATATTTCCAGTTAAAATTCTGGACTTTACAAAATAGAATTTATAGAAGTGTAACTTGACCACTGAAATGTAAATAATTTTAAAGTTTTATTTGTAAATAGTGGAAAATAGATATTGTATGATTGTTGTATTATTTTGTGGTTTTATTGAGAGTGTGCGTGAATGATAGAGAGTATGAGAATGAATCTAGGTATCCAAGAGGAGGCTCAATTTAAAATTTCTGGTTTAATTACTGACATACTTACTAAATCTTATGACACCAACAATCGATATTATATTCAGGATTCTTTTCATTTTGCTACTTTCATCAATGATTTTCAAATTCCCACAGATTATGTCATTATCAGTCTTGATGTAGTGTCTCTCTTTAGCAATATACCTATAGAATTGGTTAAACAAAGCATCATTACTCATTGGCATAATATACAACCTAATTGTAACATAAACCAACAACATTTCTTGAAACTTATTGATTTTCTTTTTGACACTACTTATTTCGTATTTAATACCAATTTCTACAAACAAATACTTGGTACTCCCATGGGAGCTAGTGTATCTCCAATTTTTGCTCAATATATAATGGATGACCTTTTGGATTTTTGTATTCCACAACTTTCGTTTAACCCTCCTTTTTTTAAAAAATACGTTGATGACCTAATTTGTTGTGTTCCTTCAGACAGTATAAATCAAGTACTTCTGATTTTCAATAGTTATAACCCTACTATTCAATTTACTATTGAAAAAGAAATTAACGGCACTATTCCTTTTCTAGATATGCTCATCATCCATAATAATAATAATCTTATTACTGATTGGTACAAGAAACCTAACTCTTCAGGTAGATATCTCAATTATAATTCTTTTCATCCAATTAATATGAAAATAAACCTCGTTTTAAGCTTGAAAAGAAGAATAGAACTAATTTCTCATCGAACCCTGAAATACAAAAACCTACTTATTTTAAGAGACCTCCTTCGTCAAAATTCTTACCCAATTTCACTACTCAACAAATTGCTTTTCAACACCCCTTCTCTCATTAACCAACCCACTCTCAAACACAACACAACTCCCGCAGCTAATTCGATTCCAAAAATTTTCATTCCTCTCCCATATATAGACAACCTCACATCTAAATTCTGTCATATTCTTAAAGATATCAAAGGATATCTCTCACCAAAAACCTATCTTGACTTTAAGAAAGACGCTTTTCAGCAAATTAAAGATCATACCCCCAACTACAACAGTCAGGAGTTGTTTACCGTATACCGTGTAAGAATTGTCATGGCCAATATATAGGTCACACTTCTAGGTGGCTTTCATCCAGAATCACTTCCCACAAAAGTGACTTTAACAGATACGCAAAAACCTGCGCATTAGTGTCCCATGCTCTTGAGACTGGACACACAATCAATTATGCAAATGCTAAAATCATGTTCAGGGAAAGCCATTACAGAAAACGCATTTTCCTAGAAATGGTAGCGATAGCGCTACAAGACCACCCTCTCAACAAAAAAACTGACACTCAAAATCTTAATAGTATCTACTCGCATCTTATTTCTGTTATAAAAATAAAAAATAACAAGGCTCGTATTTCTTAGTAACTAGTTATTTGCCTTATTTCTTTTACTCTTAAACATTTTTTTTTAACTTCAAGATTGACTCGTTATATTTAATTATTATTTTTATCTATGTTTGCTTATGACATAATTTATATGTCAAAAGTATTTTATATTTTGACATTTTCTAAATTATTTTAAATTAATAACTTTTATATTACTTTGTTACTAATATTTAATCTTTTTTCCACTGAATTTTTTAATTATTATATAAACTAGTTATTGTGTGTGGAATGTTTTTATCAATTTCGGCAGCCTGTTCTAATATCTGTTATGTTCCACTTATTCATTAAATAGACTGTATAATCGTAAGTAAGCAATTTATATATCAAGAAATTTTGTAATCCTTTTATTATAGTTTTCCTGATGAAGAAAATAAATTTTTCGAAAGCTTGAAGTGATTAAAAGAGTTTACTAATCGCCCAAATTGACTACTACCCGATATTTACTTTACAATATCAAATCTTTATAGTCGAAATTCACCTAAACTTTATATATATATATATATATATATATATATATATATATATACGATATATTATTAATGGGTTTGAGGTCAGCTGGAGAAAAGTATACTCTTTTTTAAGGCCTAAATTTTCGAATCTATTTCAAATTCTTGATCACAGGCTTTCTAAAATACAATTAACTAGGCTAATATATACATCAATTGCTATGAACTTACAAGGTGAGGATATATATTAAATTAACATAGATATTAAATCGAAAAGTATTTTTAAAATAATGTTTGCTTCAAGTTGTATAAAAATTGTATAACTTGTATAAATATAAAAATGTCAGATTTTGAAACCTTTCAGTTTCATTTTTTGTTATTTAAAGCGTTAAATATAGGATGCCTATGTGTGCGTGTGTGAGTGTGTGTGTGTATGTATATATGTATATATTAGCCTAGTTAATTGTATTTTAGAAAGCCTGTGATCAAGAATTTGAAATAGATTCGAAAATTTAGGCCTTAAAAAAGAGTATACTTTTCTCCAGCTGACCTCAAACCCATTAATAATATATCGTATTTGTGCAAGGTCATTATCTCCAAACTGTATATATATATATATATATATATATATATATATATATAGTAGAAATGAATTATTGGCAAGTGACTCAAATTCAGTCACGAGGGCATCCTGTCGACGCGTTTCGCCCTAATTGGGGCTCATCAGGACAGGAGTAGTAAAGTTGTAATATTTAATACAGACACCTTATGGGAAGTACAGCATCACCTAGCTCACAATTTGTGCTTTCGTGTCGTTTTACCTGACATCGCAGGTTGTACCAACAGTCGGCACGGAGGAGATCCGACTCAACTGCCTTTTTCCATAGCCAAAAGTTATAATTTAAAAGAAAAGTAGGATTAATGAGTCTTAAATTAATATAAAGTAGAAATGAATTATTGGCAAGTGACTCAAATTCAGTCACGAGGGCATCCTGTCGACGCGTTTCGCCCTAATTGGGGCTCATGAGGACAGGAGTAGCAAAGTTGTAATATTTAATTTTAAATTATAACTTTTGGCTATGGAAAAAGGCAGTTGAGTCGGATCTCCTCCGTGCCGACTGTTGGTACAACCTGCGATGTCAGGTAAAACGACACGAAAACACAAATTGTGAGCTAGGTGATGCTGTACTTCCCATAAGGTGTCTGTATTAAATATTACAACTTTGCTACTCCTGTCCTGATGAGCCCCAATTAGGGCGAAACGCGTCGACAGGATGCCCTCGTGACTGAATTTGAGTCACTTGCCAATAATTCATTTCTACTTTATATTAATTTAAGACTCATTAATCCTACTTTTCTTTTATATATATATATATATATATATATATATATATATATATATATATATATACACACACACAGACAGACAAATACCTACCTATATCTGTCTGTATTTTAGAGTTATCTTACGGTTTATAAAACCAAAAAGAGCCGAAGAGCTGGAGGGGATTTTCGTGTTTTGGATACCGTTCGATATGTCCATTGTGACCACTGGGTTTCCACAGTGTCAAACGAAAAAAGAACATGTGCTGAAAAAAAATGTGACTTGAAAGCTCGTACAGTGTGTAGCAAGTGCAATGTGCAATGTAAGACTTTTCATTGCTTTAAGTCCTTTCACACAAACGGAGAAAATTAGATACTCTTTCTATTTGTATTCTTGGGATACGCCTAGTGGTC
Organism: Platerodrilus igneus; assembly: GCA_036346225.1. Taxonomy (NCBI): domain Eukaryota; kingdom Metazoa; phylum Arthropoda; class Insecta; order Coleoptera; family Lycidae; genus Platerodrilus; species Platerodrilus igneus. Next base: position 963,153 of record JARFIW010001279.1, on the reverse strand, counting down.
CCATATGGGAACGGGCTTTTTTTAAAGAAAAAATTAGGCGCCTTTATATTTTTATCCTTAAGTGGTGTTAATTAAGTGTTTTAAAAGGCAATTCAATAAAATTCTTTTAATTGTACAACTTTTTGAATTCTGGGCGTTAATGGGTTAAATCGAGTTCTTTCTTGACATTTTTTATAATATCAAAGTACTAGAAAGTAATGTTCGAATCTAAACTATGCTTAGCTACGACTAAACTTAAAATTAAATTAAGCTATACTAGGAGCAACACCGTTATATTTTGTGTGTGTGTTTTGGGGATTTTATAGTTGGGTATTAGGGGGTTAAGCATTTTGGCATGAAATGTATTATGAATGTATTTAAATTGTAACATTTCTAATTGTGGAATTTGTAAATTATTCGCAAGCTAGAATCATCCATTGTTAGAATACAATCGGATGGAAACGTTCTAAAATAAATGTATGCATAAATACTAGTCAGACTTATAAATTATGAACGATATCAAGTTGATCCGCACTTCATTGCAAACAACATCATAGAAATCTTTCTCCAAGCAAATTTGATCCACCGATTTACTGACCTCCGTAAATATTATTCTCCCTGTCTGCAGCGAAAACTCGATAACTGAAGAGCTCCAATCCGGCAGGGCTACGAGGTGACGTATACAGCCGTCAAACACGGGACAATCGATACCAAGGATGTTTTCGTTTTAAGTACATCAATTATTAGTAATTTATCTGAACCGCTTTATATCACCACGTATGATTATTATTAACCCAACAGTATTTATCATCACTAACTATTTTTATTTTTAGCCAGTCGAGCTCTAATTTAGTATTTGAAAGAAGGGCGTTTCTATAACAACGTGCTGACGTGGTGAAACGCAGTTCGGGGAGCTTTTAATCTAGGAAAAAAGCTCTTACAAAAAAGTCACCAAGGTCGTCTACTGTTCCATACGTATTTAGAAACGTTCGCAGCTTTTACATTGCTTTAATAATAAAATAAATTGATTTTGTCTAAAGCCTTGTATCCTGTTTTGTGTAATATAATACATATTGCCAACGTTTTCTCTCTACGTGAAGTTTTAAAATAAAATTTAAATCACAGGGGAACAATACCCGAAGGAATAGTGAACGAAATGAAAGGTAACAGGTTGTTGGATGGGTAGATCGTGTCATGTTCGGAAGTAGAACACATACACCTGCCCGTTAAACGCCATTTCCAGATTACAGTTTTAAACAGGCTGAGTGTTATCCAAAATTGAGGAACGTATATACTCCCGCTTGCTCATAGATCACACAGTTTTCACATCATATGACATCATTTTTGCTTATTACAGTGAGAAAGAAAGTTGCATCTATCAACGCCATTATTGAGGTACAGACGAAACCAGTATTTCTGTTTGTAGTCATACCAACTATTGAAAAGCAAATTAATAAACCTCCAAACAACTATACGGATGAACTATTTAACTCGGTGCGGTCGCTCTATGAGAGAGTCTCAATTCCATTCTGCCATTAATAATTTTCATACTAAAACAGGTCGTTGCTTACTGCATTACCATATTTATTACGGACTTTCAACTACAGATTTCTAGGTCGTGTGACCTAATTTAGCTACAGGTTTCCAGAGCAGAGTTTAATACAAGCAGACGTTAGCAATGTGTAACTCTATTGGTTTTTAATCAAAGTGGAAATTAGTTTCGTAGTGCTGTCATATGTGTAGCTCATATTAAGTTGCATCCTACTGTGTTACGTTTTTATGACTTTTGATTAATTTTGTAATTTAAATACTCGATTACCAAATGCTTTTTAGTAATTTCTGAAGTTTGGTCGATTCTCTAAAGTGTCTGTAACTTTGTTATTTGTATTTTTACTAGTAGCTTTACTCTAGTAAACAAAAATAATAAGTCGCGGAAGAAAGTGGGAACAGCTCAGCAGCTCTTTTAAAGCTGCAGCGAGCGAGTTACATTGTATGATTTATCAAGAAACAGCGGAAACGCAATATCTGCAGATTCCCACGGAACGATATGAGACCAGAGGTTATGTTTAATGTAAGAAGCCCCTAATCGCCGGTCAGTTTTCAAACTTCATAATTTTAACATTGTTAGGTGTTCAAGCTATTCATTCTTAATAATTAATTATTGATTTATTTCAAAATTATCTTGTAGTATTTTTCAATTGAATTTACTTTGCGTTTAATGAATATGAGCGTACAAATCCATTGTAAATGAAACAAGTCATTTTTGTAATTAATGAATTAAAACAAATTTGATAGTTGTGTTATTTGGAAATAAACTTTTTAAAAAGAAGCTCACAAGGTCTCAAAATATATCTAGCGTCGTATATAGAGGTAAGAAGAGACATGAACCCCGTAACAATTTTAAGGGTGCACTGGCTGTAACTTCGTCGTGCAATTGTTTTAGAATGTCCTTACGTTTAGATTTTGGCACGGCGCTCTTACAATTTTCTACTTCATCTGTCAAATTTGGAAATATAAATGCTACATGTTTATACATATAATCTACCATCAATTATCATACTTTACCTATATTATAAATAACTCCAAATAAAAATTCACCTAAGATTAAACTCTATTAGCAGTAAATTCCTAAAATATAAAAACACGTATATTGACCATTAAAGAAAACAAACCTAATGTAACATCAAACTGGCCAAGTATTATTAACAGAAATCCTTAAAAAATATTAATCCATAAATAATTTTACCATACAATTATTCTAGTTTCCAAGCTAGACCTCTACGACATTTTAAATCCCACCTTCGGAATTTTGACTAACAAGAAAATCACTAATAAGCTTACATTTACTTATTTCTTACTTCTTTGAAACGTTTAAGTTCTTTGTCCATAATTATATGCTTAGATGCAAACAAAACTATTTCCATCGCTATTTCATAGTGCAACAGAATAATTATTTATTGAAATGTGAATTTCCCACTACATAGACACAAGTCAAATACATTTAAAATTTACAGGCACATGATTATAAATTATTATCAAACAAAAAGTTCATATTTTACCCACGGTATGAAAATTTAAGTTTGTCTACGTACGCGAACGATTCACCTATTACTTCCACGACACGCTAGGTGTCTTATTTCATTTATTTTCATTCCAATTGTTGTTGAGTGAAACCCGTTTATCATCTTTCATTACTTAATTTCGTTATTTGATGCACCACCAATGCGATTTAAATTCCACGCCTACATAAGTGTTTGAGCTTTCTAACCTACGTATCCGGCAAAGTTTAAAGCAATTCGTTATCGGTGCTTTTAACGCACAGGGCCTTCAATCTAGTCCGCTATCACATAACTGTCATTTCTTTCTTAATTAATTTTTCAACTATTAGAACTTAACCCTTATACAAAATTCCCCCTTCTTCAAAATTTTGTTTCTATGGTTCCTATGCATCTAAAGCTGCCCTATGGTCGAGGTTAATCTCGTTTTATCTGTGTTATCACATTCATCTTGACTGTTTTTATAATTATTGGAGGGTTACGGTGCGTCGATCCGATTCTACGATTTAATGGTTCGTTATTGAACACGTGTAAATGTGTACAAATAAACTTTCCTATGTACGGTAATTAACCGAGTATTTATTTGTATTTGACTAAATTTAATAGGAAGAAGCTAAAATACCAATCTTTATACTGTTTGTATTTAATATCTTGCTTTCCTGTTTATTTCTAGATCCTAATTTAATATTACATCGAAATGGTCCCGTTATTAAATGTAACTGCCGGAGCAGATATACTACCTTCGTACGTGCCCAAAAAACTCTAAGGTGCATTTTTATAATTTTTGTCAGATACATAGGTCATTCAACCCATGCAACACTTATATTCATGGTTTACGTGACTTTTGCTTAAGCATTTTATATAAGAATTTTGACGTAGTTCGATCCACACTATCCCACCCCCACCCCACCGCTAACGCTTTCGAAGGACCGATAAGTATAATTTCTTTGAATAATGAAAAATATATAACATTTTCAAAGAAATGCGATGACGCAAAAGAAACTTTTAGGTTCTTAAATTCGTACGATTCATGTCAATGTCTTTAGAAAAGTTGGCATGCGAGCTGTCCTTCAATGATTCTAAAGTTTTAAAAAGTAATTTAGCTCAAAAGAAATTAAGATAAACATTACCGGGAGGCGAAAGCTGTCAAAGTGACAGCTGACAGCTAGAGTTAAAATAGCGCCCAAGATGGTGGACGACAACATGCCCGACCCAACATGGTCAGCCACTGCTCTCGGGGTCTAACTTAAGTTGTGGGTCCCCATTTTAAAGGATTGGGATCAAAGGTAAACCATAATTTTCGAATGAACGATTATCGCCTACTTCGGGAAGGGGAGGAGAGCAGGGTGAGGGGAATGTGGATCGGACTGCGCCAGAATTCCTATATAAAATGGTTAAGCAAAGGTCAGGTGAACCTTAAATGTAAGGGTTACGTGGGGTAAATTGTCTTTGTATCTGACACAAATTACCAAAAAACACTTTAGAATTTTCCATGTTTAGTCTCATAAAAAACAGGTTTTCGCAATTGTACGAAGATAGAATATTTACTTACCAACGTTTCTAGAAAATATTTCATGGTGCTTTTGTTGCTAAAAGCTCATTTAATTAATTGAAATTCTATAAATGCATTTTCTACTACCTACTATTTCTTACTGACGCACTAGCGTACTGAATCTGTTCAGAAGTATTTGTATTATACAGGGAGTTTATAAAAGAGCTCCTTGATTTAAAAAGATCATAATTAAAAAACGAAACCGGTAATAAGCTTTCGGATTTTAAACTAGAGTTCACTATATTGTCAAGATTGTTTTGCTAATATTCGATCGCAGTGTTGCAGAAGAGTGCTACTACTTCCGCCGGTCGGCAGCCGCCACTCACCAGTCACGGCTACGCCACAGTAGAAAGTTTAATGTGTGTTTTGGTTTATTCAATCGAGTTCAGTGATCAAAGTTCAGCGTAATTGTCAACGTGAATACTGCGGTGATGCACCTACTAACAAAACTATTCTGCAGTGGTATAATCACTTTCGGGAAACAGGTAGTGTCTTAAAAATTAAGCCTCCGGGTAGGCCTTCACTCTTTGAACAAAATGTGAAACGGATCCGTACATCTTTTATTCGTAGCCCTAAAAGTCATTGGCAAGGCGAAGTTTGGGGTTGGGAATACCTAAGTCTCCCGCGTACAAAGTGATGCGAAAGAGGCTTAAATTACCTGGGTATAAGATTCAACTTCTGCATGAAATCAAGCTCAATGACAAAGTTAAAAGATTCGATTTAGTAGTCTACATTTTGAACAGAATTGAAGAAAATGAGAACTTCCTAGAAAATATTATGTTTTCAGATGAGGCAACTTTTCACATAAGTGGATCTGTGAACCGACACAACTGTAAGATTTGGGAGTCTGAGTCACCGCAGAACATCAGTGAGACTCACCGAAAGTCAATGTTTGGCGTGGATTGATGTATGATCGTATTGTAGGACATTTCATCTTCGCAGAGAAGACAATTAATGGGGATATTTTTTGTGAGATGCTCGAACTATACGTTTTCCCACAGATAGATAATATCGAACTAGAAAATCGAACGATTGTCTTCCAACAAGACGGCGCGCCACCTCACTATAGCAACCGTGTCCGTAATGCGTTGAACTTGCGTTTCTCTGACAGGTGGATTGGTAGACGTGGGCCGATTACATGGCCACCAAGGAGCCAATATCCTTTTTGGAAACATGTAAAAAACATTGTTTATTCCGAGAAGATCCGTAACATTGCTCATTTGAGGGAGAGGATAGTTGCAGCTGTAGCATCCGTCACGCCTGATATGCTACTGAATACCTAGGAAGAAACTATTTATCGTTTAGACATGGCCAGGGCAACAAATGGTGCACATATAGAATTTTATTAGGTATCAAAAAAAAACTTGAGAAGATTCTCTTTAATACTGTATAGGTTTACTAACTATTATTTTAACTTTAATGTATACAAATAAAACTTTAAATCAAAGAGTTCTTTTGTAAACTCCCTGTATTTTAGTGTGTTAATGAATAATCTAGACTGGCATGAGGAAAGTAATTCGAGCATAGGGAACGAAAATCAATATAAATTCTTTGTTTTTTTGCAAAAAGAAAAGTCCGTGACCGGTTTCGCTGTTCTTGCAGCTCATTACACCAACAAGTTAATTTAAAAGGGAGTGAGTCGTAGTTAATCGTTGTAATTGAAGCAGGATGACTCGTAAGTAGAGATTTATTTACAAATTGAACGAGTGTGCTTGACGCACATTGCGCGGAAAACGAGGTGATGTTTGGATCTGGAGCGGCAGGAATTGTTGATGATTTGGATGAACAACGAGTTTGCGATAGAATTGCTGTTCAAAATGGAAACCAGCAACATGGAGTGATCCTGGTACGTGCAGTCTTGTGGAAGGCATCTACAGAGGTGAAGATCAGAAAGTAGTATACTCCCCAGGTAACGTTTTTTTTTTGTTGAAACTGTTGTGCTGGCGTAGATTTATGTAACTATCAGTGATTTGAGTTTATTTGGTGAAAATATTTATAAACTGAAAATTAATTTATTGACATATGTAAAGGACAATTTTTTTATTATAAATCTGAGGGTGTAAATGCTTGTATAATATTTTACTGATGTAAGAGATAAACGGGTATTTTGCATAATTTTTCAATGCTAAAATTTGAGCACACAAATATAAAAAGGTTTATACTGAGCTCACCATAGAAGAGGCGAAAATAAATTAAGGTTACAGTATAGACCCATCTACTTTAAACTAACATAATGAAATGTAGAGGGGCATAAAATCGGCGAGATATTAAGTTGATTTCTTTTAATACCGAGTAGGGTTATAAAAATGTTTAACGTGGATCCATATTCTAAATATTGAGAAGGTGTGAATTAAATTTTTTATTTTTTTAGCATAACAGGATTGTATGTTTTGTCGAATTATTTGTTTATTTTTTTTACTAATTATAAAGGTTGTTGAGAGAATGAGTAGCCGTGGTGAGTATCCCTGAAGAAGCAGTGAGCAGAACTAGCCGCCGAATGTCACTTTGGAACGCATCTTCAGAAGGTACTTTTAATCTAGGAAAAAAGCTCTTACTAAAAAGTTACCAAGGTCGTCTACTGTTCCATACGTATTTAGAAACGTTCGCAGCTTTTACATTGCTTTAATAATAAAGAGAATTGATTTTGTCTAAAGCCTTGTATCCTGTTTTGTGTAATATAATACATATTGCAAACGTTTTCTCTCCACGTGAACAGTTAGAAAGCTGCATCTAAGAACGCCCCATTATTGAGGCACAGACGAAACCAGTATTTCTGTTGGTAATGCAATCATATCAACTCTTAAAAAGCAAATTAACAAACTTCCAAACAAACTATACCGCTGAACTATTTAACTCGGTGCGGTCGCTCTATGAGAGAGTCTCAATTCCATTCTGCCATTAATAATTTTCATACTAAAACAGGTCGTTGCTTACTGCATTACCATATTTATTACGGACTTTCAACTACAGATTTCTAGGTCGTGTGACCTAATTTAGCTACAGGTTTCCAGAGCAGCATTTAATACAAGCAGACGTCTCCAATATGTAACTCTATTGGTTTTTAATCAAAGTGGAAATTAGTTTCGTAGTGCTCTCATATGTGTAGCTCATATCAAGTTGCATCCTACTGTGTTACGTTTTTATGACTTTTGATTAATTTTGTAATTTAAATAGTCGATTACCAAATGCTTTTTAGTAATTTCTGAAGTTTGGTCGATTCTCTAAAGTGTCTGTAACTTTGTTATTTGTATTTTTACTAGTAGCTTTACTCTAGTAAACAAAAATAATAAGTCGCGGAAGATAGTGGGAACAGCTCAGCAGCTCTTTTAAAGCTGGAGCGAGCGAGTTACATATCCCACATATTAATATGTAGTTAAAATTAATGTAATAATTATGTCTTACAATAGCTTGATACATTGTATAAAAGAATGTAAGATGATAATTGTCAACAGCGTTCATATTAGAAATAAGTATAAGAATCGACTTCTTTGTAACCCAGACGCAACTTGATACCACAGTTTAAGAAACGATGAACTGCGATCAAGCAGGCTTACTTATAAGTACGTAGAATAAAGACATTGTATGATTTATCAAGAAACAGCGGAAGCGCAATATCTGCAGATTCCCACGGAGAATAAAGACATTGTATGATTTATCAAGAAACAGCGGAAACGCAATATCTGCAGATTCCCACGGAACGAGATGATACCAGAGGTTATGTTAAATGTAAGAAGCCCCTAATCGCCGGTCAGTTTTCAAACTTCATAATTTTAACATTGTTAGGTGTTCAAGCTATTCATTCTTAATAATTAATTATTGATTTATTTAAAAATTAGCTTGTAGTATTTTTCAATTGAATTCACTTTGCGGTTAATGAATATGAGCGTACAAATCCATTGTAAATGAAACAAGTCATTTTTGTAATTATTGAATTAAAACAAATTTGATAGTTGTGTTATTTGGAAATAAACTTTTTAAAAAGAAGCTCACAAGGTCTCAAAATATATCTAGCGCCGTATATAGAGGTAAGAATAGACATGAACCCCGTAACAATTTTAAGGGTGCACTGGCTGTAACTTCGTCGTGCAATTGTTTTAGAATGTCTTTACGTTTAAATTTTGGCACGGCGCTCTTACAATTTTCTACTTCATCTGTCAAATTTGGAAATTTAGATGCTACATGTTTATACATATAATCTACCATCAATTATCATACTTTACCTATATTATAAATAACTCCAAATAAAAATTCACCTAAGCTTAAACTCTATTAGCAGTAAATTCCTAAAATATAAAAACACGTATATTGACCATTAAAGAAAACAAACCTAACGTAACATCAAACTGGCCAAGTATTATTAACAGAAATCCTTAAAAAATATTAATCCATAAATAATTTTACCATACAATTATTCTAGTTTCCAAGCTAGACCTCTACGACATCCCATCTTCGGAATTTTGACTAACAAGAAAATCACAAATAAGCTTACATTTACATATTTCTTACTTCTTTGAAAAGTTTTAGTTCCTTGTCCATAAGTATATGCTTAGATGCAAACAAAACTATTTCCATCGCTATTTCATAGTGTAACAGAATAATTATTTAATGGAATGTGAATTTCGAACTACATAGACACAAGTCAAATACATTTAAAATTTACAGGCACATGATTATAAATTATTATCAAACAAAAAGTTCATATTTTACTTACCGTTTGAAAATATAAGCATGCCCAGGTATTCACCTTTTACTTCCACGACAGGCTAGGTGCCTCATTTCATTTATCTTCATTGCAACGTATTGTTGCATAGTGAAACCCGCTTATCATCTTTTCATTACCTAATTTCGTTATTTGACCACCAATGCGATTTAAATTCCACGCCTACACAAGTGTTTGTGTTTTCCGACCTACTTATCTATCAAAGTTCAAAGCAATTTGTCACCAGCCTTTTTAACGCGCAGGACCTTTAACCTAGTCCACTGTCACATAACTATCATTGCTTCCTATGATTCCTATGCATCCATTTTATATAAAAATTTTGGCGTAGTCTGATTCACAATATTCCACCCCCACCCCACCGCTAATGCTTTTGAAAGACCAATAAGTATAATTCCTTTGAATAATGAATAGTATATAACATTTTCTAAGAAATACGATGATGCAAACAAAATTTTCAGGTTTTTAGATTCCGTTCGATTCATGTCAATGCCATTAGAAAAATTGGCATGCGAGCTATCCTTCGATGATTCTAAAGTTTTAAAAAGTAATTTAGTTGAAAAAAATTAAGATTAACATTACCGAGAGGCGAGTAGCTGTCAAAGTCACAGCTGACAGCTGGAGTTAAAATGGCGTCCAAGATGGCAGACGACAACATGCCCGACCTAACATGGTCAGCCACTGCTCTCGGGATCTAACCTAAATTGTGGGTTCCCATTTTAAAGAATTGGGATCAAAGGTAAACGATGGTTTTCGAATGAACGATTATCGCATACTTCGGGAGTGGAGGGAAGAGTGAGGGGAAATGTGAATTGGACTGCGCCAAGATTCCTATATAAAATGGTTAAGCAAAGGTCAGGTGAACCTTGAATGTAAGGGTTACGTGGGATAAATCATTTTTGTATCTGACGCAAATTACCAAAATACACCTTTAGAATTTAACATGTTAAATTTCTTAAGAAAATCAGTTTTTGCGATTATACGAAGACACAATATTTACTTACCAATGCTTCTAGAAAAAAATTTATGGTACTTTCGTTGCTAAGAGCTCATTTAACTAATTGAAATTCAATAAACGCATTTTCTACTACCTACTATTTTTTAGTGACGCACTAGCTTTACACAACGCAGAGTGAATCTGTTCAGAACTGTTTTTATTATACAGGGAGTTAATAAAGGAACTCCTCTATTTAAAAAAAAAATCATAATTAAAAAACTAAATCAGTAATAAGCTTTCGGATTTTGAACTTGAGTTCAGTATTTTGTCAAGATTGTTTTGCTAATATTCGATCGCAGTGGTTGGGGAAGAGTGGCTACTGCTTCCGTCGGTCGGCAGTCGCCACTCACCAACCATGGCTACGCCACAGCAGAAAGCTCAATGTGTGTTTTGGTTTATTCAATCGAGTTCAGTGATCAAAGTGCAGCGTAATTATCGACGTGAATACGGCGGTGATGCACCTACTAACAAAGCTATTCAGCAGTGGTATAATCACTTTTGGGAAACAGGCAGTGTCTTAAAAATTAAGCTTGCAGGTAGGCCTTCAGTCTCTGAACCAAATGTGGAACGGATCCGTACATCTTCTATTCGTAGCTATAAAAAGTCATTGGCAAGGCGAAGTTTATAGTTGGGAATACCTAAGTCTACCGTATACAAAGTGATGCGAAAGAGGCTTAAATTACCTGTGTATAAGATTTAATTTCTGCATGAAATCAAGCCCAATGACAAAGTGAAAAGATTCGATTTAGCAGTCTACATTTTGAACAGGATTGAAGAAGATGAGAACTTCCTAGAATATATTGTTTTCAGATAAGGCAACTTTTCACGTAAGTGAGTCTGTCAACCGACACAACTGTAGGATTTGGGAGTCTGAGTCACCGCATGAATTCATAGAACATCAGCGAGATTCTCCCAAAATCAATGTTTGGTGTGGATTGATGCATGATCGTATCATAGGACATTTCATCTTTGCAGAAAAGACAATTAATGGGGATATTTATTGTGAACTGCTTGAACTATACGTTTTCCCACAGATAGATGATTTCGAACTAGAAAAGGGACCAATTGCCTTCCAACAAGGCGGCGCGTCACCTCACTATAGCAACCGTGTCCGTAATGCGTTGAACTTGCGTTTCTGTGACAGGTGGATTGGTAGACGTGTGCCGATTGTGTGGCCATCTAGGGGACCACATCTTTTTTGGTGACATGTAAAAAATATTGTTTATTCTGAGAAGATCCGTGACATTGTTCATTTGACGGGGAGGATTGCTGCAGCTATAGCAGCCGTCTCGCTTGATATGCTGCTGAATACCTGGGAAGAAACTGATTATCGTTTAGACGTGGCCCGGGCACAAATGGTGCACATATAGAATTTTATTAGGTATCAAAAAAACTTGAGAAGATTCTCTTTAATACTATATAGGTTTAATAACTATTATTTTAAATTTACTGTGTCAAATAAAACTTTAAATCAAAGAGTTCTTTTGTAAACTCCCTGCATTTTAGTGTGTTAATGAATAATCTAGACTGGCATGAGGAAAGTAATTCGAGCATAGGGAACGAAAATCAATATAAATTCTTTGTTCTTTTGCAAAAAGAAAAGTCCGTGACCGGTTTCGCTGTTCTTGCAGCTCATTAGACCAACAAGTTAATTTAAAACGGAGTGAGTCGTAGTTAATCGTTGTAATTGAAGCATTATGACTCGTAAGTAGAGATTTATTTACAAATTGAACGAGTGTGCTTGACGCATATTGCGCGGAAGACGAGGTGATGTTTGGATCTGGAGCGGCAGGAATTGTTGATGATTTGGATGAATAACGAGTTTGCGATAGAATTGCTGTTCAAAATAGAAACCAGCAACATGGAGTGATCCTGGTATGTGCAGTCTTGTGGAAGGCATCTACAGAGGTGGAGATCAGAAAGTAGTATACTCCCCAGGTAACGATTTTTTTTGTTGAAACTGTTGTGCTGGCGTAGATATATGTAACTATCAGTGATTTGAGTTTATTTGGTGAAAATATTTATAAACTAGAAATTAATTTATTGACATATGTAAAGGACAATATTTTTATTATAAATCTGAGGGTGTAAATGCTTGTATAATATTTTACTGATGTAAGAGGTAAACGGGTCTTTTCCATAATTTTTCAATGCTAAAATGTGTGCACACAAATATAAAAAGGTTTATACTGAGCTCACCATAGAAAAGGAGAAAATAAATTAAGGTTACAGGATAGACCCATCTACTTTAAACTAACATAATGAAATGTACAGGGCATAAAATCGGCGGGATATTAAGTTGATTTCTTTTAATACCGAGTAGGGTTATAAAAATGTTTAACGTGGATCCATATTCTAAATATTGAGAAGGTGTGAATTAAATTTTTTATCTTGTTAGCATAACAGGATTGTATGTTTTGTCGAATTATTTGTTTTGTTTTTTACTAATTATAAAGGTTGTTGAGAGAATGAGTAGCCGTGGTGAGTATCCCTGAAGAAACAGTGAGCAGAACTAGCCGTCGAATGTCAGTTTGGAACGCATCTTCAGAAGGTACTTTTAATCTAGGAAAAAAGCTCTTACTAAAAAGTCACAAAGGTCGTCTACTGTTCCATACGTATTTAGAAACGTTCGCAGCTTTTACATTGCTTAAATAATAAAAAGAATTGATTTTGTCTAAAGCCTTGTATTCTGTATTGTGTAATATAATACATATTGCCAACGTTTTCTCTCCACGTGAAGTTTTAAAATAAAATTTAAATCACAGGGGAACAATACCCGAAGGAATAGCGAACGAAACGCAAGGTAACAGGTTGTTGGATGGGTAGATCGTGTCATGTTCGGAAGTAGAACACGTACACCTGCCCGTTAAACGCCATTTCCAGCTTACAGTTTTAAACAGGCTGAGTGTTATCCAAAATCGAGGAACGTATATACTCCCGCTTGCTCATAGATCACACAGTTTTCACATCATATGACATCATTTTTGCTTATTACAGTGAGCAAGAAAGTTGCATCTATAAACGCCATTATTGAGGTACAGACGAAACCAGTATTTCTGTTTGTAGTCATACCAACTATTGAAAAGCAAATTAATAAACCTCCAAACAACTATACGGCTGAACTATTTAACTCGGTGCGGTCGCTCTATGAGAGAGTCTCAATTCTATTCTGCCATTAATAATTTTCATACTAAAACAGGTCGTTGCTTACTGCATTACCATATTTATTACGGACTTTCAACTACAGATTTCTGGACGTGTGACCTAATTTAGCTACAGGTTTCCAGAGCAGCGTTTAATACAAGCAGACGTTTCCAATATGTAACTCTATTGGTTTTTAATCAAAGTGGAAATTAGTTTCGTAGTGCTCTCATATGTGTAGCTCATATCAAGTTGCATCCTACTGTGTTACGTTTTTATGACTTTTGATTAATTTTGTAATTTAAATAGTCGATTACCAAATGCTTTTTAGTAATTTCTGAAGTTTGGTCGATTCTCTAAAGTGTCTGTAACTTTGTTATTTGTATTTTTACTAGTAGCTTTGCTCTAGTAAACAAAAATAATAAGTCGCGGAAGAAAGTGGGAACAGCTCAGCAGCTCTTTTAAAGCTGGAGCGAGCGAGTTACATATCCCATATATTAATATGTAGTTAAAATGTAATAATTATGTCTTAGATATAGCATGATACGTTGTTTTAAGGAACGTAAGATGATAATTGTTAACAGAGTTCATATTAGAAATAAAAAACGACTTCTTTGTAACCCAAACGCAACTTTATACTACAGGTTAAGAAGCAATGGACTGCGATCAAACGAACTTATTTATAATTACGTAGAATAAAGAAACAGCGTAAACTCAATATCTGCAGATTTCCACGGAACGATGTAAAACCAGAGGCTACGTTAAATGTAAAAACCCCTGTTCGACAGTCAGTTTCCGAACTTCATAACTTTAACATTAGGTGTTCAAGCTACTCATTCTTAATTATTAATTATTAATTTATGAAGTATAAATCTTAAATTAGGCTTTATTCAGCAATAAGATGACACTACTAGTTTAAAGAAATGTGACAAGTAGTATCAACAACCTAAAGCTATAATAACAACAAAAAGGAATTATTAGTACAAAGTAGTAGGGGCCTGGGAAGGTAACTAATTCACACCACCCTTTAAATCTTACGTAATCCGATAAATACTTTGGTTTCTGACGCGAGTGACGTTCCATGAAGGTCTGAGAAGTAGTGTGCTCATTAGGTTTGTTGCTCGAGACACTACTTCGCCGAAGATACTGATCGCTAGAACCCGGCAGTATCGGAATAAGTGTCTCTTCTACCGATTCGGAAGGTACCTCAATTTCGGTGTTGGTACTAGCCTCAGGAGCAACAGGGTCGTAAGACAGTTCCATTTCATTTTCCATACCAGTATTTAGAACGTCGTTATTAGCATCAACGGTCCTTTGCAAGTGTTCCCTGTTCTCGCCGCAAGGAGCAATCCGTCGAATAGAAACGGTGTCCTCTGCCAGAAGGGTAGCGAATATAAGCATAATAAGGATTCGTTTCTAATAATTCCACTTTTTCAAGCGGTGACTCGTATTTGCTACATCTTTACCCTTCTTTAGAAAGACTATACCCGGTGTCAACAGCCAGCTTGGCAAGGACAGCCCATTTTGCGAACTACGGGAATGATTAAACATTCGTTCATG
This sequence comes from Platerodrilus igneus, assembly GCA_036346225.1. Taxonomy (NCBI): domain Eukaryota; kingdom Metazoa; phylum Arthropoda; class Insecta; order Coleoptera; family Lycidae; genus Platerodrilus; species Platerodrilus igneus. The sequence continues at coordinate 948,151 of JARFIW010001279.1, read as the reverse complement.
TGGAGTTGCATTCGTGGCGGTACAAAGCAACGACCTTATAGAGTGTAAGGCTTCAGTAAGTAGAGTCACCCACAGGTCTTCTTTCAGTTTCTTTGATTTCAGGGCAAGCAATATACTTCTCCATATTATACCATTATACGCTCCACTTGTCCATTGTTCCGCGGATTGTATGAAGTAGTTCAACTGGTAGCAAATCCCGCAGGATGTCAAATCTGATGTGACTTCATTCGAGAGGAAGTTGGTACAACGATCAGAGTAGACGTATGAAGGCATTCCGAATACTAAAAACACTAACTCTAAGCATTTAATTATCGTTTGCGAAGATATCTCAGCACAAGCAAAAGCAAAGGGAAAACGTAAAAATTCATCAATTATGGTCAGCATATATCTATTGGCAGTACGTGATGGTTTGGGTACTTTGAAATCCACACTCAGCCTCTCAAAGGGAGAGGTAGCTTCAATCAGTGTATTCGTAATTTTGGCGAACCTTGGTTTGATTTCACAACACTCCCTGCAGGTCGCAGTCATCTTCCTTACATCATGAACCGTGTAAGGTAAGTTTTTGCTTTGGATCCCCAATGATACATCCTTGTAATTCTAGCATGGCACAGTGAATTATAAAGTTCCCAAAACTTTTCTTCACTGCCTGTTAGATTTAAGAAGCACGCTCGTGTAAACATGTCGGCAGCCACGATTTTGTCGCCAGGTCTATAAATAACGTCATTGTGATAGGAGGACAATTCCAGTTGTCATCTCATGATTTTGTCATTCTTCATCTTATATGCACGTTTTATCGCCAAATATGAAAGACGCAGATTTTTGATCAGTTATAAGTCGAAAATGTCTGTTCATTAAAAAATGCCTCAATTTCCTCAGGGCTTCCACAATAGCACTAGCCTATTTCTCCACAGCCGATTGCTTTTGCTCTACACCAGAGAGGGATCTAGAAAAAAACGCCACTGGTCGCTCGTCTTGCAACAAAATCGCAGCAATAGCAAAATCAGACGCATCCGTTTCCATAGTAAAGAGACCTTCATCGTCAATAGACTTTACCACAGCTTTTACTGCATTCCTTTTAATACTTTCAAATGCTGCGATTGCACGTGGTGTTATAGGAAAGCTCTTGCTCTGTACAAGCGGTTTAATGTTGCTCGAAAATCTCGGTACCCATCTTGAGAAGTATGACAACAAACCAATGGCCCTTTTCAGAGACGCGCTGTTTCCCGGCACCGCAAGTTTCAACAACGGATTAAGCCTATCAGGATTGTGCCTTAGCGTCTTATTTTCAATCAGGTAATCCAAAATTTTATTTATTTTCTGAGAAAATTTACATTTTTTTTCATTCAGTGTTAAATCGTGATTTTTAGCTGCTTCTAAAAATTTCTGCAAGGAAATGTCATGCTTCTCTTGTGTTTTTCCACACACAGTACAAATACTAATAAGTATCCTTGAGATTCTCAGTTTCAATAATGATATTTATCGCCTATTAAAACACAGCCACACCATTCGTAACACCAAATGGTATGCGGCAGAATTGCAACAGCTTCCCACAGGCTTCGAAAGCCGTATAATGTTAATCCTCAGTTCGAATTGGGATCTGGTGGTAAGCAGTTTTTAAATCAATGAAATTGAATACCTGGTATTGCGATATTTTGTTTACAATTTCTTCTATTTCAGGCAATGGATAAGCATCGAGTAAAGTGTACCTGTTAATAGTTCGCGAATAGTCGATTAATATTCGCTTTTTACAGTTCTCGCTTTTACAGACCAGCGGTTGGACTCTCCACAGCGTAACACTAGGCTCAATCACTCCTTCAAGTAATACTTTGTTAGTTTCAACCTCAATAAACTTCAAATCTTCTTTAAAATACGTCTGAATCGAATCGCAATCGGCGTGCAGTTTGGTAGCAATGAGACTGGTGGGATGTTAGCTACAGTCATACTACAAATTGAGAGTGGTTTCTTTCCCCCACTGAAAGATACTTCCAACGAGCAGTACCGTTTTAATACGTCATGACCAATTATGACGTCGCTACAGAGGTTTTGTAAGATTGATAATTTAACTTTTCCATAACTGTGTTCCATTATTTCTAGTTCAACTCTGCAATGAGCCAAAACTTTGGAAAATAGTTGAAGAAACAAGCACAACATTCTCCTCAGAAAGGAAACTTCTAATATGATGTTGCTTAACAAACTCTTCATCTATAAAGCTTTCTGACCTTCCGGTGTCAACTAGAGCTTTAAGCCTTATTCCGTTTGCCGCTATTTCTACCATAGACTATATTAAACAAGCAGGGACCATCGTTGAAAGCACTGCAGAAGCGTTGTTTGGTGCCTCACTAGAAGGCTTCGGTTTACTTTTACAAATTTTCGAATAGTACCCTATCTTACCACATTTGAAATGTGTAGCATTTTTAGCAGGGCAAGGTTTCCTGGTATGCTTACTTCCACCGCAGAAATAGCATTTTTGCACTACTGACAGTAGAGCTACTTTATGCTGATCGCTTTCGACTTGATCCATCATCCCCTCGTTAGTAACAGTATCTACAAATTTAGAATCAGAAGGGTAGACCTCAGACTGCAGTTGAGCCATTTCTAGAGATCTTGCTTTATTATAAGAATCTTGCAATTCTAAAGTAATGTTTTCTAATAACCTTTGACCACGAATATTAGATGACGATAATTCATTTATGAAAGCATCACGGATGAAATCGTTTTTATTCTTTCCGCGAAGACTGCTTTGAACTCACCTTCTTTACCCAGTACTTTCAAGACCTGAAAGTACCGATCAATTGATTCTCCTGATTCCTGTTGACGAGTAGTTAATGAATATCTGGCAAAAATTTCATGTTTCGGCTTAACATAAAGCTTTTTTAGTACGGCCAAAGCATCTTCAAACGATTTGCACTCGCTAATATGTTCGTATACTGAGGGTGCTACATGGCTGATGAGCAGGTTTAGTTTTGAGTGTCGCTAGATTTTGCAGCTTCATTAAAATTAGTGAATGTCTTGTACCGGTGGGTCCAGAACCTATGAGAGTCAACCGCGTTGGTGTCTATCTCAAGTTTATCTGGTTTTAGTAGTTTGTCCACACTAATATCTTATTGTTGAATAAATTGAAGTATAAACCTTAAATTAAGCTTTATTCAGCAATAAGATGACACTACTAGTTTACAAAAATGTGACAAGTACTATCAACAACCTAAAGTTATAGTAACAACAAAAAGGATTTATTAGTACAAAGTAACAGGGGCCTAGGAAGGTAACTAATTCACAACAATTTATTTAAATATTAACTTTTCGTTTAATGAATATAAGCGTTCAAATCCATTGTAAATTAAACAAGTCATTTTTGTAATTATTGAATTAAAACAAATTTGATAGTTGTGTTATTTGGAAATAAACTTTTTAAAAAGAAGCTCCCAAGGACTCAAAATATATCTAGCGTCATATATAAAAGAAAGAAGAGAGAGGTACCCCGTAACAATTTTAAGGGTGCACTGGCTGTAACTTTGTCGTGAAATTGTTTTAGAATGTCTTTACGTTTAGATTTTGGAACGGCGCCCTTCCAATTTTCTACTTCGTCTGTCAAATTTGGAAATTTACATGCTACATGTTTATACATATAATCTACCATCAATTATCATACTTTACCTATATTATAAATTACTCCAAATAAAAATTCACCTAAGCTTAAACTCTATTAGCAGTAAATTCCTAAAATATAAAAACACGTATATTGATCATTAAAGAAAACAAACGTAGTGTAACATCAAACTGGCCAAGTATTATTAACAGAAATCCTTAAAAAAATATTAATCCATAAATAATTTTACCATACAATTATTCTAGTTTCTAAGCTAGACCTCTACGACATTTTAAATCCCACCTTCGGAATTTCCTTAATAACTTACATAGAAAAATATTACAATACCAACCTTTCCATTGACTATTCCAATATTCATGAAAAATATCGAGTTTTCATTTTTGACTAACAAGAAAATCACAAATAAGCTTACATTTACATATTTCTTACTTCTTTGAAAAGTTTAAGGTCTTTGTCTATAATTAAATGCTTAGATGCAAACAAAACTATTTTCGTCGCTATTTCATAGTGCAACAGAATAATTATTTAATGGAATGTGAATTTCCCACTACATAGACACAAGTCAAATACATTTAAAATTTACAGACACATGATTATAAATTATTATCAAACAAAAAGTTCATACTCCCTGTATGTTTGTTGTGGTTTGTTTAGCATTCTTCTTAATCTTCTTTGGGAATGAAACCACTCATAGTTTTTAAAATCTATTTTATTTACGTTTCGATCCATGACCTAGGATCGTTGTCAAAATAATAAAAACTTCAAGTTTGACGTTTATGACATAAATTGAAGGTTACTTTGATTTATTGATGTTTGAAATATTTGGTTTGAGTACACTAAGCAAAAATTTTTAAAGTTTAAAAGAATGATTGCCTTCAATTTGTGTTGCGACCTGGGATCGACTTTCCTATGGTAGCCAATATGCTTAACGTGAAATCAGCTGATTAATTTTATTGGTGAATTTTATATAAATTCAATAATTTGGGAAACATTTTTAACATGTTTCTATTTATACAATTGAGAGATTTCTGATTTTATGTCTTATTTTACCGAGATTCAGCTGATTTCACGTTAAGCATATTGGCTACCATAGGAAAGTCGATCCCAGGTCGTAACACAAATTGAAGGCAATCATTCTTTTAAACTTTAAAAATTTTTGCTTAGTGTACTCAAACCAAATATTTCAAACATCAATAAATCAAAGTAACCTTCAATTTATGTCATAAACGTCAAACTTGAAGTTTTTATTATTTTGACAACGATCCTAGGTCATGGATCGAAACGTAAATAAAATAGATTTTAAAAACTATGAGTGGTTTCAGTCCCAAAGAAGATTAAGAAAAAAGTTCATATTTTACTCACGGTATGAAAATTTAAGTTTGTCTATGTACGCGAACGATTCACCTATTACTTCCACTACACGCTAGGGGTCTTATTTCATTTATCTTCATTCCAATTGTTGTTGAGTGAAACCCGTTTATCATCTTTCATTACTTAATTTCGTTATTTGATGCACCACCAATGCGATTTAAATTCCACGCCTACATAAGTGTTTAAGCTTTCTAACCTACGTATCCGGCAAAGTTTAAAGCAATTCGTTACCGGCGCCTTTAACGCACAGGGCCTTCAATCTAGTCCGCTCTCACATAACTATCATTTCTTTCTTAATTAATTTTTCAACTATTAGAACTTAGCCGTTATACAAAATTCCCCCTTCTTCAAAATTTTGTTTCTATGGTTCCTATGCATCTAAAGCTGCCCTATGGTCGAGGTTAATCTCGTTGTATCTGTGTTATCACATTCATCTTGACTGTTTTTATAATTATTGGAGTTGTACGGTGCGTCGATCCGATTCTACGATTTAATGGTTTGTTATTGAACACGTGTAAATGTGTACAAATAAACTTTCCTATGTACGGTAATTAACCGAGTATTGATTTGTATTTGACTAAATTTAATACGAAGAAGCTAAAATACCAATCTTTATACTGTTTGTATTTAATATCTTGCTTTCCTGTATATTTGTAGATCCTAATTTAATATTACATCGAAATGGTCCCATTATTAAATGTAACTGCCGGAGCAGATATACTACCTTCGTACATGCCCAAAAAAATCTAAGGTGCATTTTGATAATTTTTGTCAGATACATAGGTCATTCAACCCATGCAACCCTTATATTCATGGTTTACGTGACTTTTGCTTAAGCATTTTATATAAGAATTTTGACGTAGTTCGATCCACACTATCCCACCCCCACCCCACCGCTAACGCTTTCGAAGGACCGATAAGTATAATTTCTTTGAATAATGAAAAGTATATAACATTTTTAAAGAAATACGATGACGTAAAAGAAACGTTTAGGTTCATAAATTCGTACGATTCATGTCAATGTCATTAGAAAAGTTGGCATGCGAGCTGTCCTTCAATGATTTTAAAGTTTTAAAAAAGTAATTTAGCTCAAAAGAAAACAAGATAAACATTACCGGGAGGCGAAAGCTGTCAAAGTGACAGCTGACAGCTAAAGTTAAAATAGCGCCCAAGATGGTGGACGACAACATGCCCGACCCAACATGGTCAGTTACTGCTCTCGGGATCTAACTTAAGTTGTGGGTCCCCATTTTAAAGGATTGGGATCAAAGGTAAACCATGGTTTTCGAATGAACGATTATCGCCTACTTCGGGAGGGGGCAGGGTGAGGGGAATGTGGATCAGACTGCGCCAGAATTCCTATATAAAATGGTTAAGCAAAGGTCAGGTGAACCTTGAATGTAAGGGTTACGTGGGGTAAATCGTCTTTGTATCTGACACAAATTACCAAAAAACACTTTAGAATTTTCCATGTTTAGTCTCATAAAAAACAAGTTTTCGCGATTGTACGAAGATAGAATATTTACTTACCAACGTTTCTAGAAAATATTTCATGGTGCTTTTGTTGCTAAAAGCTCATTTAATTAATTGAAATTCTATAAATGCATTTTCTACTACCTACTATTTCTTACTGACGCACTAGCTTTACACTAGCGTTCTGAATCTGTTCAGAAGTATTTGTATTATACAGGGAGTTTATAAAGGAGCTCCTTGATTTAAAAAGATCATAATTAAAAAACGAAACCAGTAATAAGCTTTCGGATTTTGAACTTGAGTTCAGTATATTGTCAAGATTGTTTTGCTAATATTCGATCGCAGTGGTTGGGGAAGAGTGCTGCTGCTTCCGTCGGTCGGCTGTCGCCACTCACCAACCATGGCTACGCCACAGCAGAAAGCTCAATGTGTGTTTTGGTTTATTCAATCGAGTTCAGTGATCAAAGTTCAGCGTAATTATCGACGTGAATACGGCGGTGATGCACCTACTAACAAAGCTATTCAGCAGTGGTATAATCACTTTCGGGAAACACACAGTGTCTTTAAAATTAAGCCTCCAGGTAGGCCTTCAGTCTCTGAACCAAATGTGGAACGGATCCGTACATCTTCTATTCGTAGCTATAAAAAGTCATTGGCAAGGTGAAGTTTATAGTTGGGAATACCTATAAGTCTACCGTGTACAAAGTGATGCAAAAGAGGCTTAAATTACCTGGGTATAAGATTCATTTTCTGCATGAAATCAAGCCCAATGACAAAGTGAAAAGATTCGTTTTAGCAGTCTACATTTTGAACAGGATTGAAGAAAATGAGTACTTCCTAGAAAATATTGTTTTCAGATAAGGCAAATTTTCACGTGAGTCTGTCAACCGATACAACTGTAGGATTTGGGAGTCCGAGTCACCGCATGAATTCATAGAACATCAGCGAGATTCTCCCAAAGTCAATGTTTGGTGTGGATTGATGCATGATCGTATCATAGGACATTTCATCTTTGCAGAAAAGACAATTAATGGGGATATTTATTGTGAACTGCTTGAACCATACGTTTTCTCACAGATAGATGATATCGAACTAGAAAAGGGACCAATTGCCTTCCAACAAGACGGCGCGTCACCTCACTATAGCAACCGTGTCCGTAATGCGTTGAACTTGCGTTTCTCTGTCAGGTGGATTGGTTGACGTGTGCCGATTGTGTGGCCACCTAGAGGATCAAATCTTTTTTGGTGACATGTAAAAAATATTGTTTATTCCGAGAAGATCCGTGACATTGTTCATTTGAGGGAGAGGATTGCTCCAGCTATAGCAGCCGTCTCGCTTGATATGCTGCTGAATACCTGGGAAGAAACTGATTATCGTTTAGACGTGGCCCGGGCACAAATGGTGCACATATAGAATTTTATTAGGTATCAAAAAAACTTGAGAAGATTCTCTTTAATACTATATAGGTTTAATAACTATTATTTTAAATTTACTGTGTCAAATAAAACTTTAAATCAAAGAGTTCTTTTGTAAACTCCCTGCATTTTAGTGTGTTAATGAATAATCTAGACTGGCATGAGGAAAGTAATTCGAGCATAGGGAACGAAAATCAATATAAATTCTTTGTTCTTTTGCAAAAAGAAAAGTCCGTGACCGGTTTCGCTGTTCTTGCAGCTCATTAGACCAACAAGTTAATTTAAAACGGAGTGAGTCGTAGTTAATCGTTGTAATTGAAGCATTATGACTCGTAAGTAGAGATTTATTTACAAATTGAACGAGTGTGCTTGACGCATATTGCGCGGAAGACGAGGTGATGTTTGGATCTGGAGCGGCAGGAATTGTTGATGATTTGGATGAATAACGAGTTTGCGATAGAATTGCTGTTCAAAATAGAAACCAGCAACATGGAGTGATCCTGGTATGTGCAGTCTTGTGGAAGGCATCTACAGAGGTGGAGATCAGAAAGTAGTATACTCCCCAGGTAACGATTTTTTTTGTTGAAACTGTTGTGCTGGCGTAGATATATGTAACTATCAGTGATTTGAGTTTATTTGGTGAAAATATTTATAAACTAGAAATTAATTTATTGACATATGTAAAGGACAATATTTTTATTATAAATCTGAGGGTGTAAATGCTTGTATAATATTTTACTGATGTAAGAGGTAAACGGGTCTTTTCCATAATTTTTCAATGCTAAAATGTGTGCACACAAATATAAAAAGGTTTATACTGAGCTCACCATAGAAAAGGAGAAAATAAATTAAGGTTACAGGATAGACCCATCTACTTTAAACTAACATAATGAAATGTACAGGGGCATAAAATCGGCGGGATATTAAGTTGATTTCTTTTAATACCGAGTAGGGTTATAAAAATGTTTAACGTGGATCCATATTCTAAATATTGAGAAGGTGTGAATTAAATTTTTTATCTTGTTAGCATAACAGGATTGTATGTTTTGTCGAATTATTTGTTTTGTTTTTTTTACTAATTATAAAGGTTGTTGAGAGAATGAGTAGCCGTGGTGAGTATCCCTGAAGAAACAGTGAGCAGAACTAGCCGTCGAATGTCAGTTTGGAACGCATCTTCAGAAGGTACTTTTAATCTAGGAAAAAAGCTCTTACTAAAAAGTCACCAAGGTCGTCTACTGTTCCATACGTATTTAGAAACGTTCGCAGCTTTTACATTGCTTAAATAATAAAAAGAATTGATTTTGTCTAAAGCCTTGTATTCTGTATTGTGTAATATAATACATATTGCCAACGTTTTCTCTCCACGTGAAGTTTTAAAATAAAATTTAAATCACAGGGGAACAATACCCGAAGGAATAGCGAACGAAACGCAAGGTAACAGGTTGTTGGATGGGTAGATCGTGTCATGTTCGGAAGTAGAACACGTACACCTGCCCGTTAAACGCCATTTCCAGCTTACAGTTTTAAACAGGCTGAGTGTTATCCAAAATCGAGGAACGTATATACTCCCGCTTGCTCATAGATCACACAGTTTTCACATCATATGACATCATTTTTGCTTATTACAGTGAGCAAGAAAGTTGCATCTATAAACGCCATTATTGAGGTACAGACGAAACCAGTATTTCTGTTTGTAGTCATACCAACTATTGAAAAGCAAATTAATAAACCTCCAAACAACTATACGGCTGAACTATTTAACTCGGTGCGGTCGCTCTATGAGAGAGTCTCAATTCTATTCTGACATTAATAATTTTCATACTAAAACAGGTCGTTGCTTACTGCATTACCATATTTATTACGGACTTTCGAATACAGATTTCTAGGTCGTGTGACCTAATTTAGCTACAGCTTTCCAGAGCAGCGTTTAATACAAGCAGACGTTTCCAATGTGTAACTCTATTGGTTTTTAATCAAAGTGGAAATTAGTTTCGTAGTGCTCTCATATGTGTAGCTCATATCAAGTTGCATCCTACTGTGTTACGTTTTTATGACTTTTGATTAATTTTGTAATTTAAATAGTCGATTACCAAATGCTTTTTAGTAATTTCTGAAGTTAGGTCGATTCTCTAAAGTGTCTGTAACTTTGTTATTTATATTTTTACTAGTAGCTTTACTCTAGTAAACAAAAATAATAAGTCGCGGAAGAAAGTGGGAACAGCTCAGCAGCTTTTTTAAAGATGGAGCGAGCAAGTTACATATCCCATATATTAATATGTATAATATGTAGTTAAAATTAATGTAATAATTATGTCTTACATATAGCTTGATACATTGTATAAAAGAATGTAAGATGATAATTGTCAACAGCGTTTATATTAGAAATAAGTATAAGAATCGACTTCTTTGTAACCCAGACGCAACTTGATACCACAGGTTACGAAGCGATGAACTGCGATCAAGCAGGCTTACTTATAAGTACGTAGAATAAAGACATTGTATAATTTATCAAGAAACAGCGGAAACGCAATATCTACAAATTCCCACACAACGATATGAGACCAGAGGTTATGTTAAATGTAAGAAGCCCCTAATCGCCGGTCAGTTTTCAAACTTCATAATTTTAACATTGTTAGGTGTTCAAGCTATTCATTCTTAATAATTAATTATTGATTTATTTAAAAATTAGCTTGCAGTATTTTTCAATTGAATTCACTTTGCGTTTAATGAATATGAGCGTACAAATCCATTGTAAATGAAACAACCCATTTTTGTAATTATTGAATTAAAACAAATTTGATAGTTGTGTTATTTGGAAATAAACTTTTTAAAAAGAAGCTCACAAGGTCTCAAAATATATCTGGCGTCATATATAGAGGTAAGAAGAGACAGGAACTCCGTAACAATTTTAAGGGTGCACTGGCTGTAACTTCATCGTGAAATTGTTTTAAAATGTCTTTACGTTTAGATTTTGGAACAAATCCCTTCCAATTTTCTACTTCATTTGTCAAATTAGGAAATTTAGATGCTACATGTTTATATATATATATATATATAATATAACATTAAGTATCATCCTATAGCTACATTATAAATAACTCCAAATAAAAATTCACCTAAGCTTAAACTTCATTAGCAGTAAATTTCCAGAAATATAAAAACACGTATATTGACCTTAAAGAAAACAAACCTAATGTTTCATCAAACTGGCCAGGTTTTATTAACGGAAATACTTAAAGAAAATATTAATCTATAATTAATATTACCATACCATTGTTCTGGTTTCCAAGACAGATCTCCACGACATTTTAAATCCCAATTTTTGAAATTTCCTTAATAACATTACATAGAAAAATATTGCAAAACCAACCTTTCCTTTAACCATTCCCGTGTCTATGAAAAACATCGAGTTTTTACTAACAATAAAATCACAAATAAGGTTACATTTACATATTTCTTATTTCTTTGAAAAGTTCAAACTTTTTGTCCCAAATTATATGCTTAGATGCAAACAAGACTATTTCCGACGCTATTTCGTAGTGCAACAGAATAATTATTTAATGGAATATGGATTTCCCACTATATAGATACAAGCAAATGATTATAAATCATTATCAAACAAAAGGCTAATATTTTACTCACGGTTTGAAAATACAAGCTTGTCCAGGTACACGAACGATTCACCTATAACTTCCACGACACGCTAGCTGCGCCATTTTATTTATCTTCATTCCAACATGTTGTTGCAGAGTGAAATCCGCTTATCATCTTTTCATTACCTAATTTCGTTATTTAATGCACCTCAAATGCGATTTAAATTCCACGCCTACACGTGTATTTGAGTTTTCTGACCTAGTTATTAAGCAAAGTTCAAAATAATTCGTCACCGGCCCCTTTAACGCGCAGGGCCTTCGACCTACATGTCCGCTGTCAAATAACTATCATTTCTTTCTTAACTAATTTTCCAACTTTTTAGAACTTAGCAGTTACACAAAATTTCCCCTTTTTCAAAATTTTGTTCCTATAATTTGTGCGTCTAAAACTGTCCTATGGCCGAGGTTAATCTCGTTTTATGTGTGTCAACACATTCAACTTGACTGTTTTTATGATTATTGGATTTGTACGGTGCGTCGGTTGAATTGCATGATTTAGTGGTTCATTTTTGAACTTTGAACTTGTGAAATGTGTACAAATAAAGTTTCCTATGCACGGTAACTAACCGAGTGTCTATTTGTATTTTACTAAATTTAATACGAAGATGATAAAATACTGATCTTTATACTGTTTGTATTCAATATCTTGCTTTCCTGTTTATTTCTAGATCCTAATATAATATTACATTGAAATGGCCACGTCATTAAATGTATCTGCCAAAGCAGATATACTACCTTCGTAAGAGCGCAAAAAAAATCGTTTTTTATGTGATTAAACATGGGAAATTCTAATGTTCGTTTTGGTAATTTTTGTCAGGTACAAAAGTCATTCAACTCATGTAACTCTTACATTCAAGGTTTACGTGACATTCGTTTAACCATTTTGTATAGGAATTCTGGCGCAGTCTGATCCACAATCCCCCACTCCCTACCCCCACAGTAGATGATAATTGATCCTGCCAAAACTCCCTACCTTTTTACATGAGGACCAACAATTTAGCTTTGATCCCGGGAGCAGTGACGAACCATGTTAGATCGGGCTTGTCGTAGTCGAACATCCTGGGCGCCATTTTAACTCCAGCCGTCAGCTGTCACTTTGATAGCTCCTCGCCGCTCAGCAATGTTTTTCTTAATTTCTTTTGAGTTTTTGAAACATCTATAGTGAATGTCTCGATGGCAAAAACGTACTATATTTGCAAAGTCGATTTCTTGCTGGGCGACGAAAAGGTTGTCGATCAAGATCACCTGAATGGTGCTGTAAGAGGGGTTTCACATAGCAGTTGTAACTTAAATTTTAGGCTATTTCTAATTATCCCCGTTTGTCTATCATAGTTTGAGCAATTACGATGTTCGCTTTATTATTAAAGAACTCGCTATCGCTTTTGAAGGACCGATAAGTATTATTCCTTTGAATAATGAAAAATATATAACATTTTCTAAGAAATACGATAAAGTTAATGCAACTATTATGTTCATAGACTCCTTTCAATTCATGTCAATGTCATTAGAAGAATTGGCATGCGAGCTGTCTTTGATGATTCTAAAGTTTTACAAAAGGAATTTAGCTCAAAAGAAATTAAGATAAACATTACAGAGAGACGGGGAGCTGTCAAAGTGACAGCTGGAGTTATAATGGCGCCCAAGATGGTTGACGACAGCATGCCCGACCTAACATGGTCAGCCACTGCTCTTGGGAACTAAGCTAAATTGTGAGTCCCTATTTTAAAGGAATCTGATCAAAGGTAAATGATAGTTTTCGAATGAACAATTATCACCTACTGTTGGGGTGGTTGGCAATGTGGGGGAATTGTGGATCGTACTGCGCCAGGATTCCTATACGAAATGGTTAAGCAAACGTCACGTGAACCTTGAATGTAAGGGTAACGTGAGGTGAATGACCTCCGTATCATTACCAAAATGTACCTTAGAATTTCCCATGCTAAATTTCATAAAAAAAACAGTTTTTGCGTTCGTACAAAGGCAGAATATCTCCTCACCAACGCTTCTATAAAATATTTCACGGTGCTTGTGTTGCTAAAAACTCATTCAACAACTGAAATTTTATAAATCCATTTCCTACCACCTACTATTTCTTAAATATACAACAACGCAGAATGAATCTGTTCAGATACGTTTGTATTATACTCTAGTACATGTAAGTTCAAGGTTGCGCTGTCTTTTGCACTTTACCAATTAAGAGTACATAGTGCACTACGTTCCATTCCAATTACAGCAGTATATTGGAGAAGGTGACATTCTGTCAGTATCTGCTGAGTATACGCCTCAAGTATGCAGTGTACAAATTAATAAATATATTATGCTTTTACTACATTCAAAACTTCATTCTATTTCAAGAAAGCATTGAATTATCATCCCACAAATTGGTCCTTCATGCAGTAAGTCGGGTATAAATCTAGTCGTTAAATCAAAACCTATAACGCTCTTCACGTACACATCAATTGGAAATATTGGATTTGGCGTTTGGAAAAGCTAATATACATCTTGGAAGTTCAGGTAATGTCTACACACTATATCGCATCTTTAACAAAACCTAAATGTTATTGATTGCTGTATACAAAGGGAGTTTATTAAGCGGATTTTATTCTTTCTTCTGTAGATTGTATACTTGATACTAAATTTAAAAGTTCTTATATACAAAACTTACCGGTACCAGACACTGACAGTTATCAACCAAACTTACGAAGTAAGTTAGGTTAATAAGATCGCTACGTCGCCGTCGTCGCCGCCGTCGTCCGTTGCACGTTTTTTTCGTTTTACAAACATTTGATATATGGATCTTGTTCAGTTTTTTACGCTGATTAAGAATATGCTATCCATTTTTTGATATCTCATTTAGTTTTCGAGTTATTCGACTTTAAAGTCGAAATTTTGACTATGATAAACTTCACTCCAGCAAAAAATAAATAAAGTTTTAGGTTAATATCGACCTCTTGAGCATATTTTCTCATAGCTCTCATAGCTCCATACCTCTTGAACATATTTTCTCAAAGCACCAATGCTCTAAGTCGAAAGGTTTTCGAGTTATTCGACATCTTGTTTTTAATGTATATGTAATATTTATATTTTTGATAACAACATATCTGTAAGTTTGGTTAGAAGTTCTGCACATGAGAACTTAGATTTTTTGAAATTGCATTTCTATTCCTTCATTTATTTTCTTATTTACAATTTTATAAAGCATGTCAAATGTGGAGCTTAATAGCGGCTTTGAAAAGAAAACCAACGTCGTTTATAAAATCTATTCATAGTGCATCTGGATCGTGCTCGTGTTTGTAAATTATATTCATAATTTTACGCGTGTGAATCCAATACAGTTCAAATGTACAGACAATCCCGCGCAAGTGCCGCGATCGTGTGCTATTAGTTTAAAACGATTCGCGTCTTGACCGTCACCTTAGTAAACATTTTTCTTGTTGTTGTTGATGTTCACGCTTAGCATCGCGCATTTTCCGAATCACACATTTTTCTGTAGGTTGCTAGTATCAGCATATACACACACGCATGCACACACGCATGCACACACGCCCGCACGCACACACACACTACACACACCACACGCAGACACCACACACACACACACACACACACAAACACGCACACAAACACACACACACACACACACGAAACACACACACATCGGAAATATATTAAATGGAGAAGTTTGGCCACCAAAAAGAAATCCTCTTGAAAAATCACCTACATTTATTTTTAACATTCGTCAAGAAAATCAACTTTGATTTGATATGTGAATAATGGATTTCAACTACTAGAACAAATACAAAATTATCTACATCAATTCATAATTATAACTAATAATCACATCTATTTTTGTATTGCACATATCTGTTGTTATATTTAAATTTTAAGTTATTTGATTTTATATCAATTTTATGTGTATATTATTACAAAAGTAATGGAGCATACTGAAAATAAATAAATCAATAATCAACACACACACAGCACACAACACACACACACAACACTCAACACACAGCACACAACACACAACACGCAACACGCAACACGCAACACGCAACACGCAACACGCAACACGCAACACGCAACACGCAACACGCAACACGCAACACGCAACACGCAACACGCAACACGCAACACGCAACACGCAACACGCAACACGCAACACGCAACACGCAACACGCAACACGCAACACGCAACACGCAACACGCAACACGCAACACGCAACACGCAACACGCAACACGCAACACGCAACACACAACACACAACACACAACACACAACACACAACACACAACACACAACACACAACACACAACACACAACACACAACACACACACACACACACACACACACACACGACACGACACACGACACGACGACGACACGACACACGACACGACGACACGACACGACACGACACGACACGACGACACGACACGACACGACACGACACGACACACGACACGACACACGACACGACACGACGACACACGACACGACACGACACACGACACGACACGACACACGACACGACACACGACACGACACGACACGACACGACACACGACACGACACGACACGACACGACACGACACACACACACGACACACACAACACACGACACACAACAACATAACACACAACAACATAACACATAAATCATAATATAATACACAATACATACATAAATATACATACATAATACATCAATAATCACAACAACACACATAACATAACAACACACAATAACAATATACATCAACAATAATAACACATAAACATAACACAACACATACATACATATATAACACATACACATATACATATATAATACACTACACACATACAACACACATACACACACACACATACACACAACACACAACACACAACACAACAACACACACACACACAACACATACACAACACACAACACACAACACACAACACACACACACAACACAACAACACACACACTACTTTACTACACATGATCACATATTTACATTAATTTCGATACAAACATCATATCAATTTTCATTTATCATACACAGCAAATAACAGAAATCTAATCAAGTTTCTAACACATTTTTACGTATTTGATAAAATTGTATCGTGTATTTTTGTCGAATTTGATAGCTATTTCAAACTTTCATATTATTCTAATTCTTCTTTATCTATTACAAGCAAATAGAATGGACAATTAATCTAAGTTTTTAACACATTGTTAGAAGAATTTAGATACAAATTTACTTTCGATAGTATTTAGCTTAAAAAAGTGACGACAGTTATTGTTTTTGATATTATTTATGCATTATTTACAAACATGCCAGTATTGATTTAATTCTTCTATATCTAAAGTTTAAAGCTTTTAATGATGCCTTAGAAATGGAGCAATTAATCTTAGCTAATGTTTTAAACAAAGCAGATTAGAAGAAACTTTAGATATCGGTAATCGTTCTTTCAATGATGCGTCATTTCAAAACCCTTTTCAAAATATAGTGCCGTACAGTTGACCTTATTTATAAAGAATAGAATCTTAATTATTTATCTATTATTTAAACTTCCCATGAAGAATAGCAGCAAGTTTTATTTAACGAAAGGTTATAGGTTAAAGGTTGACCAAGTATGTTTTGAAATACAGGTTTTACAGAGCAATTGTTTCCTCCTGTTGTTAATCAAATTAATCCAGACCTGTCTACTCCAGAGATAGTCGCAAATGGGCAATCTTCCAACTAATATTAAATTGCTTAAAATCAAATTAAACACGTTTAACGGTGATGATAAAGGACTCAGTTTGAAAGATTTATTCGACGCTTTAATACACAACGCCGACATTTCAAAAATAGAAAAATTTCAGTATCTGCTTAATGTCAAAAGAAATGCATTAAGTATAATTAAAGGCAATCACTCGTGCTTCGATAATTATGATTTAGCTTATAAAACGTTCACTGAGAGGTATTCCAATCATCATTGGACTTTAATAAAAAATCTTTCACCCATAAATTCTGAAAACTCTAAACAACTTAGACATTTCGTAAATGGATTTTCAGAATATTCATCGATTTTAGAATCTCTATAATTTAAGGTTGAAAACTGGCATTATATAGTTGTTGATTTATTATTAAACAAGTTGGACGATGCAACCCGAAAATGCTTCGCGTTGCACTTTAACTCCTTTGACATACCAAGTTATGAATTCTTGAAGGAATTTTCAGTTAAACAATGTTTCGCCATGAAAATCTTGCCCATGTGAAGCTGTTGATAGCACTATATAGATCTGCCTCGTTGCTTCCAATACATACGTAATGTTAATACATCAGACCACCGTGAGTTTAAGCCTAAGACGTTCTTAGTACAAACTCCTTCCAACTAAATTTATTACGTCGTGTGCTATGCAAAGGTACTCATGCATTATACGTTTGCGGACAATTTTGTAAATTGCCTCACAATAGCAACTTGAGCAAGTGAAACAAGAACGATTGTGTTTGAATTGCCTCAAACCTAACCATACTTTGTCATCTTACCCCTCTCATTTTACTTGCAGGGTGTGTAATAAGCCTCATCACACTTTAATTACGTTTTAATGTAAATTGCGACTCGCAGCAGTTCAAATACCTTGAATGAAGTGGAGAACACACAGGCTACCGTATCTAGTAAAATCGCTTGCACTGCCTCCGCCAGTGTCAATACGATTACATGCCTTGCTCTTTTACCTACTGTTTGTTTAAAAATTCTCGATAAGAGAAAGCGGCCGCACAAGTACGTACTCTTGTTGATAAGGAAGCTAGCTTTCCGTAATCACCGAAGACTGTCGAAAGGCTACCGGGCTTTCGTTCAATCTTTTGACCACTCCCATTTCTCGTTAAACCCTAGGCACAGTTTTTAGTACTATTTGACCTATTCAAGAATGTACTGCTGATCCATTTATCAACAATTTTGAAGTAAACTTTGTTGTTTTGCCGCCTATTTGTGATAATCTCCCATCACAGAATATTCAAACACAATGGTCTCACTTGCACCACATCAAATTAGCGGACGAACAATGGCGTAATCCTGCCCCTGCGCAAATTCTACTAGGTGCAGATGTCGCCTTCCGTTTCTTGTTAGGCGGAAAAATTGTGAGCAATGAAAACTCTCCTACTACACTCAATACTGTCTTTGACTATGGGTGTATGGCCTCTGTATGCGCCTCTTGGAACGACAAGGGACGCAAATAGAAATTGCCTGGAGTGCAGTAGGCAGTAAACCAGGGGTTGTAAGGTAGAGCATGGACTGTATAGAGTAAAAGAAAGGAAACATAGATTTTGAACACAAAGTCACATAAATACCTAAAAGCACTTACCGAAGCACAACATCTGGAGCACTAACGCGGCACCTTTCAGTACTGTTTCTGGCCAGAGGTAAATAGGAACGGAGTAAGGAAATGATTATGGTAGGAAGACATTATAGAAAGTAATATTGAGAATTAATGAAACACGTTCGCGTTCGCGGATGCTTGTTTAACGACTCTTTTAATTATGCTATTCCTTATCTTTAGTCTGGCTTGATAAAGAATACCACGTTGGGAGAGCGAAATGGCGCCAACAGCCTCACTGACGCTATGTTTGTCAGTAAAATCAATTCTTTTCACATTTCTATCGATCCTTGCCTAGATGTGAATGTCAAACAATTTTGAGCACTCGAAGATATTCCTACCAAGAAATTTTACTTCCCTGAAGATGACAAGGAGCAGGAGTGTTTTAACGAACCTCTATTTTGATTACCAAACGGTAGATTTGGAGTAAATCCACCGTTTAAAAAGCATCATCTTAAATTTATAGATTATAATCTCATGACAACCAAGTGGTTCCTTTTTAGAGCGCTTTCTTATGCAAATCCTAACCTGGGAGTAGTAGGATTGGGGGGGTCTAGCGCACCTCCTCACTCCTCACTCCTCCTCCTCACTCCTCCTCAATCCTCACTCCTCCCTCATTTTTTATCTTTCGAGATAAATATATCTTAAATTTTTCATCTTTCGAGATAAATGAGCATCCTCATTTCCACACACGAGATAAACCTATTTTTAAGATTTTTTTTTTTTACCGCTAACATTCTGAATCAAATAGTTTTTTTCGACTAACCATTTTTCATCTTTCGAGATAAACCTATGTTGTTTGGTATCAATTAATATTAGATTTTTCTCAGCTATCCGAATTTCTAGGAATTTTTAGATTGCACCACCCCAAGGAGCTACCCCAATTTTAAGATTTCTTTCCTGTAGCGACTTTTGAACGTGCTTAACAACTCCAAAATGTGAATGCATAAACTGTGTAAACTATTTTTATCTAGTCGCACAATCACTAAGACCAGCCAGTTTTGGCGATGAAATAAAAACAGAATACATATAATAAAATTTATTGATAAAATAGCCGCCACTGAACACCTTATCCATCTAACGTATTGATTTTTAAATAATATTAACAAAGCCGCTAGTTCGCAGGATCTGATATTTGTGTAAACAAGGATGAACTCCATTCAACTGTACATCAACTGCTTATTTTCTATTTAGGAATATATGCCAGAAACTTGCATGCTTTTAATTAATTAAAAGCAGAAAGTTTTGTCCGGAAACGCTACTGTAAAATATATAGAGCAAATAAATTATTCCCTGAATGTGTTTTCAATTGTAATAATTGACTATACAATCACTTATGAATTTTAAATTACACTTTATTTAACTAAGTTACTTTAAACAAGAAATTACAACAACCAAAAATTCCAATGCATGCTTAACAATAATGTAGAAATGGCAAGGTCGACTTTTGGTGTCCAATGTAATGTGTTTTAAATATCTAAAAAGAAAGCGCATTTTGCTTGTATGAAATCTATGGAATTTCTCCTGTAATGAAAGAAGAATGCATTCGTAATTGAAAATGATTCTACAACCTTCGCTAGATACCAGCCATGTTAATTAGAAATTTTGTGTATGACATCATTAACTACCTAAATTTCAGAATTAACAAAATGTAATAAACCAGATTAAGTACTGTTCAATAATAATCAGAGTGAAAGTAAATGGGTCTTATTACATATTGAAATCCTAAATTACCTTACGTGACGCTGTAGAAGCATTATAACGCAAATTCCGGAAACTTCCAATGTAGTATTAATTCATTTGTAACCCGTAATCCAGCAAATATTTTAAATTCTTAACGAACATTTGAATGCTGTATATAATTTCTTTTCTTGGACTTTCTGTTAATTATGTTGAGAATGTTTCAATGACGTATATTTGAAATCGAGGTATAATTGTTTGTAGATTACTAATAACACGAGGCGCTGAAAAAAATGCGTATTTAGGGAAAATACAAGTCGTTTCAAATCAATTTCTTAACGAGCATGTGAATCACATGTGAAAACTGTATATAATTTCTTTTCTTGGACTTTTTATTAATTATGTTTGTGTATTAGAAATTGATTAATAATTGCAGGATACAAATTTTAAATAAACACTTTGCTAAGGGAACACCGAACTTGTTGTATACAGAATACTTACTAATAAAGCAATTTAATTTTAAATAACTTCTACGCGATATTTTTCGAAAATGGCATGCTTTGGAAACAATCGAAGACACTCGAAGAGTGCACAAACGCGGTCACTAAACCACAATTACTAATCGCCTTTATAGGTTTAACATTTCTACCATTTCCCAATGACTGGTGCTACGTACATGAAAACTTTAATTTCTTATTGGAGAGAATCCTTATTCTCCCACGCACTGTTGCGTAGCTGGATGCCCACCCCTTTTTGGTGATATATGCTCGTTATAGGTTGTAAGACCCTCGGTTTTACTTAACTACACTTTAAGAGATCCCTTTAATCTTTTTAATCGCGTCCTTCTCGCCCACAATACAGTAGGACTTAGCCTTACTACCAACAAATTATAACACCAAGTCACCGTTAAACTCGTCTTTAAATTTCCCCACAACTTTTTGTTAACATGCGGTAAATTGTGTTTATTATTTGCGGGGTACACCACTTTAAACTTAAAAATAAAAACAGGATAGTTTAATACGTCTATTAATAATTTATGGTAATGTTAGCGATACAAATATGTAAAAACAAACTTTATCAAGAAAATATAATGTTTTAATAGAATACATACACGTATTGATAACATCTATAAACCGCTGTGGTAACCAGAGTCTGGCGAATCTGGGATAGCCAAATCTCTAAACATTTGCGCAAGCGATTGCCTTGCAGTTGCATCTTTTAAGTACTGAATGGGAAACATTTAATAATTTCCAACACTGTCAAGTAATTTAAATTGCAGCAATCATTAGACAGAGAAATAATGGTACTGCTCTCTCCCTCTAATAACGTTTGAACCCTTTCTTCCTCCGTCGTATTTCCACATACTTTTTTTATATCACCAACAAATTTTTCATAAAATTCTGGAAAGTTTCTACACCTTAACTCTACCATTTTATAACAGATCAATTCTCGCAAATTTAATAGCTTGATGCACTCGTACGCAGGTAGCACAATAACATTCCCATCTTTCGTAATCTCCATATTATATAAATTCTCTTTTCAAAATTGTTCAACAGCCATATACTTCTATTAAAGGCTGTGCTCAGCTGCAATTTGAAATTTTGATCCAATTGTATGTCAACAACATCGTTTCCAGTAGTCAAACCATTTAATCGGACTTGTTTTGAGTCTTGAGCAAATTGGCGAATTTGAAATTCCACTTGAAAAGTACACAATTTCTTCCAATCGAAGTAAGAGAATGTTATCGTAGAATCAGCACACATAACACTACAGCAAATCACTTGGATGACAGGTTAAAGACCACCATATAAATCAAAACCAACTTCTAATATATGGTGGTGATAATTTGAAGGAAATTCGCCTAACCTATAGGTTGACTTACCAACTAGTTGGTTGATATTTAATTGTGGTACTCGCACATCACTTGTAACGTCAACACAAGAAAAATCCATCTTTAATTTATAATTTTAATTCAACTCGACGATACTTTGACGACTAATGCACTGGAACATGGCTCTCGCCTTTTATGCCGATGGTCGAGCGTGCGCAGCTCCTTATTATATTAGTTGGTGTTATATGCAAGTCTTGACTGGAAAAGTGACGCGTATAATTGTTTTATAGTGGGTTTTACCTGTATGTATTTAACCACCAACGCCATTTTTAGAATTATTAAACAAAATTACCCTTAACAGTATTTTTAATATACCATCGTGTAAGATTTCAATTATTATTGTGTTTTTCCTCAGGTTCTCAAATCCCTCGGAAATTTTTTCAAATCGAATGACCCCTTACTGATTTGCAGAATAACCTTTTGCAAGCACCGTATATAATTCATCTTTAATCTATTTCTAAACCGTATCGCTCTGTCTTTTGAGATAAACCCATGATGTAGCCTATAAAATTAGTATAGAATTTTCCTGGGGGAATTGAAATTAATTATCACGTCTTTTAAAATTAGTTCCAACAAAGACCTGTATATATTGTATTAATATTCAAAAACCTATCAGCAAAACACCTTTGCATTTTTATTTAGATTTAGCTCGATAATAGAGTTAAACTCCAAAAATATTTATTAGTAGCTAGAATTGTTAAAATTTTCAATTAGTGAATCCACATACAAATGATTAAACCAAAAGGTATAATACATATATTAATTCTGCACGATGACCTAGAAAGTGGTTCGATAATCTATTTTAAATGTAGTTCAACATAAGACGTATATTCTAAATAAATTTAGTGAAATGTATGATCATTAGCCTTGCATTGTTTGTCGATGACGTCTGACTATTAATTTAATAAAAGCACTTTCCACAATTCTAGTTAATATATGGGAATACACATTCTATAATTTGATTTAAATTGGGTTAATGTAAGGACAAATTATACTTATACTTTCTCTATATACATAAATACGGAGTAAATGATACCAAAAGTTCATTTTAAGTTTATTTTGTAAAACGTAAGGTTGTTTATAGTGTAATTAATAGTAATACTGAATTTTCAGTCTTTGGTTTAAAATTTCGTGTGAGGACTATCAACAAAGAAGAGTAAGTCTTAGTTTGCATTTTGCAAACGTAGAAGAAATTAATATTTACATGTATAATTCAAAACTGTTAATCAATAATTTTTTCTAGAATGAACATCTTAAGTATTGCGTGCAGTGTGTGCGAAAATGTTTTACTGGATGTGATGCCATAAGAAAACACAACGAAAGGCACATCGAGATGGTTTATTTCAGGAGGAACTAAAATTACAGCCAATGAGTGGGAACAAATTAAGGATTTGGAAAACCAATCGACCGCAGCGCATAAAGAACGTATAAACGCCGCAATTCAGTTAGAACGAACCAAGTTACTATTTGAAAAACCATACACCATAACAAAATCTTCTTCCAAAATCATAATTGTAGGCCTGGACCCGTTCGACGATTACAAAATAATTTTTAGATTTGTTGACACCATTTCGCAGAGCGTACTTGATGTATCCCTCAACGTATTTAGGAAGTTTATATCAAATCTTCCACACATTATACGTACTATGGAAGTTGGCATGCAAAATCAGATATGCAAATTCGACAACTTGCGTTTTTATTTAAATAACAATTGTTTAGTGAAGATGATGACATTTGATGGGAATTATATGATATTTACCAAAGGAACTTAAGAGTACTTTTTTAGGGGTATCTCAGATCGTTCTCAACCATGCGAATACTTTAAAAGAACTAACGGAAAAGGGTACTCCTAATATAGATCTGTTTCTGTTAGATGTCGCAATGGAAAGATATAATAGGAATGATGTCCTACAGTATCTCGCAAATGATGTAATTAAAAGCAAATACAGTAATAGTGATATTGGGGTCATATTATACGAATTTATAAGAACCTACCCAAGATTGTTTGAAAACAGTATTTGTAAACAAGTTGAGTATATGGAAGAATACAACAGGTTTCCATTCCACGCATTTACGAGCGATGTTTAAATTTTAAGCCGAAGACTGAAAATTTTGTAACACTATTAATTACACTTTTGTTTTCTTATAAGTTTCTAAACTGTTGTATTTCAACTACAGATATTAATAGATGTCAATAAAATTATGTTATAGTTTTAAATAAAACGATTCTGATTAATAATTTTGTAAAACGTTTATAACACCCTTTTAATAAATAATACACATCTTTGTTATAATTCTTTTCATAATTACTTAGATACCCATTTCAGTTACGTGAACATTTGAAAAATTAAACAATACCAATGTATGCTTTATATTTTAAAACATAAACAAGGTCATATAATCAAAAATAATTTCTAAATTCACATCATTCATTTCTTATGATAACAGTTGTGGTGGTTAAATTTTTATTTTAAAACTTACAATTTAGTATATATTCCATTTGAATATCTGCCAACAGTTTTATAAACCCCATCTCCTCGACTATTTCCATAAAATCATCCAGATCCTCGGGCATTGATAACACTGCAGTACAGTGCTGTATTGCTTCCTCGTATGACTGACACATAAGACATTTTTCTCCTTCTATCGAAAAGCGTTGCCCACATTCTGCTTTTTTTACTCGTAGAGCATTGCGAAATCTTCGAATAACCTCTCCAAAGTCTTTATACATATTTATTATATTGTTTCTTTAAACCGTACAATCAACAAATAATAACTTCTACGCGAACAATCCTTTTATATGAGCTACTCCTATTCGGATGTGTACCGATTGCACCCGATTTGTGTACACGTACGAAGCAACAGGTAGGGAATGTATTCTATGAATTAATCTATTACATTCCTTAACAAAATGCTAAGGACTTTAAAAATAATTATAACTCTTGTTAGACCTCTAGTCTCTAGATAAACGTTATTATTTTAGGTTGTGTCACTGTTTTCTAAATCAATTTCCTACATACTTTTTCCTAAACTATGCGTATCAATTGACGGTTATACTTTACTCCATAACCGACTTGTATATATTTTCGTATTCGTCTCTAGCCAACACGTCCGTATAATAAAGATGTACAGGCTCGTCGTCAACTGGTAACTTAATCTTTTTTAAAAGCTAGCCTTTGTTTTCAACTTTAACGCTTGTTGTAGGTGTGGAAATTCTTTCCGCTATTCCTTGTGACTAGGAATCGGTGATTTTGCAAGGGATCAATCAATTGTTTGTGCACCTCTTTGAATTTTTGTAGAGATGTAGCGTCCCCCTTTTTGTATACCGCAAAGTTCTTTCGTACAGAATCCTGCATAAAATAAAGCTTACGTTTATTTACAATAAAATTGTTAACGTTCGTCATCATCCGACTCTGGATGGGAACTAACTTTTTTTGAATAATGTCAAATATTTATATATTCGTCGAAATTCTTCCTATATCGACCATTATCCAAATCAAAATCTTTCACAACAGTTATAAAATTATGTTTTGAGTCACCCCAACACTGTAAACACATTTCTTTAAATTTCGGATATGCCATGTCACCACTTATATGATCCGAAAAGATATGTCTGAGATTGGTTTCATCCTGTTTCCATAATGCGATTACATTGGCGTTATCTCTGAGTCTATGTTTTAAGGCACTAGCGTAAGTTTGACATAGATAGAACGAATCTATTGCTTTATGTCGGCCGAACAAGAAAAATTGAGTGATTTTGCTTACTTCGATTGGAAGAAATTGTGTACTTTTCAAGTGGAATTTCAAATTCGCCAATTTGCTCAAGACTCAAAACAAGTCCGATTAAATGGTTTGACTACTGGAAACGATGTTGTTGACATACAATTGGATCAAAATTTCAAATTGCAGCTGAGCACAGCCTTTAATAGAAGTATATGGCTGTTGAACAATTTTGAAAAAGAGAATTTATATAATATGGAGATTACGAAAGATGGGAATGTTATTGTGCTACCTGCGTACGAGTGCATCAAGCTATTAAATTTGCGAGAATTGATCTGTTATAAAATGGTAGAGTTAAGGTGTAGAAACTTTCCAGAATTTTATGAAAAATTTGTTGGTGATATAAAAAAAGTATGTGGAAATACGACGGAGGAAGAAAGGGTTCAAACGTTATTAGAGGGAGAGAGCAGTACCATTATTTCTCTGTCTAATGATTGCTGCAATTTAAATTACTTGACAGTGTTGGAAATTATTAAATGTTTCCCCATTCAGTACTTAAAAGATGCAACTGCAAGGCAATCGCTTGCGCAAATGTTTAGAGATTTGGCTATCCCAGATTCGCCAGACTCTGGTTACCACAGCGGTTTATAGATGTTATCAATACGTGTATGTATTCTATTAAAACATTATATTTTCTTGATAAAGTTTGTTTTTACATATTTGTATCGCTAACATTACCATAAATTATTAATAGACGTATTAAACTATCCTGTTTTTATTTTTAAGTTTAAAGTGGTGTACCCCGCAAATAATAAACACAATTTACCGCATGTTAACAAAAAGTTGTGGGGAAATTTAAAGACGAGTTTAACGGTGACTTGGTGTTATAATTTGTTGGTAGTAAGGCTAAGTCCTACTGTATTGTGGGCGAGAAGGACGCGATTAAAAAGATTAAAGGGATCTCACAAAGTGTAGTTAAGTAAAACCGAGGGTCTTACAACCTATAACGAGCATATATCACCAAAAAGGGGTGGGCATCCAGCTACGCAACAGTGCGTGGGAGAATAAGGATTCTCTCCAATAAGAAATTAAAGTTTCCATGTACGTAGCACCAGTCATTGGGAAATGGTAGAAATGTTAAACCTATAAAGGCGATTAGTAATTGTGGTTTAGTGACCGCGTTTGTGCACTCTTCGAGTGTCTTCGGCAATCTTCGATTGTTTCCAAAGCATGCCATTTTCGAAAAATATCGCGTAGAAGTTATTTAAAATTAAATTGCTTTATTAGTAAGTATTCTGTATACAACAAGTTCGGTGTTCCCTTAGCAAAGTGTTTATTTAAAATTTGTATCCTGCAATTATTAATCAATTTCTAATACACAAACATAATTAATAGAAAGTCCAAGAAAAGAAATTATATACAGTTTTCACATGTGATTCACATGCTCGTTAAGAAATTGATTTGAAACGACTTGTATTTTCCCTAAATACGCATTTTTTTCAGCGCCTCGTGTTATTAGTAAGCTACAAACAATTATACCTCGATTTCAAATATACGTCATTGAAACATATTCTCAACATAATTAACAGAAAGTCCAAGAAAAGAAATTATATACAGCATTCAAATGTTCGTTAAGAATTTAAAATATTTGCTGGATTACGGGTTACAAATGAATTAATACTACATTGGAAGTTTCCGGAATTTGCGTTATAATGCTTCTACAGCGTCACGTAAGGTAATTTAGGATTTCAATATGTAATAAGACCCATTTACTTTCACTCTGATTATTATTGAACAGTACTTAATCTGGTTTATTACATTTTGTTAATTCTGAAATTTAGGTAGTTAATGATGTCATACACAAAATTTCTAATTAACATGGCTGGTATCTAGCGAAGGTTGTAGAATCATTTTCAATTACGAATGCATTCTTCTTTCATTACAGGAGAAATTCCATAGATTTCATACAAGCAAAATGCGCTTTCTTTTTAGATATTTAAAACACATTACATTGGACACCAAAAGTCGACCTTGCCATTTCTACATTATTGTTAAGCATGCATTGGAATTTTTGGTTGTTGTAATTTCTTGTTTAAAGTAACTTAGTTAAATAAAGTGTAATTTAAAATTCATAAGTGATTGTATAGTCAATTATTACAATTGAAAACACATTCAGGGAATAATTTATTTGCTCTATATATTTTACAGTAGCGTTTCCGGACAAAACTTTCTGCTTTTAATTAATTAAAAGCATGCAAGTTTCTGGCATATATTCCTAAATAGAAAATAAGCAGTTGATGTACCGTTGAATGGAGTTCATCCTTGTTTACACAAATATCAGATCCTGCGAACTAGCGGCTTTGTTAATATTATTTAAAAAATCAATACGTTAGATGGATAAGGTATTCAGTGGCGGCTATTTTATCAATAAATTTTATTATATGTATTCTGTTTTTTATTTCATCGCCAAAAACTGGCTGGTCTTAGTGATTGTGCGACTAGATAAAAATAGTTTACACAGTTTATGCATTCACATTTTGGAGTTGTTAAGCACGTTCAAAAGTCGCTACAGGAAAGAAATCTTAAAATTGGGGTAGCTCCCTTGGGGGTGGTGCAATCTAAAAATTCCTAGAAATTCGGATAGCTGAGAAAATCTAATATTAATTGATACCAAACAACATAGGTTTATCTCGAAAGATGAAAAATGGTTAGTCGAAGAAAACTATTTGGTTCAGAATGTTAGCGGTAAAAAAAAAAAATCTTAAAAATAGGTTTATCTCGTGTGTGGAAATGAGGATGCTCATTTATCTCGAAAGATGAAAAATTTAAGATATATTTATCTCGAAAGATAAAAAATGAGGGAGGAGTGAGGATTGAGGAGGAGTGAGGAGTGAGGAGGTGCGCTAGACCCCCCCAATCCTACTACTCCTGGGTAAATTATACATGGATTTTATGCGTGACTACGAAGCATGAGATCTTTAAAATCGAAAATAAAAACTCCAAATTGAGAGTGGTGTTTGATGCTTCAAGACTTTCCTCAAACGGCATATCATAAAATGACGTGTTGCTCATTGGGCGAAAGCTCCAAAATGCCATAACAAAAACATTGTTGCTCTTCCGTACACATAAATTTGTATTTATATGCGATATCAAACAAATATATCGACAGGTAGTTTTATCGCTGAACCTTACCGTCGCTACAAATTGGTACTCTGGTGGTATAATACTTCTAATTATATTTAGACTTATCAATTGGATACCATCATCTATGGGGTTTCTTCTGCCCAATTTCTATCCATTATAGCAATATTGAAACTGGCCGAACATGGTAAAAATGGTCATCTTCTAACCTCTAATGCCTTAAGAAACAATCTATTTGTAGACGATTTTTTTGAAAGTGCCTCACCCTTCAAGCGGCACATAATATAAAACTTCAACTCATTGATTGCTTTGTTCAGAATGTTTTGAGTTTCGCAGATGTGCAAGCAATGGTGCTACTCTAATGGAAAATATTCCATTGGAATATGATGTAGATATTATAGACAGACAAAGTTAAGAACAAAGAGGTTTCAGAAATGATAGGACAAGAAAGAAACATGTGGGAAACAATAAAGAATAGTAGAGATATAATGATAAGACACATACTATGGCATGAGGGAATAGTGCGGGATATATTAGAAGAAGAGAAAGGAAAAAAGAAAGGTAGATATAGAGCTAGATTAGATTATTGTACACAGATAGTGAAAGATGTAGGCTGTAAGAATTTCAGAGAAATGTGTAGGTTAGCTCAGAATAGAAAACAATGGAGGTACGCGTCGTACGAGTTCTAGGACTGAGGATTTAATAATGATGATGATATCAAAAATATAATGCGTAGACAAAGTTTCTCATCGCCGTCGATCGCGTGTTTCGGGAGTACTTACCTCGTTCAGAGTGGAAGAACGACTTTGAAAACTGATTTCATCAAATCGAATAATGTACAACCATGAAAGCGGAATGTTTCGAAAAGCAATTTACATATTGCGATGTGTATTTTCAGTAATGACGCTCGTAGGTGCATGTTTTTGAAAACTTTGGTTAACTCACCGTTTCAGCTGCATCTTGTATGCAACATGCAAATGTTTCAAATTTTGCCATTTTAACTACATAGTTTTATAACAAAGATAGCTTGAAAACTCTCTTCAACTAGAGAAAAGTCAGTATTGTTAATGTCACCATCACCGTAAAGACAAGTGAAATAAAATAAACTTCAACGCCTACCAAAGGTCCATCTGCCATGAGCATACTTACTATTAACGCCTGCGTAAATTGCCTAAATGCATGAGAAATTTTTGGCTAATGTTGTAAAATTGATACCTTGTCGATTTTTAGTTCCAATGTTTGTAAACAGTGATTTCAGAAGTTTAAAGCTACTGCATTTACATCAAGCTGCAAATTTTAAATCCTTATACCGCATATAGCAGACTTAAAATGGTCAAATCTGCATGCAAATGCTTGCAGATTTATGAAATCTACAAGTCTTGGGCTGCGCAATAATTACATTACTTTCGATTATTATTAAATGCAAGTTTTTCTTCCATTTCCTTTTCGTTATTTTCAAGTTCAAATTATTAACGGGTCACAGTATACATATATACATTATGCATACAAATTACCGTATTTACATACTTAGAAGTCGAACTTAACCTTCAAACTAGTAACTATTTGTTTTGTCGCGCCAGGAATTTTAAATTATTGAAGATTTATGTTAGTGACAGTTTATCTCTACAGACTTCCTATAATAGTTTATGTTTTGTTACTAAAGGAGTAATCAAGTATGTTTTTATGCTAGTACGGTTGCAACAAAGCTGGAGCGGGACCTGATCTTTAAGTTGTTTCGTGCAACAGGAGGAATTTGAGTCGCTTACATAAAGAAAAATGTGCTATAGCTTTAGCTTCAAACTTTTTTAGCGGAAGTAATTTATTTCAATAACCTAATCAAATTCCAAACATCTTAAAAAGCAAACGATATCCTTATTAGCAAACATTTTAAATAAGGTTAGCATTTGACACAAATACTATTAACGTTTATTTTATTAATACGACTACCTGCCCGGAACTATGGTCGAATTGTCCTATGGATCATTTTCCTCTTTAATGCAAGAGGCGACTAAATAGTGCAACTGTCGTTTCCTTCCCCATGCCATTATTTGATAGATTTGTTTACTGCTCTCGGTGGAAGGCAACGGAAACTACTGCCGATTTATTTTCCCGGGAAACGATTTTCGAAGAACAAAAAAACGTGACAAACTGATGAGGCGCAACGTCTTATGACAAGTATAGTGATACTTACGTAACCCTGCTCTACTTTATCAGTTGAATAAGCTTATACCTTTTGATTCATTTGTCAATCTCCGGTAAGAACCAACATGGAAAACGTGCCAGGTGGAGATTGGAGTAATGGGGTAAACAAATGAGATAAAGGAAAATAGAAAAGCTAGTCAAGAAAACTAATTGATAAAACTAAAACAAAACAGAGCTTAGTATGTATGTTATATACATGAAACGCAAACAAATGCACAACTATATATATTGATGTGATATTGCAGCACGATTTGGCGTTATTTTTAATTGCTATGATATAGCCTTATTAAGCCCCTACGATGGGTATCATTTTTATTGCTATAAAATGCCCTACGATTGTGCGTGTTTTTTTATTTGATATGATATTTACTTTATTTCCTTTAAGCCCCAATGTTGTACGTTATATTTTATTTGTTTACCACGACTACCTCACTGAATGCTCGACTTCCTAATAAATCTTATTTTACCCTTTAAATGGATTCAAATAAAGCAGTTCAAAATCACACAATATAATAATTGATAATATGTATAATGTTGTGTAACCTCAAAATTTTCCCTTGTATAGAATATTTACATTTACCAATTCATGCTTTCCTGAAAGCCAGCAAAAATATCTTTTAATTACTTTCAAGTATCTTCGAACGTTCTAAGATGCTTTTCCCTGTTTCCATATTTTCAAATGCCCTTTTTGATGACTCTTACAAATACATAATGTATAGCAAATATTAAATTTGAAACAGTCTTTAAATAATATAATGTTTAAAATTTGCTAACCTGGAATGGTCACCGGAATTCCCTCATAGTGTCCCTTGTTGTGTCCGCTTTACTTATTGGCCAGAACTATCCACTTTTGATTTCTGGTATTTTTCCTTGATTTAACTTTGAGCACGCTTTTGATCTCACTTTCAAACGTATGCGTTAAGACTTAGATCTCAACATGAACATCGACTCAACAAAAGCCGTCACAACCAAAATGGCATCTGCAATCAGCAAAAGCCGCCTCAATAAAAGAAGCCCTGATTTGTTAAATATTAAAAATTAATTTAATTAATTGTTTAACTTACGTCTATTTGTAGATCGGCTTATTTTTGTAGCACAATTTCTCACTTTCAATTTTTACTTATTCTGGATTTTGTTTCACTAATTAGTTACGTAACTTTCTACTGCATTTGAGCATAATTTGTGCCTCTGAATATGAACTGACCTCTTTATTCATTTCCTATTGTATTTATAAACGCTCCCCGCCAATCGTTTCCATTGGCGTTTTATCGATTAAGGCTTGTACTTTGTTTAATCCCTAGCGAAACTCGGTATTTTCCCAAATTCCCTGGTTTAATTCTTCGACAAAATGCTCCATCAACCACGTAAGCGTTCTGTATATTACAGTATTTTGTTAGGATTTCCGATTATTGCTTTTTTCCAGTCAAGTATTTAAAGTCTGTCGTTTAAAAGTCCAAGACTTATCATATAATTTGTAACGGGCATTTTTGTAGTTTTAAACTTTTACGCTGTTTCCCAATTTATAAATGCATTTCTGCAAATTGCTGTTTCTGTATTTGATATTTATTAACTCGTGTGTAGTAATTTAAAGATAGATAAATTGAAAATTATAAACCGCTGTAATTAATTATTATATATGATTGGGGCATTCGCGTTTTGGATGTTCCTGATGTTATTAACAAGTCTAGATAAGATACGATAAACGGTTGGAAGAGAACGAGTTGAATAAACAGACGGGGAGTCGTGTTTTGTGCTTTGTTCCGATATACTAAATTGTTCATGTACGGGCACGGCATGTTTTTAGTTGTTTGTCTTGTGAAATGAGAGTTATAGTTTTTCCTTTGTTACTATATGTTAATTACGTTACGTTGTTAGTTTTCGTGCTTGGTTCTTATATCTATTAAGTACGTGAAAAATACTGTTCTTTTTTGCTTTGATAATAGTGAAAATGAATGCGAGATTAATTCTCGAATTGTTCATGAACAAACGCGGCACGATTCTAGTTGTTTTTCTTGTGGAATAAAAGGTGTATTTTCACTGTAGAATGTATTTACTCGACAAGCACGTGTGTCTTAAGGTCATTGACTGACGGTTTTAGTGGTACGCGTAGCTTTACTAATTGTTTTTTTGTTGCTGTGATACTGTAGTTTTCTGAATTTTCGAACAACAAAGAATCTGAAATGGATCATGGCTTGCGTGAGTTTCGTTATTCAAAAGCATTACATTTTTCTTTGTTACCATATGTAGCAAATAAAACACCTCACGTTACTGTTAGTTTAATGCAAGAACTTCTCAGATGACATGCATTACATCGTGCCTCGAAAGCCCGTGATTCTAAATTCTTATTACTATTTTTCTCTACAATTTGTGTTCCAAAAAATTTCGGAATTATTGTCTCAGTAAGTAGAATTAACAAGAAATTTATCAATGCTACCTGGTTCCATCAGCGTGATAATGTCTGCTGCTAACCCCAGTGATTAGTGATTAGTGTAGCGTGTGATGAGTTCCATCAACACCCTCACAGTCAAAGGTGAAGTGCTTCGTTGGTGCGGGACATCGTTGAATCCCACGTTTCAAATGCAAGGAAGCGTTCCTGAAGGACTTTCTGTAAGTTGAACTATTTCATACTTGTTATTACTGTAAATATCTATCCGTTTGTTTTGCAATATTTTGCGTCGTTCTGATACCTTTTACAATAGACTTGCATGCTATTTTAAAAAAAGAAAGAAAAAAAAACCAATCAATTCTACTGAATTACTCATACCAATTGTGTTTTATCTATTTATCTTTTGTTAACTTTTTGTCTGATTTATGTCTAATTGATGTGTGAGGAAACGTTTCTGCTACTCCCCAATATTACCTCACTTTGTACTAAAGATTTGTTATATTGCTTTTAACGTTGTTATATTATATAGATTATCTAAACAGTTTCTTTTTTTTTCATTCTACATAGTACTGAATAACTTAGACTTTTCATTACTGCTATGCTTTTTCTTTATTTCAGGTTTGCAGGACTAATCTTTTTTATTGCAGGTTTACTATTCTAATTTCTTTTATTGCAGGTACCGTTACTAACTCCTTACCGCCGCATACATCATAGGTCAGTCTGCTTTCTACAACCCCCCCTACTCTCCGATTGAGCCCGGTCATTTCTTTGACTTTTTTTGTGTTACGTAACATAAATTTGGCGCCCAACGTGGCTGCCAGGAAAAAATACGTAACAAATTGACCCGTCTGGTGTTTACTTGTTTGTTAGAGAATGTTGGTTTTCTGAACAAATGTATTTTCTAGTCACGTATTTAGTGACGTATTAAGATGCGTTTGCATATAGATGCGTTGATATTTTCGACGTAATGATTAAATATTTGGAATGCCAATTTATCTATGTTTCCCAATATTTTTATTTGCTGCAATTAGTTGCTTCTAAAATCTTATCTTTACTCGTAAATTATACTTAAACAAATTATACGACGCGCACATTACTATACTAATTAAATGGTATCGGATTATTACTAAAGGATTTTCTTTCTCATGCATTTAATCAAATATCCTTTATATACAGTGTCCTCGCAATTGATCTTTTGTAGAGTAGTCGATTTACTCCTATAATTGATGAAATTATTTGATTTTCTTAAAGTTAAAGTTATATCTAACCTACGACTTTTATGACTTAATCTACCTTAAACTACCCTCTAATCATAGCATTATTCCCCCAAATAAAAATAAAATATTTTTAGGCAATGCCTTTTTTGGCGCCTAACGTGAAGTTAAATCCCCATTGATTAAAAATTCTTATATTTTTATTTTTTTGTTTACCATCTGCACGTTTCCTTTGTTTCAAATTGTTCCCCCAATATGATCTACAAAATTTGATCGATCCTATCTCTAAACTCCTATCCTAAATCCTTTCTATATCTATCTTAGCTTATGATTATGTCCCTATTAAACTTCCCTATTTATCTATACCTATCCTAATTTATAATTATGTCCCTATTTATCTTCCCTATTTACATTTATTTATGTTACAGTTTGTACACTTGCTTTAAATTTGCATGAAATTTTACCCAGATTGCCTCTAATTCTAGATCCTTTATTTATGTGTTTTCCCCTATGATTTAATCGGTTTTTATTCATAAATATGCCTTCATTACTAATTTGGTATCCCAAAATTTTTATCATGTTTTCTTTTCTCCCTCCTGAACTGGATTCTAACAAAATTTGTTTAAAGTCTTCACTAAAATTTCCAAATTCTTCATATGGTCCCCATATCACATCCTTATTTACAAACAAACCTAAAGGAACCGTTTTAAACTTATAAATTTCCCCCTTTTATATAAAAACCTGTATATTTTCTTGATTCGCGTTCTAATGGAATAAGCCAAAATGAATTTTTTAAGTCAATTTTTGAAAATATTCTTTTATTACCTATTATTGCTAAAATTGCATCCATAGTTGGTGGACTGTTATATTGAGGTTTGGTTCTTTTATTGATTTTCTTAGCGTCCAGACATAGTCTGATGCTATCATCATTCTTTCTAACAGCAACTAGTGGATTAACAGAATGTGTGTCTGCATTCTCAATCATACTCTCACTTAACATCTGATCTATTTCCACCCTCACTCTATCCCTGTATGCTGATGGAATAGGATATAACTTCGTGTTAAACAGCTCCGTGTTTACAACTTCTAATTAATGCACATACCCCATTGCTATTCTGAATTCTGATCCTATTCACTTGGAATTCTTCATTAATAATGCCTTCACCATATCTTTCATCTCTTCTGGACATCTTATTTCATCATCTCTATCTCCCTTTACATCAACTTCACCCTCAAATTGATTAATATTTAAACAATCTCCTTCGACTTTAACACTTTTCTCATCATCCTATTTTATATATTCTCCATTTACATCTATTACCTTACCTTCGGCATTTATGTGGGTATCGGACGACCTATCACACAATTGTTTAGAAAAATGGTTATCCCTGATTCACCTGATTCCGGATCCCGAAGTGGATGCTAGTACAACCATATAAACGACGTGTACATAGCACTTTTAATAAATTTTTCAATTCCTTCATTGCTTTTTATTCTTAGGTTTAATATGGTAGACCTATAGAAATTAAAGGTTGACTAAGAATCCAATTTCCGCGTATGCGAAATCATTGCTCGTAAATAAAAATATACTGGGGAATCGACGAATTTTAGCAAAACGGCGTGACAGTTGCAATGAAATCACAATGGCTATCAGTCTCACTTGTACGCAGGGTATAGAAACTGACCTGTACCTATTCTGCTTTGATGCGAGGTGAACAATAATGTTTGGTACGAAGTATCTGTGTTAAATTTACATAAATTTCCGATGCATGAATGTACAATGGATGTGAACTTTGAATTGGGATAAACCATTTAATGTTTAATTATTTTAAATATTGATGCCAAAAAGAGACCGAGATGACGTAGCATAAAAACGCAAAGCAGGCGTTTATATAATATAATTTGAATCGTTAATATTCGTGCATATTCGGAACACGATGTTCTAATGTTTGGTTAGGGTCAAAGTGATTACTAAAGTGCCTAACCCTGTCCAAATTAATAGTTTGTGACTATACAACTTTGCTATATAAATAATAAAAAGTATGTCTATTTTCCACACTTTTGCGTTGGTTTGCATAGACTGTGACGTCACACATAAATTGTGAAATACACTGCACGTATCAAATGCACTTAGATATGCGAATATTTGCTAATATGACCACCAGGTCCGGTGAGAGGGTTAATAAAATTAACTAGCGGTTACGTGATTGTAAAAATTGTAAGCAGAGACAAAAAACGACATGTAATTAGCAAGGATTAAGTTAATGTATGTTTATATCTCTTGCACTTACAT
Organism: Platerodrilus igneus; assembly: GCA_036346225.1. Taxonomy (NCBI): domain Eukaryota; kingdom Metazoa; phylum Arthropoda; class Insecta; order Coleoptera; family Lycidae; genus Platerodrilus; species Platerodrilus igneus. The sequence goes on along the minus strand of JARFIW010001279.1, from coordinate 910,746 downwards.
ACAGTCCATATAGAGACAATCTCTGTGTATTCCTTATGAGCGTATATTCCTTTTTTTACATAGTCGTATATGAGTGGGTTGTTTGGAACAGACTTGACTGTTTACCATTAACTTCCTTATTAAAACGTATTGTCGACGATGCATCTGTACAAAGCTTTTGTTGAAAACTGTTTCAGAAATGTCAAAAAATAAAAAATAACATTTTGCTTTTACTGTGCAAATAAATTTTCTGTTCTTGACGCCAACCTGTATTTATGATTTTTCTCCAAAGAACCCATAATCCTTTTTCACACATAGACGATACGAGAATACTCGCGGTCCTACGATAAATACGCAGCTAATTTGCACATGGTTGACATTCAACGAGTTTGCCAAATATCAACAAGTATCATTAGTTACCGTGAAAAATAAATGTGGGTAGTTTTTCGTTTAGGGAGCGGATAAAATTTCCGAAACTAAAATGAACGTACTAAGTTTGATTGCTGTAGCATGAAGTATGCAAAGACCTATTAACTTTGTGTTCAAGATCGGTTGGTTTGTATTAAAATAATTCAAAACGCTTATATCTATCAAGAATCTAAACAGATCGGCTGGTTTTTATTGACTACGTGGCTTCTATTTATGAAGTGAGACAAATATATACGCTATGCATAAGCATAAAAAGACAAAAGCTCCTATTAAATTTGTATACCCTATGGAGTACGCACAGAACAGAAAGCATAATATAATCGAAAATTAACCCCAGGGGTAGAAGAAATCGTTTTTCATGTACTCCTTGCAAAAACAGTATGTCATATACATTTAAGGTATCAAATAAAAGGATTAAACTTTATAATAATTTGCCAGATTTACACACAAGTGCAGCTTCTGTAAGTTTTTCATTTCAATAGAAGTATTTACAGGGTCGTATAAGCTGCAGAAAACACTAGATGACTATTTCATTTATTTCTCCTAAAAAAAATTCAGTTGCCTTAAAATGTCATGACTAGGTCGCCCAAAACTGCTGGGAGTTAGTTCCAAATTTTGTTCGCATCTTAGTAAAATTACGGCATATAGTCAAACTGGTAACCACAATTTCTCTAAACATGATCTTCTCTATGTAGCTAATAAAGTAAAATCCATCCCCACCGATCTAAATTCATTACATTTCGAGATATCAAAAACATTAATATCAACCAGTACAGATCCGATGTAGCTTCAATTTGTTGGAACCATATGCTACTACTAGACACAATTGATTTAAAGGTGGACCGGTTTACAAATGTAATATACGCAACTTTTGACAGAAACGTGCCTCTCAAATGTGTAAAAATTAAAAACAAACCGGTACCTTGGATTACAAATGCAATTAAACAATTAATGAAACGTATATATCTTCAGCAAAAAACTGAAATACGATGGGAAGAATACAAAATTCTACGTAACTGTTGTAACCAAGTATGTAGAACCGCCAAAAAGAAATTTATTCATGGTTTCCTATCAAAAATCCCAATAGGGAGTTATTGGAAATTTCTTAATGGTTTGGGTGTAGGGAGTCAAAAACGTGACGTACCTTTAAATATGTTTGATTTAAATGAACTAAATACTCATTTTGCACAACCTAAAACAATCCTAGAACACGAAATAAAGGCTGCTACTATTAAAAAGTTTGATTCCGGAACAATTGCCACAACTTCTGCTTTTTGTTTGTAGAAGTAGACAATGATGTAGTTCTACGTGTTATGCATGAACATAATAATGAATGTACGGGTTATGATGGCATAAATCGTGAAAGTATTTTAATTGTTGTCGACATTATTCTTCTCATTATAACCCACCTTGTTAATTTCTCTTTGTCCACTAGCTGCTTTCCAAAAATATGGAAGAAAGCGCATGTCATTCCAATTCCAAAAATTTCAAATCCGGGCTTAATGTCTGAGCACGGACCGACATCACTGTTGTCTTTTCTTTCACGTTGTTGCGAAAAAATAGTCCACAAGCGTTGTCTGATTATCTTGAAGTCAATGTACTTTTACAGAAGAACACCCTTACCAATATAAAAATTAATGACACCGTAATACCTTGTAGTAGTGTAGTTAGAAACCTAGGTATCCATATCGATGATACTTTATCCTGAATTCCACATGTAAGTAAAATTAGTCAAAATTTCTTTTTTACCTTCCATGAGCTAGCATATTAAAAAATTTTCTTTCATTCCCAGCGCGCTTACGTTTAGTCAATGCACTTTTAGAATACGTTTACAGAATGTTGGTATCAGATTTATTCATAATTTACCTAAATTTGAACACATTATTCCATACAGGACTGAACTAGGTTGGTTAATCATGGACAACAGACGTAGTATGCATTGCGTTGTATTACTTTACAAAGTGGTAAAAACACATACTCCTCAGTACCTACAAACTAATTTTCACCTTTTGTCAGGACAGTACTCAACAAGATCGACTGATAATGTTCGTTTTACAATTCCAATTCATTTACTGTTAAAGCTATTCGACAATGGAATTTGCTTCCGTTAGATCTGATACTATTAGTATTTTCAAAAATAAAATCAAACTGTATTTCTTCAACAAGACCTAACTTTCATGTGATATTCTTCCTATTGTTCCCCATTCCCATCCGTTTCCGTCCTTTCTCATCCCTCTTTGTTTTTCGTTTAACGTACAAATAACTATGCATTTTTATTTAATAATAGGTATACAAATCCGATTACTAATACAATATTTTATATTGTTTATTAACTTAAGGTTTCGACAATGATAAATTGGAAGAAATCGTCAGCTGGCGATAAATTCACCATTTGTGAACTTTTAAATTAGTTTATAATTTTTCTATTTTATGCACAGATGTATAAACGTACAAGTTCTCAATAAAGAAGTCATTATTATTACAAAAAAACTAGGTAAAAAGGAGATACTACAATTACTTTGAAACTATTGCAGCTACTAAATTAATAATTTTGAATAGTTAACTACGCGTGATTACTTTTTGTCTTCTACTAAAGAACGTTAATGTAAGTACAAAAATTATTTTTTTTGGTCTTGCTTTAATTAGTAATGAATAAGGAGTAATATGTAAAAGCTTTACACTTTCATTATGAAATATCATGGCAAAAAATCAAAAGTCAGGTTTAGGTCGTAGTAAGAGTAGATAAACCAGCAGACTGGCGAAAGTATCCAACGAACGAATTTTAAGTTACTCATGCGAGGTATGCGATTTTAGAGTATCCGTAAAAGACAGTTTGGTGCACTTTGTACGAAATTTGAAGACTTTTAGTAAGCAATAATCATCCGAATAATTGATCATTGAGATTATGAATCCATATTTATTAGTTTTCTAAATTGTTTTACCAACTTTAGGATTGATAGTTTAATTTAAATTTGCAGTTCAGATCCTTAGATATCTTATAAAAAGAATAAACCCACGATTCCTTCCTGAACAAGACTTTTATCTCCCTCTTAGTTACAATTTTATTGTTAGTTTGACGTAGTGTAACGCGTTCACGTTACGTTATAGATAAATTAGATGAGAAAGAAAAAATTCGTAAATTTGGATGAACAGAATAAATATGAACGCACGCTGTATATTAAGATTTTTCTGAACAGACGTGCACATTGAAGAAGTTCTAAAATACTAGAACGAGTGGAATGGCTTGCGTGGTTCAGTGAACTAAGGAGCCGAACTATAGGTTTAACCAAATTAATGCAGGAATCAGACTATGACAGGTTCCTGAAAGAATGCAGTAGCTGTTTCGGACTTAGAGTGACTGAGACTATAGGGATCGGTATGTCATTCTAAGACAGCCTACTACGATGTGAAAGGTAACAGGAAACCACCACATTACTTCAAAATACACAACGCACTAAAATTGATTAAAAATGATGGTATACCTGAGTGCAAGATTCCTGAGTTAACATAGTCCCCATTCGGATCTCCAGGAAGAGACTACTTTGGAGGTTGTGATTCGCATGTTCAATAAGAAAAAGGAAAATCCGGAAATATGTTGCAAGTCGGGGCGTGAAATGTTAAAAGCATGAAACAAGTAGGCAAGCTAGAGATAAATTGAAAATTGAAATGGATAGGTTAGCACTACACATAGTAGAAGTAAGTTAGTTCGGTGGCCAGAAGCGAGGAATTTTTCGAGCGGAGACTATAGGATAATTCATATAGGAAAAGAGGAACGAAATCCTGGTGTGGGAATAGTTATGCGGAAAAGGATGGACACTGTGCAAAAAACTACTTACAAAAGAACGAACGCGTTGAAACTTTCTAGGGTAACTTACAATTTTTCTTTATTTAACTTAATTTACTTATGGGGGGGGGGGGGTGAGTCAATTAGTGAACAAAACCTCGGTGGACTCGCGAGCTTTACTATATTCGCGGCTTAGTCTGGGAATTACCCCAAGGGTGAGCAATGAGTTTGGGCGTGGATATAGGGTGGGCTCGACTACAAACGGGAACAAAAAAAGGTAAATGGGCGCCACTGCATCTATATAGACAATGAATGAAACTAAAGTATCCTACAGGAAGACGCAGAAACCTATAGGGTATAATGATTATCAAAAAGCATACAGATTAAAATAAGCAATACCTCTGGAAACCTCTTGGACCTCTGCTTCAACTTCTGCGATGTCAGATCTGCAAGAAAATGTCACACAAAAAAAATAACATATAAGACACTGTTTGTGTCTTACGACAACAAAATATTTCGGTCTTTATAGATCGACTGTCTCGAATTCAAAATCTCAACAACACCTTACCTATGAAAATATTCTCTACTGAAAATTATTTACTCTGTTTCTATTACCTAATACTGTATCAACTTTTTTCTAAGTTCCACATTCAAAATTTTGTTTATCTAATTTGGATATTATTAATTTCAATTAGTGAAATAAAAAGACGAAAGTTTTAAATCAAAGTATAATCTAAATGTAATTCTCTTTTGTTGCAAAAATTATTTATATAAAATTTGATAATCAATATAAAATAAGTTTCAAAAATCTCTGAATTTGTTTCTCTACATAGAGAGATCTTAACATTTATAAATTATTTAGTACAGTCGGTTCTTAAACATCCATACAACAGATCTGTTCTGGCTTACAAAAATTCTCTAAAGAACTTATTACACAAAAAGTTCATATGGCTCAAACATTATATGAAATTAAAGAAAGTCAGTTCAACATATGTTAGAAGCAGCTTTGATATTCTACTAATCACATAGCATATTGTAAGTAAACATCTTTCAATCAGAAGTGCACTTTATACTTATTTTTCTCAATTAACATGTACATTACTTACGTGCTTTGAATAACAACTTTAAATTAATTAATCTAAAAGTTCAAAAATTCCTCTTATAAAAAAATTTAGTTCTGAACAAACAAGGTATTTGACCTATTAAGTTTCTAGGATATAATTCCCAAACTGATTTTTATGTGGGATTTAAGCATAAACATATCTTGCAAAAAAAATTTAACATTAACATTCTTTAACAAAAGTTTCCTATAATTTGGAAAACGTTAAATCAAAGCTTTGGACGTAATTAACACGTAAAATTAATTTTCTCAATAAATAGTTTTATAAGTACCTGACTGGCTTTGTTTTAATTACTCGACGGTGATGCTGGTAAATGCGCTAGACCAACCAAAACACATAACACTCCATCTCCTTGAAATTTAGAAAGGTACGAAATATGCCTTTACTAGATGCAGCCCCTCGGACAGCTTCAAAACGAGTAATCCCACAATACATAACCAAGTTCCAATCACATTGTCAAACGTGTTTCCTTAAAATCCTGTCCTTCATACAAACATACTTAAAGGTGTCTACCTAAATGTGCACTAATGGACCTCTATCCTCACGTGTTGTTACTGTTGCTCTTGGTTGTCTGGGCGGCATCACAAGAGCTCTTTTGTAACGCCTCCGCACGGCAACCTCTAGCCCTTCTTCGATGGTAGAGCTATTCTAAGCTCCCACATGCAGCAAAAGTTCTGCATCTTCAAACGAAGCGTACCTCCTCGTAGTTGCTTGCAAGATGGCCGCGTTCGCTTCCTTGCCAACACCCTAGCTATCGCGTCACCTTACGCGCAGGCGTTGTGTCTAGCAATTGCACAAGTGGACTTCAAAACGCCTGTAGCTTATGCAACTCAAGTTACGTTCAGGGTATTTGCAGATATCAAAAGCGTAGGAGTCACTATTAAATACTCCGTATAGGTGAAAATAATGTAAAAAGGAAAGAGATGTACTTACTTATAATAAATTAAACTATTTAACGATTTCACGCTAAATGACAAATTCGTAAAATAACAACGGCTAGAAATGTTTTTCTTTAGAGATATTTAATGTAACAAAAATTTTGTTACAGCGTACCCATGGTTAGATTAGAATCTAAACCGGTAAATAGAGTAATAATACAAGTAGTAGAATTGGCCGATTCCAGGACAGATCCACTTTATGGGATCCACACATTGGATCCACCTATCCACCGCCACTGATCCACCCGATTCACCCGATTCATATCTAACCTAGGTAATAGTTTTCTTCGACTAGTCATATTAGATTCACCTTATGGGATCCACCACCCGGAGCGCTTTTTTCTTAGGGAATGATCATGTTAATTGGACTTGAACCCTAATTTCCCGGGCAATCTAACCCCGTTTGATTTTTTAAAATCGGACTATCCCTTATACATGCCAGAAACTTGCATGCTTTGGAAATTAAAATTTTGATTAATTAAAAGTTGAAAATACAAACATTTTACTTTAAACAAGAAATTACCAACAAATGAAAAATCCAATGCTTGCTTAACGATAATGTACAAATATGAAAATCAATTGATTCGTTGGGTGAATAATTAATACAGTCTATTTGATTTTACGCCGTAATACCCCAAATGTTCGCAACTCATTGCACACTCACTACGTTACAAGCGCCATCCTAATCACTTTTACACTGGGCGATTTGTTAATTGGATTTGAACTCTAATTTCCCGACTAATCTAAGCCCGTTTGAATTTTTAAAATCGGAGTATCCCTTACAAAGTTACACCCTGTTTAAGCCTCACACCTTTAAATTTTTAGTTTATTTATTTTTAACTCGTTCTGTTTATCTAATTTTAACCTGATATTTAAATCCTTTTTGGTTACCCGAGATATACGCTTTAATCCGGAAGATCCCGACTACCCCCTACTTTAACACAAACCATCAACCCATATGTTTAGCTAATGTATGTATAGAAATGTTATAACGCAGTCTAAAATTTACCGCAATATGCAAACCATTCGCTTATTTTAAGAATAACATCAAAACTTTGAGAACAACTTAAAAATTTTTAATTCTTTTTTGCGGGATAATTTTAAGAAACCTAATGAATTTTCAAAATAGAATCAAGTCAAATAAGCTCTATAGACAGCCAATTATACATAGATTTCTCTCATATCTTAAAAATCAATTTAGGTTTTTGTAAATCAATTTATACCTTTTGATGAGAAACTTGATAAAACATTTTAAACTTTTACTAAGGGTATATCATGCTGTTGTCTACAAGATAGTTACTAATAAAGCAATTTAATTTTAAATAATTTCTACATCATATTTTTGGAAATGGCAGACTTGTATATTTTCTAAACGAATCACCAAGCGAAAGTACATGCTTAGTGTTATTAAAATTAACCATTAGTTTATCATTTTACAAGCGCGGTTAATTATTATTTAAAATCTAATTTGTTTTAAATAAAGAAATCGAATACTTAACTAGATTCAATGGTTCACTCATTGCCGACTCATAAGTTTGAACAATTTGTATATCACTTGTTAAACGCAAACCACTTATAAACCTATTAACGTTGATTACTAATCTAGGAATAATTATTCATCTAGGTCAGTCGATTTCTTTAAAAGTGAAATTACGTTTTCCCTAATACAAGTAATGTTTAATTGTATTTACCGCAATTAAAAATTGCCGTCGGCCTTACTACTCATTTGAGAAAATTCCCGTACAACTATCCATAGGTACTACTAACCGCGTAATCGTTTAACAAAAGTTTTCTTAGAATAACCAACATTTCTTACATTCTAGTAGTATGACCTATCAAATTAGTCTAGAATTTTCTCAAAGATCTAATGAGTTTAAATTCCCAACGTCGATGAAAGTTATAATTTGTATATGAAACTGTAATAATAAAAATAATGCACTTACTCATACACGAACGGTCTATGTACTAAAATTTTTGTTTTCGTAAAAGTAAAATTCTATACAATAGGACTAAACAGAATTAAAGCAAAGCACATAATATTTATTAATCTTGAAATATACATTTTATTGCTTTATAAATAAATACAACATTTTGTTTGGCGCATGCTAAATGGTTATCCATATGCATAAGACAATGACCAAGTCCTACACAACCCATCCTTGACGTTTTCAAATTCGAAATGTTAAATTCTTCAATATTTATAACATTATTGCACGGCATACACTTGGATACGATACGCTGCTTTCCCAGTCTGTCCACATAAATTGTAACATGAGGCGGTATAATAGTTTGCAGGTATAACGTGAGAACGTCTGGTGATAACAGATTTGTTGATGGGTTTTCCCAGCTAAGCTTAAGCCCGTGCAAGTGCTTCAGGAGCCATGCGCAATGTTTCTTGAAATCTTCACTCAAATAGGTATAGTCTAAAGGCAGCTCTAATATTTCGTGCCATACTTCGTCGTTTTTCACGTCAAAAACCGTCACTTCTTTAAAAAAAAAATCGCTTGTTTTATACATGAATCCTTGTACATCTAAGATGTAAGCCATGCTGCAGCATTTTTGTCGATGACCGTCAACACAAGAAAAAACTATCTTTAACTTGTAATTTTGATCAACTCGCCGATACTTTGACAACTAATGCTCTGGAATATGGCCCCCCTCGCTTTTTATGCTGACGGCTGAGCGTGCACAGTCCCTTATTATGTTAATTGGCGTTATATGCAAGTCTTGACCGGTAAAGTGACGCTTATAATTGTTTTATAGTGGGTTTTACCTGTTTGTATTTAACCACCCACACCATTTTTAGAATTTTTATAAAAAATTACTCTGAGCGGTACTTTTAATATAACTCCGTCGTGTAAGATATCAATTATTGTTGTGTTTTCCTCTGGTTCTTAAATCCTTCGGAATTTTTTCAAATCGACCGACCCATTACTGATTTACAAATCAACCTTTTACAAACCATACGGTGTTCATTTTTAATCTATTACTAAACAGCATTGCTCTGTCTTTTGAGATAAACCCATTGCGTAACCTATAAAATTAGTATAGAATTTCCTGGGGATCGAAAAATTAATTATCGTGTCTTTTAAAATTAGCTCCAACAAAGACCCGCATAATGTTTTAATATTCAAAAACCTAACAACAAAACACCTCAGCATTTTTATTTAAATTTAACTCAATAGAATAAAACTCAAAAAATATTTATTAATATCTAGGATTGTTAAAATTTTCAATTAGTGCATTCACATTCAAATAATTAAACCAAAAGGTGAAATATACATTAATTCTGCACGGTGGGCTGGAAAGTAGTTCGATAATCTATTTTAAATGTCGTTCACAATTAGATATATTTTCTAAATACATTTAGTGAAATGTATGATCCTCAGCCTTGAATTGCTTTGTTAATGACGTTTGACTATTAATTATGAAAGGTACTTTCCCACAATTTTAGTTAATATATGGGAATACACATTCTAATAATTTAATTTAAATTAGGTGCGTGTAAGGACAAATCATACTTATACTTTCTCTATGTGCATAGATACGAGAAAAATGATACTAAGAGTTCATTTTGAATTTATTTTTGTAAAACGTAGTCGTTCAAAGTGCAGTAGTGTTGCAGAATTTTCCGCATTTGAAATTTTTGGGGTAAGACAACATTTTAAAACTTGCATGTTTAAACTGCGATTTTCTATTGTTATTCAGCAACTTTACCTGCAAGAAACTTTTTATATTATACGCTTGTAAACGTTGAAGAAATTTCTATTTACATGTAGAATTCAAAAACTGTTAATCATTATTTTTCTAGAATGAACAGCTTAAGTATCTCGTGCAGTGTGTGTGAAAGCGGTTTTGCTGGAGGTGACGCCGTAAACAAACACAATAAGAAGCACAGCGAGATGGTGTATATCCAGGAGGAACTAAAATTACAAACGATGAGTGGGTGCAAATTAAGGATTTAGAAAAGCAGTCAACCGCAGCTCATGAAGAATGTATAAATGCAGCAATTCAGTTAGAGCGAACCAAGTTGCTATTTGAAAAACCATATACCATAACAAAATCTTCTTCCAAAATCATAATTGCAGGCCTGAACCCGTTCGACGATTATAAAATAACTTTCAGATTTGTTCACATCATTTCACAAACCGTTATCCCTCAACGTATTTAAGGATTTTATATCAAATCTTTCATATATTATACGCACTATGGAGGTTGGCGTGCGAAATCAGACATGCAAATTTGACAACTTGCGTTTTTATTTAAATAAGAATTGTTTAGTGAAGATGGTAACATATAAAGTTGAGGTGGTTAAATTTTTACTTTAAACCTTACAATTTATTATATATTCCATCTGAATATGTACCAACATTTTTTAAACCCCATCTCCTCGATTATTTCCATAAAATCATTCAAATCCTCGGGCACTACTAACACAGGAGTTCAGTGCTGTATTGCTTCCTCGTATGACTGGCACATAAGACATTTTTCTCCATCTATCGAAAACCGTTGCCCGCATCCTGCTTTTTTTACTCGCAGAGCATTGCGAAACCTTCAAATAAGCACCTCAAAGTCTTTATACATATTTGTTTTATCGTCTCTTTAAACTGTATAATCGAAAATTATAACTTCTACGCGAACAATCCTTTTGTATGAGCTCCTCTTGTTCGGATATGCCCCGATTGTGGCCGATTTGTGTGCACGCATGAAACAACAGGTAGGAAATGTATCCTATCCTCTAGTATCAGAATAAACGCTATGACTTTGAATTCTTGTTGAGAAGTAGTATATCCTTTTTTTGCGTTCCACAAACTTCTTTCGTACGCCATCTTGCATAGAATGAAGACTATGTTTATCTGCAATAAAATATTTAACGTCCGTTATCATGAAACTTTGGATTGGGGCTAACCATTAACGTCTTCTTCTATATTTATATACTTGTCGAAATTCTTCCAATACCGTCGTTTATCGATATCAAAATCTTTCACAATAGTTATAAAATTTTGTTTTGATTCACCCTCACCCTAACACTGCAAGCACATTTCTTTAAATTTAAGGTATGCCATGTCACCACTTACATGATCAAGAGAGGTATGGCGATGGCGTGTGTCATCCTGTTTCCATAATGCGATTACATTGGCGTTATCTCTAAATTTATGTTTTAAGGCACTAGCGTAAGTTTGACATAACTAAAAGGAATCAATGATCTTATGTCGGAGACACTTTCACCTTATGAGGCAATTTCACTCTATAAGACAATTTTACCCTATGAGGCAATTTCACTCTATGAGGCAATTTCACCATATAAGGCAATTTCACCCTATAAGACAATTTCACCCTATTCTGATGGAGATAAATTCAAGGAACTTTGCTATTAAAACACCCACAACCAGGCCTAGATCTGATTATGCAAATAAAGGAATAGTTCAATGCTTTATATATATAAATATATATATATATATATATTGCCGTGGAACTTTTAGGAACCGTCTCCGGAATGAAGCTTTAAGATCGATCCTTCACCTAAATCATTCGAGCCCCAGCGTTAGGCCGTCATAAAATTTTCAAAAATTCAAAAATTTCTTAAAAAAATTCCTTACCTTTTTTATTAGGGCTTTCTAACCCCTCTTAATGAGATCGCCTAGCTCAGCTGGGCCTCTTCTCGAATACCTAAATTTACAGACATACCTCTTTCACACTCGCACACCATTCAATAAAATCACCAAATAATACAACAACCATACATCCTTTTATTTACACCTATTAACAGATAAATTTTATTTACACATGTGTTAAAACAGTTTGAAACAATAATTATTAGTTCAATTTATGGTATGTTTTTAAAGTCCTTGGTTTTTATAGTGATTTTGAAACAATTCAATTAAATATGGGTAGATGGGTCCCACATGTTACCCTAAATTGACTTCACACTGGAGTATTGTGAGCTCATTATAACCCAGTTTAGTTTGTATATGCCTTTTAAACCTTGCATAAATTAAAACAAAATTTACAGACCCGTTTACCCTTTACAATTCAATTTATATCCTGAATAAAAGTTTGGATGTTCTAAATACACCCCTTTTCAATATTCAACATCAGTAAATTGTCCAGTACATGTATCTTTTACAATAAGTTTCTAGAACCATAAATATGCTACCAAAAAAAAATCAACCACACAACACAAAATTCCATAAATGTTTATAACACAATAAATTACCTGGAGAATCCTTTATTTACTGTGCTGCTCAGCGGATCCACAGACCACTACCATCTGGTATCCTTGCAAGCTATGCGCCTCGTCTCACCCCCATATGACATGCATCCATTTAATAATTTTTGTTGTAGTAACCGGACCTTTTTTAATTTAATACGCACTACTCGAACTTCACGTCAATAATTAGGGGTCCGCTACTACCGTTTTATACTTGCAACCACTATATATTTATGGTAATATTTCTACACATGCATAAAATACTCACAAAAAGCTTTATTATTATCGTAGTCTGAATCGGTATTCAGCACTTTATCGAAGTAAAGGAAAAGAGAGCTTTAATAACCTAGCTTGGGTATTTATATTCTTCCAAACCCCCCTAGTGGACGCGTTTCCTTCAAAAGGCTTATTTTCGAAACGAATTCTAAACATTTTGAACATAACCGACGCTTAATTCCGAAAATTTCTTCCGTCGTACTTGTTGCTTACAGAGAATTTGTTCTTCTACCTTCGCGTGTGCGTTCGTTTTGAAAAATGTTCTCTTTCAACTAATGACAAAATTCTCTGCCGTCACAAACTCCATCTAAGCTCTATTCATTTTTGTTTTATGCATGTTTGTTCTCTCGTTTCAAACCCCACTTGAGTTACAGAAAATCGATATTGTTAACATCCTATCTCAACTCCACGTGTATATCGTTATATGCATTTCAATTCCTTGTTTGCTTTATATCTGTCTCTATCTGTTGTATATTACCGATTGTTCATTTCCCTCGCTCCTTAAGATGTTTGTTGCCCTAGCTGTTTATCCAAACTGACGGTTGAAAATAATTTCTATGAAATCTTATCGTAACATACGCTCAAATTCTTTGAACACAACCTTTAACAAGCAGGTGTTTCTGTTAATTATCGACCGTTTAAACATAACAATTCCTCGACTTTCTACTTCTTCGTACCTGATAAAACTGACGTTGGCTTTTAAAACGAATATATTTGCCTTGGTATTATTAATTTTCTTACGCAAGCACGCTTCTTTTGCTTATATGTGTTTGATTAAAATAAATTCTGGTTAATTATGCGTATCCTGGAACTTCTATATGCTTTGAAGCTTTCTTCTTTCCTGTGATTCTAACATTTCAATTATTAAATATAAAAATATTTGTCCTTTTTCACTAAATGAATTAAATTAATTTTGCGCGTAAATAATTTGCTCTTTTCTATATACAGGGTTGTTGAAATTATATTGTATATACCTATTTACCCCTTTGAATCCACAAGATTATATATATATATATATAAATATATTGCTGTGATAAGGGGTTGTTTAAGCATGTATTTTATAGCAATGGTCGTTTAGTAACCACATCTTATAACAATAGGACGCATAGTTTAGCATAGAAATAAGTAATCCATACATTATGTAAACAATAAAAATGTTTAACATCCGGTATATAGAGATTTAGTAATTTTAAGTAATGCAAACAATGATATTTTTCAGTAGAAGCACGCGTATTTAGAGGAATGGTAATTAAACACGCATTCAAAAAGGATTCTAATTAGTTATGATATAATACACAGATAAGAGATAAAACTTAAAGAAGCTTTGTGTAAGTGCATAGAAACAATTAACATTTTGATAAGTAAAGGTTATCAAAGATGCGTAAATAAATAAACATACATGAAAATCAAAATTCAAATTGCAAACGGTATTTTTGTATAATATGGAAAAGCGATTATTTACTCAAAACACCGCATGGTCTGATAACGAAGCATCTGTACCAAACAACTATTACTCGAAAAGCCAAGAATGTTACATAGAAACCACTTCAAGTGTAGGAAATACAAAGACCTCATTGGTTAAAGATTAGCGACGGACTTGTAAGCCAAACCCACATACAAAAGGGGATCAACCCATATATTAACAGCGAGCAATAATAACTGAGCTCAGTTTTACCTCAACAAGGCCAAGCTGCGTTACATCGAATCTAAGAGTCACGCGTAAGAATATTTTAAAAGTGAAATTGTATAGTGACAGATAGTGCTACGAATATGAAAATTTCTATTGCCGATTAACGGCACCAAATGGGCGTATAATTAATTCATGGGTGTACAATAATCCAGAAGGTGATGATAATAATTCTGAGGCTGGTGACAATAATTCATGGGTGTAGAATAATCCAGAGTGTGAATATAATAATTCTGAGGCTGGTGACAATAATTTATGGGTGTAGAATAATTCGAGGGTGTAGAACAATTCTGAGGCTGGTGACAATAATTCATGGGTGTAGAATAATTCAAGGGTGTCTCATAATTCTGAATTGATGTTGGTTGATAATGGATGCGTCGATAATCTTGGTACAATTTTAAGTTGCGAGAATCAATAAAGAAGCATGAAGTAAGCAGAACAGGTTAAATCTTATTAGTTTTAAGACATTTTTTCTATTTGAATTTGAATATTAAATTTGCTTAATTAATATAAACTTGTGTAACAGTCAGCAACGAACTTTGCATACGTTAAAAGTACGTAATATAATAAAAGGGTTTTGAACGTTCCAGGCTTTTTTGGTAAAAAGAGTAGTTTTTGGTGACTTTAGATTGATTGCAAAGCATATGAATTTTGAGATAAATAAGACATAATGTTGATTGATTGAAACGTGTATTTTAATAATTTTCAAAACCTGTACATAATATTTCTATTCATTATATAGATTAATTAACTTCATTTTATAATTCAAACAAAGAGGCAATCCTAAAGGGGCAAAAGGAAGAAGAATTGATCATCATAACGTTGTGCACTCTGTGTAGAATAATAATAAAAGTTAGCCGTGGCAGAATAAATAAAATTAGTGGGAGTGAAATTTGATTAGGAAAACACAGAGAGGTGGAGGCAAGTAAGAAAACGCCATTGACACCGAGTACGGCGTTTTTATGGGAGGCCACAACGACGGGGCTCGATAGTTCCAGTTAATACATAGCAATATATATATATATATATATATATATATATATATTACTCATATTTAGACCAGGGTAGAAAATTAAATAATCACATCAAATAATTTTAATCACCGTGTAGAAGCTTTGGGAAAAAGTACGCTTTATTAAAACCGTGAAGCATAAATAAATTCGGTCGTTTTATTAAAATTAAGAAATTTAAATTATTTATAAGACGCTTTATATAAAAGGAAGCAGTATTAGAAAACTTTACGGGTAATTTAATTATCCCTAGTAAAGAAACAAATAAAAATTACGTGCAAAATTTATATTAATTAACCCTATTTTAAGTAACCGGTATTAAACAAAGTGTACAAATAATAATTAATATTTAATTTGTATTCGCTAAAAATGAAAGGATAGAAGTCAATTTTAATTGGAGTTAATTAAACCATTATTAATAATAAGCATAAAAGTCTGTGAAAATCCAAGATTATAATACCAGAAAATAAAGCTCTGAGAATTAATATTATGTTTGAACACCTGCGTAGTTTAAATGTCACGTACGGCGAAAATTTTGTAGATAACAAATGGTTTCAAAGAATCTTGGAGAAACCGTGGCTTAATATTCACGAGAAGGTGCGATACGGGACTGAAATAATCGTGAATAAGGAATATCAATTTGCACCACTAAGAACAGGTTAGATAGAGACAGATAATATGCACAAGACCGAGACACATATAGTAAAAGGCGTGATTTAAGCAACGTCACGAGGGTCATAATTGGTTGAAAATAGGATGCAAATATCAGAGGTAGAAACAACGATTTCTGTATAAAATTTAATTAGGTATTCTCGGACATGTTTGCGTGCCGTGTGGAAAGTTTCTGAGATTTAACTGGGGCGAGTACAAAATTCGTAAAAGCCGACGCGCGGGCTACGGAATGGGAACAGAGCATGCAAAATTCTAGAAACTGGCCGTTTTGAGGACTCGACCGACAGACAGGCGAACTTCTATATATACCCAGGTGAATATAAACAAGCTCTCTTAGATCTTCGATTTGATTGAACGCGTTATACAGTGCTTTTTAGTTTTCCGGTTTTAATATTAAATAATTTAAACAGTTTGCTCGAATATTATGTGATTTAAAAACAGCTTGTTCTTTACGTGCTACAATGAATGTACGTTAGTGCACTTAGAAAAGAAGATACAAGGTAATAAAGTTTAGTATCACTGTACCAATTGGTAAAATTTACTATGACAAATAAATACACAAAAGTAGGCAGTTTTGGCGTATCTTGGTGAAAGAAGTATGAATTTCTTTGTTATTTTCGGGGTATTAATACTTAAATGGTGCATAAACGTGTCTGGATCCACGAAACAAGGGTCAGATATACACAGATGAGTTCCGGAAAAGCCCTGAAACAACTTTAAATGAATGGTGATGGAGCAAATTTTTAAAACGTTGAGAATCAGAAGCCGTAAATATAACCCAGTTGGAATGGTGTAATTAACAAAGGGACGATGTACATTGAAGCTACGAGTGCAAGTAACCTTCAGGTAAATTATACTATTTTGTTTGAACTTTGATATTGTTGTGTGTGTTGAATAACTTTATAATTGATTTACTCAAAATGGACAGTAGTGAAATGGTACTAACAATAATATTTTAATTTTAAGGTGAAATTTGCTTGTTTAAGTAGAAAGGGTATTTAGTATTGATGTTCTGGATTATGATGAAAATTTAGGGTATGTCTTTGAGCTCAATTAGACGAACCTGGTTAATTAACGTAAAGGGTGGTAGATGCTCCTTTGTACTCTGCATATATTGTTATAGTAATTAGTAGGCATCCTACAAGGACTTTAATTCTGGATGCACATTAAAATGATAATAAATTTAATTTTGAAATTTTCCGATATTAAAATTTATGCTGAATATTAATTTTGAAATTTTAATGTATTGTGAATATTGATGTAAATAGAGTTGACGTTGATGTTTGTGGTAGGAATGTGTTTGTTTTTTATGTATGAGGATGAAAGCTATCTAGAGGAGCAGCCGAGGCGATTAACAGAAGAAAGTCAATGGACCAACACAGTTAAGGTAATGAATAGCTTTTTGTAGGATTCACAGCATTCTTGACATCCAATTCGTAGGGGCTCGATTCGAAAAGCGGAGTACCCGGAGTTTGGTGGTTTCACAGCAATATATATATATTGCTGTGTTATTCGCAGCCCCTACGCTTGGGCGCGATGAATGCTGTGTTATTCCCTTTATATTAAGCCCCACGTTTTGGGCAGACCATAAAAATGCTGTGTTAACTAACCCCACGGCTTGGGCGTACATAAAATGCTGTGATATTACCCTCGTACCACTCAAACACTTGTGTAATTGTTAATTTATAATTTTCTTTTGCCTCGACTAGCTGATTCAATTAAATAAAGCACTTCTATAATACACAGTATAATGATTGAATGTTTACAACCCTTTTAAATATCTTCTCCCTTTTTATATCATATACATCTGTCAAATTATTAGAAAATCAAGCCAGCAAAACGAGACTTTTTATTACCTTTAAAGACTTATTGAAACGTTTCAAGCTTTGTATAACTTTTCATAAAATTTTACGCAAGAAACCTTCCAATTTGTCGGCTTTTACACTTTAAATTATGATTGAGATAAAACAGTTTAAAAATAAATAATATCCAAAATATTTGAGATAAAACAGTTTTAAAAATAAGTCAATAAAATGAAAAAACCTTTACCACAAAAAATATTTAAAATACCAGATACGTATTTCGACCAATATGTGGTCATCATCAGTAGGAAATCTGTAATTAAATAGTAATTAGCTGTTGTTCTGGAACACTTCAGAGGATATTCTCCTCATCACTTAGGCTGAAGTGAACCTTCCCAACATACAATTTACTATATTGTTGCTTTAAACACTATCGTGGATATTCTCTTCACCCGCAGGCTGGTGTTCTCAACAACAAACAAGCAACAATATAGGAAATTGTATGTTGGGAAGGTTCACTTCAGCCTAAGTGGTGAAGAGAATATCCTCTGAAGTGTTCCAGAACAACAGCTAATTATTATTTAATTACAGATTTCCTACTGATGATGACCACATAGTGGTCGAAATACGTATCTGGTATTTTAAATATTTTTGTGGTAAAGGTTTCTTCATTTTATTCAAATTGTGCCACAGTGTTCCTATAGATTATTAAAAATAAGTCATATCAAAATTTCTAACCTGCAGTATTTTCATAGGTGTTCCTAAGAATTGAAGTCGATATCCAAATCGTTATTGGTGCGTTTATTCCAATGAAAGGTTTTTCATTTCCGCAATAGAATATTTACCATCAATTTGCTTGAACAGGCAGCATTCTCCAAAATTGTATTTCTGATCGTAATGGCTCGTAATTTAAAGTTCTACAGGAATCGTAACATTATTTTAATTGTACTTTAAGATTGTAATTTATATCGTAATTTAGATGGTCATTCCGATGGACATTCAGATATGAATTCAGATAGTAATTCAGATTGACATTCAGATAGGAATTCAGAGCCCTGTTTTATTTATTATTAGAAATGTTATAATTTCCTAAATCTTATTTACTTACGTCTCAAAAGTACGGCACAATTTTCACAAATATACACTCTAGAATTTCACTATTAATTTAATTTATTATTCACGTAAATATTTGGTACTTTCAAGTATAGTAACTGCCCAGTTTCAAAGTATACTAAGTCGATATTCAATTTTCAAGATATTTATAGGATCGTCCCCCTTTTGTTTGTGATTCGCTGGCTTCACGTGCTAGGCGAGACCAAGCATATTATCACTTGTTATTTTGGAAAGTTTACCAATTGTATGTATTTTAATTGCATGACGCGGTGCTCTAAGTCACGTAATTCAAATGTTATACCTTACATCTACTTCAGGAATCCTAGGAATTTTCGTACATATCGATCACGTAGTGTTGTTTGTTGGCCTTATTCTAATCTAAATCGAATAAATTTGGTGTTTGTTTATTTCCCAATAAATTGGATTTTCGTACAACTGTGATTCTCTTAGATCACGTACGCTTTTAAATAATGCATAATTTCTGCCTGCGTTTACGATAATATCTTAACACACTTTCTGAATGTATATCTAGCCACTTCATGCAGGTTTTTCACTGATTTAATTTTAATGCGTTTCGTTGCATTTTTAAATTCTAATCTTTGCTAGTGGCGACTCTTGGATATGTGTTTTAATTATTTGTACTGCTATATACAGTGTGCTTGCAACTAATAATTTTTATAATAACCTATTTACTCTCCTAATATCTATAATTCCGTGCTTCTGTTACTTGGGAGTTTCCCTTGCCTATTCTACGACCCCAATGACTTAACCTACCCCCTAAATTAACCCTATAATTACAGCAATATATATATATATATATATTGCTGTGATTCCACCAAAATCCGGGAACTCCGGATTTCGAATCGTGGCCCACTGATTGTGCGTCAAGAATGCTGTGAAACCTACAAAAAGCTATTAACTTAACTTTTCCGTTGACTTTCTTCTGTTAATCGCCTCTTTACTTTTTTCCGCCTCGGCTGCTCACCTAGTTAAACCTTCGTCCTCATTCATAAAAAAAAAAAACACATTCCTACCACAAACATCAACGTTAACTCTATTTACATCAATATTCACAATACATTAAAATTTCAAAATTAAAATTCAGCATAAATTTCAGTATCAGAAAATTTCAAGATTAAATTTGTTATCATTTTAATATGCATCCAGAATTAAAGTCCTTGTAGGATGCCTACTAATTAATATAACAATATATGCAGACCTGAGTCTGAGTACAAAGGGAGCATCTACCACCCCTTTACGTTAATTAACCAGGTTTGTCTAATTGAGCTCAAAGACATACCCAAATTTTCATCATAATCCAGAACATAAATACTAAATACCCCTTTCTACTTAAACAAGAAAATCTCACCTTAAAATTAAAAATTTGCTGTTAGTACAATTTCACTACTGTCCATTTTAAGTAAATCAATTATAAAGTTATTCAACACACACCAACACATCAAAAATCGAACAACAAAGCATAAGTTACCTGAAGGTTACTGCACTAGTGGCTTCAATGTACATCGTCCTTGCTAATTTCACCATTCCAACTGGGTTATGTTTACGTCCTCGCATTACTGGTCGCTTTTAAACATTTTCCCTACACCACCATTCATCTAAAGTTGTTTCAGTGTTTTTCCGGAATTCATCTGTGTATATCAGAAGCTTGTTTTGTGGATCCAGACACGTTTACGAATCATTTAATTATTACCACCCCCGAAAAATAGCAAAGAAATGCATACTTCTTTCACGAATATACGCCAAAACTGCCTACTTTTGTGTATTCATTTGCCGTTGCAAATTTGACTAATTGGTACAGTGATACTAAACTTTATTACCTTGTATCTTCTTTTCTAAGTGCACTAAATTACATTCATTGTAGCACGTAAAGAACAAACTGTTTTAAATCACCAAAATATACGAGCAAACTGTTTAAATTATTCTATCCAAAATCGGAAAACTAAAAAGCACTGTTTAACGCATTGAATCAATTCGAAAATCTAAGAGAGCTAAACGCATATTAACCCGGGTATATATAATCGCTAGCCTATACGTCGCTTTTGTCCCCAAAACGGACAGTTTCCAGAATTTCGTCATTCTATGTTCCCTTTTCGATCGCTCGGCACCGCTTCTACAAAATTTGCACACGTACCAGTTAAATCTCTGAAATTTCGACACGGCTCGCAACGTCTGGGAATAACTAATTAATTTTTATACAGAAATGTTATTTTTACCTCTCAAGTTTGCCTCTTATTTTCAACCAATCGCAACCCAGTGACGTTGCTCAACTCACGCGTTTTACTATATGTGTCTCTGTCTTGCGCATATTATCTGTCTCTATCTACCCTGTTCCGAGTGGTACAAATCGATATTCTTTAGTATCGGTTATTTTCAAGCCATGTGGACTGTGAAATACCCCACCTTATTAGCATTTCCCGTAAATATTAAGCGACGGTTTCTCCAACATTCTCTGTAACCATTTGTTATCTGCAAATTTTTTACGCAGAACATAAAACATTTAAAAATACGCAGGTGTTCAAACATAATACTTCTACGATCTGAATATTATTGGGTTTTTACTAGCTTTTATACATATTATATGTTACTAATGGTTCAATTAACTCCAATTAAAATAATACCCTTTAATTTTTAGTGACTCTTAATCAAATATTAATTATTATCTGTACATTTTGTTTAATACCGGTTACTTAAAATTGAGTTAATTAATATAAATTTTGCACGTAATTTCCATTTGTTTCTTTACTCGGAATAATTAAATTACACGTAGAGCATTTTAATACTGCTTCTTTTTATAGAAGGCGCCTTGTAAATAATTTAAATCTCTTCTTTTTAATGAAACGAATGAATTTTTATGCTTCACGGTTTTAATAATGCGTACCTTTTCCCAAAGCTTCTACACGGTGATTAAAATTATTTGATGTGATTATTTAATTTTCTACCCTGGTCTAAATATGAGTAATATATATATATATATATATATATATATATATATATAGACAGTTAATTACACAAGGTAAGTTGATAAATACTATCGTATTACACTGAATAAGATGAAATAATAACTTAGACTTTTATGCAAAGCCCAAACGATCATTTCAAATCGAGCTAGTAATTGAAAGATAAAAATATAAAGTCTTGGACAGGATTTGAACCTGTATCCTGGTTTTGCCGGAACCAAGACATTATATTTTCAATCTTTCAATTACTAGCTCGATTTAAAATGATCATTTGGGCTTTGCATAAAAGTCTAAGTTATTATTTCATCTTATTCAGTGTAATACGATAGTATTTATCCACTTACCTTGTGTAATTAACTGTCTAAAATATTTATATATTTAATACTTGGCTTATAGCCATAATTTTGAGCATAGCTTCCTGTCTATAACTGACGTATGTCAAAAACTTGACAATGTCAGATATGATTGACAAAAATGCCAAACGTAATTGAAAGTTAGGTTTATGTATAGTTGTGTACGCAATTTAAATTTGTAAATTTTCCAATAATTGTCGTCATCGGTCTCGGTGGCGTAATTGGTAAACGCATGATTCCAGCAAAACACCAAGTTTCAAAAACTTCTATTTTTTCCTTATCTACCTCTTTAATTGTCCAAGTCTCACTACCGAATAATAGAACGCTCCATACGCACGACTTTAAGAAACTTTTTCTATTATTTACACTAATACTATTAGCTATTAGTAAGTGTTTCCTTTTAAAAACGTTTTTCTAACTTGAGCTATTCTAGCTACTATATCCCTTCTGCTACGTCCATCTTTTGTAATTATACTACTTAAGTAGCAAAATTCATCTACCTCCTCTAACTCTGTATTACCTATTTTTAATTTTGGTATAGAACTAGGCTGTAGCACACTTGTCATTATCTTTGTCTTTGCTGAGTTAATTCTCATACTATAGGCACTCTGTAGTATTTTATCTAAAATATTTAAAAACCCTCCTAACTCTTTTCTAGACTTTGCTATAATGGCTATATCATCTGCAAAACGTAACAGGTTTATTTTCTGTCCCTGTACACTATTACCTACCTCTTTTCTCTCTCTAGCTAAGTTTAAAGCTTTCTCAATATAAACATTAAAAATCAAGGGAGATAGTATACAGCCATGTCGAATACCATTTCTAATCTTAGCTTCCTTTTCTATTTCATCAAGTCTAATTACTACGCTTTGATTTTTGTATAGACTTCCTATAAGAGATTCCTGTTTTTCGCAAAACGCTGAACATAACAATCCATTAACCCTATCAAATGCTTTTTCTAAATCTACAAACGCGAAATGAGTCTTTTTATTTTTTTGTAACCTTTTTTTGATAATTATCCTAATCATTAGTATCGTTTCTTTAGTCCCTCTATCTTTACGAAAACTATATTGGTCTTCGCCTAAATAATTCTCAATCAACGCTTCTACTCTATTTTTAATTATTATTGTTAGAATTTTGGAAGCTTGGGAAGTTAAACTAACCGTTCTAAAATTCTCACCTCTGACTTTTTTGTGATTTGAATAATAAAATTTTTTCGAAATTTATTGGGACCTTACCTGTGTCATATATTACTTTTATTAGTTCATATAATTTGTCTAAAGTTTTCTGACTTGCATATTTTATTAATTCTGCGGGTATATCGTCTATCCCTGGCGCTTTATTTAGTTTAAGATCCCTAACAGCTCTATCAAATTCCTCCCTTAATATTGAGAATCCTATTTCTACATCCTCTTCTTGGCCGTTCTCTAACTCATTCATATCGTCTCCCTTATATAAATCTTCTAAATATCTTTTCCATCTGCTACCTCAACTTTATTCATTAGAAGCTCATAATTCTCATCTTTAACACCATTATATTTTTTCCTATCTTCCCCGAAAAACTTTTTAACTATCCTGTAAGACCTGTCTGTCTCATCTACTCTGAAATCATCTTGTATTCCCTTACAATACTCTTCCAACCATTTATTTCTAGCTTTTCTACACTCATGTACTATCTTATTTCTAACTCTATTATATTTTTGCTTATTTTCACTATCGTATTCTCTGTAAGGTTTAAACTTTCTTCTATTCTGTATTAAAAACTAATATCTCCTTTGTTACCCAGGGTTTTCTCGCTTCTACTTTTTTCTTACCAATAGTCTGTGTTGATGTATCATGTCAACCCTATTTATTTCTTTCCATCTATTTTCTACGTTCCCTCCTATAGCTATCTGTTTGATCTTATTCTCTAATACTTGTTTATATTCCTCTTTTACCTCACTATCATTAAGCTTACCTAGAACCCATCCCCCTCTTTTAGTCTTACTTAGTAGCAGTTGTGAAATAAAGAAGTTTGCAAAAGTTATAAAACGTCCACGTCGTTTTTAGTATCAAAAATGTAAAGAAAATGTTCATATGGTAACATCAATATTTAAATAATACTGGACTAACAACGCCACCGCTGTTGTAGGCATTACTATCATTTCAGAACTACATTTTCCGTTTGGTTTTTAGTATTTTCAGTAATATTTGGGGTATGCAGGTTATGAGATTTTAAAACATCTATACATTGGAAATATTTTTCTAAATGGTGTTTATTGAGCAATAATATAGTTCGCACGAATGTCTGAATACAATATTTTTTTGATCCACTTGCGGTTGGTGGTAAAACCAATTTATCTTATCAAATAGTCCACAATCAAGGCCGCCCACAGAATAATTTGTAGAGGGGGTCAAGACTACTTTCAAAAATATTAGTTATGTTACACAAAGGATGAACACTGTTAATGCAACCCCATTACCGGACGTATTGGAAAGTAATGTAAGGCATAAAATCTTATTTCCTTAGAGTAGCTCAAACGCAGTTAGGACCATCGATAATGCAGCGTTTTTAATATTATAGTTGAAATCGCGAAAGAATGCATTCACGCCATAGATTACTGAATTTAAAAGCGATATACATTAAAAGTATGTCGCTGTTTAATTCAGAACCCTATGTCGCGATTGCATTCTTTCGAGATTTCGGCTATAGTATTTGAAATTGAAAGACAAACGTAGGATTGATAGTTTCTTAATAAATGCAGCATTCTGTAATTAATCGAATTTTCATAAAGTGTAAAGTTACTTACCAATCTGGTAAATTGCTGGTGCAGCAGGCTATCAATTCTTTTGGCTTGATGATGCACAGGGTAGCAAATGGAAAAGATTGGATTTTACATTAACACACACTAATTGAAAATTGAATGGACTTATTCTAATACACGTAATAAGCCGCCCGTAAGAAAATGTAAAAATACAGACACGACACAACCATATTTAACGGAAACAGAAAAGCCACATTGTCAATCAAATAGCCACAAACCACAGATATAAATTAATAGTAAATAAATATCCGACCGGCACTTTAAATAGTGTCTTTAATATTTGTTGCACAAACAAACATGACTAAGAACTAAGAAGGGTACAACAAACTATTATAATTGGCACTGCTGAATAGGACTGTTCTCGCGTTTTATTAATCATCATCATTTTTGAATAAAAATATCAATCTTCTTCGGTCTTGACCAAATCTATTTAGGACATCATTTATAAATGCTTGCTTCTCCCTACCTACCATGTCCTTATGTACAGTAAGCATGCATAAACCTGATAATCTATCCCCTGACATGCTTGATCTAAGCCACGATTTTACCCGCTTTAGCGTACTAAATGACCTTTCTATTGTTGCAGTAGTTGGAGGTAATGCCAAAAAAATATTCAGCGCAGTTTTGATGGCCGGAAAAAAAGAAACTTCATTATCAAGCAAATGTACAAAGTCTGTATCTTGTTGAATCTCTCTATTTTGCCAAAGTTCAACCCACGTTTGTAACTGTTCTGAAAAGTTATCAATGTTGTAACTTCTGGCTATTTCTCCTTTTTTATTTAACAATGCTCTTTTTATATTGTTGTCTTTTAAGTTATTTGGATGTAATCCAGAGAGTAAAAAAGAAGTCGTAGCATCTTCAGAAAACCTTGTGGAAATAGACTGTATAACAGAATCCAAATAAGGAATAAAAAGGCTTACTCGAAAGCAATCTTCAACACTACTCATATGATAATTAGACCTATGAGTTTGTCTTAGTGCAATACGTGTTAATGTAATTTCCAATCCAAAACCATGGGCATGTTCAACACTTTTTTTATAAACCTCTTTAAAATATTGTTCAGGATCACTACGGTGTGCCTTAAAAAGTTTGAGTAGTTCATCTATGTGCTGTTTAACGGAAAATAAGTTTATACTTTTAGACTGCAGTGCATTACAAACAGGTTCCAATTTGCTAGAATATTTGGCCATAATATGCAGACAAAGAATAAATTTCGACGAAGAAACGCAATTTAAAAGTTGACTGGCCCTATTTCTTGTCTGAGCATTTATTTCACGGTTATGAGCTAAATTTTCCAGAGCGTTCATAGTATCTGCAAAATGTTCCGCAAACAACCTCATTGATTTATATTTGGCGGACCAGCGTGTTTCACATAATAGTGGAATATTAGAAACATATCTACGTCTTAATGGACTATCTCGAAAGAAAGTAATTACTTCTTTAATGGTACCTACTGAATTTTGAATATCCGGAATCTTGTTCAAATCATTTATCACTAAATTTAATCTATGGGACGCGCAGTGAAAATATATCGCTTTTGGATATTTATTTTAATAAGTTTTGGACTCCTGCTCATGACCTGCCATCGTCGAGCAACCATCAAACCCTAATCCAACTAATTTATCCATACAAAGACCATATTAATTACAAGCGTTTAAAATTGCAGCAGTTATACCTTCTGCGTTCATCGATGTAAGGACTACAAAGCCTAAAAATTCTTCTCTGACCGAATTGTCATTACTAACAAATCTTACTCCAAGTGATAACTGTTCTACCCCAGCAATATCTGCACTTTCGTCAGCCAGAATTGAAAATGCTTCACTCAAATTCACATCTTTCACAATTTTTTCCCTAATTAATGTTCCACAAATTGAAATTATTTGAGTTTGAGTTGTGTGAGAGGTGTATTTTGAGTTCTTCTTGCAAAACTTTAAGTGCTCGTTTAGAATGTGATCCTCACTTTCTATTCTGAATTGTAAAGGATCCTCAAAATTACCTTTTTTATCACCTCGTAATGGCAAATCATGCATACCACAAAAAATGACGGTGGATGTTTATTGGTATAACTTTTTTGCGATTCGATTCAATCAAATCCCGCTCAGCTTCATTTATTTGAGAGGTAATTGATAGACGTTTTCCTTCAATAATTTTTGTAAAACTAGAAGCTTTTATAGTTGAATCACGATGCCATTCGGTTGTAGGATGTGCTTTTGCAGAAGCGACAAAGTCATGATATTTTGTGAAGGGCTTCACAATGAAAGAACCCAGAACCCCTCTTTTAACAGTTGGCCGAAAAACTACGCAATATTTGCAAAGTGCGCCTTTGAGTTTTGGAGAATACGCAAGCCAATCGTATTGTTGAAGCCAGCCATATCTAAAAGCACGTCTTCTTTCTTCGGAATCGTTCTTGAAATTATATTTAGGATCTGGTTTGTAAGGATTTGTTAATAATGAAAATCGAACATCGTCGGAAAGTGTTTCATTCGAGTTAACAAAATTGCCCAAATCGAGCATGTACTCATTCTTATCAGTTGAAAGATTGGTGTCATATTCACATGTGAGAGATTTTAAAGTATTAATTAGGTGACGAGCTACCAGCTTTATTTAGATCATTGACACTATTATGTACTATACTATTACACTCAAAAATAGCATTAGCACCAGCACCGCTACTACTACAGCCTATGCTAGATGATTCTTTTAGTTCATTTCGTTTGAAAAATTTTCTAATATCCATTGTTAGTATTGTTACTGATCTTAGATCTGAATTTCTGAAAAAAAAAAATAACACGCTTTACTTTTCTGATACTTCAAAAGAAGAGATTTGTTAATCAAATAGACTTTAAAGGAAAAAAATAAGAATCTCCCAATTGCAAATAAATATTATTTTTAAATATGTATTCTCACGCGTTAGGTACATTAGTACTTACTGCTATCCTATCCGTAACTAAACTGTAACTGCAATCTTCGGCCTTCTTTAAAAACAAAGACCAGTAACTACACTACTTATCAACACTGATAACAATAACTACAAGGAAAATGACTAATCAATATCTATCAACATACACGTCTTCTACTAATTCAACAGTCAGATAAAGTTTCCTAAGTCACAAATTAAAAGTACACCGCATTCGAAAAGCACTGAATACAAACTGAAGTCACTGAAGATATAGACGTACTTTACTGTTATAGATAAAGAATATATTTTTTCTCAGAATAGAACACAATGAGACATTTGTAGAACATTCCAAAGTTTTAGTTGTAGAGTACCTGAACCTGTACAATAAGAAAGAAACCATTATGAAAGCCTTTATTTATATTTCGTTTGAATAGAAACTTTCAGGGTAAAGATATTTAGATATTAAAGAATGAAATACCAGTTTTGTTATAGGCGGTTAGGGTTACTATTGTAAGGTAATCGCAATAATTCGCATTTCCTGCTTAAAATGACATACAAAGTCGGTCTATTTATAGTTAGACAATAGGCATACCTGTAGTGTAATCTCAACATTTAGGTTTACTTTATTTTTAACCGATAGTGAAATCGTAATCTTCTTCAATCTCTAGTGAAGGTGCACTTCGTGTTGCGATTTCTAACGAAAAAAACCAAAGGAACATATTCAGGGGGGTCAGGCGACCCCCCATTGACCCCCTTTGTGGGCGGCCTAGTCCACAATAACACGCTTACACAAACATCAGCTAATTTAGAGATTTTCAAGTATATTCATGGTATTTCAGGCAGAACGCTGATGAACTAAAACAGGAGTTTTAAAAATACTTTCGGTTAATCCTAGCTTAAATTCACAAAATTTCTTAAAATAACGTTTGACAGCTAAACGGAAGTGTTCTTCCCCACTTCCATAAAAAATCAATTTGAGATTATCATCGTGACAATTATAATAAATGCCTTTTCGTTAGTACTTTTTCGTTTATGTATACAAATGAACATAAGAGCATTACTATGCAGCGCACATAAATAATTATAGGCTTCTCTTACCGATGGCTATATATAGAACAAAACCCAGGACATTCTACTACGTTTACAGAGGGCACGCAGCAGATATCTATATAAAATCGTGTTTTCTATCCAGCAGCTGGATATTACATTTACTTTTCAGAGTTCGATTAAATGTAAAACCTTATAAATACAATCTATTTGGTTCAAGGCTTAATGGAGATTTTTAGGACACTACGATTTCAATTCATAAAGGAATCAATCGGCATTGTCTGATATTTCTGTTGTGAATCAAATTAGACAAACCAGATATACACAACATCGCAAAGTACTATTTAATTCTAATCCCATCAGTGTCTAAATTGCATTTAAGATTAAATGCGTGTCGCTATATGAAATAGTACGTATTCATCTTGTAAACTATTTATTTCTTATACTTAGAACGCACTAAAAAGTCAATAAAGTAAAAATTAAAGCTGTCATGTTGCTCTTACGAACTGATAATTTTTTCAAAATAAGTGCATAAATGTTTAATGTAAATTTTACTTTGATAGTACTCAACCGCGCATGTAATAGAATTAACAAGAACTAACTATACTATCTCTTTGGTTACTGCAAATCGTCAAGCGTTTTAAGATTACATGCGAACACACTACATAAGCGGCATAGTAACTAACCCTCCAACTTCAGTCGTTAACGATGTTATTTCGTTCCAGATATTTCTTTCAATACATCACAACTGAAGTAGAGAGATACGACTCGCGAAAGTTGGACAAAGACAACAAATACAGAAGAGAGTAAAATGTGAAGGACATCTGCAGAATTACCTAAACAGGTCTGTTTTTTATCATAATTTTTCTACACGTTTCTTGAAAGCGTATGATTATTTACTTAGATTTTATATATCCAAGGTTTCGGTAAATAAGTGGGATGCAGCACTTGCTATTTAGACAACGAAGCCTTTGTGTTTAATTGCCGTAAATGTTTTATCTAGAAGCAACGTTTGCTTACTAATGAGGATGTAATTGTATAGCACGTGAATGAAAGAGTTTACTCTTCATATTGCTCTTATGCCCATGCTGTAAAGTTACGTCACAGCTTATAAAATTTCATCAGCTCTTATTCATGGTGCGTGGGCGGAAAATTACTTTTTAATTATTAAGAGATATCGAAACCAACTTTGATATGGTTATATTTTGGTGCATACAGGATGATTCACAATAAATGCAAACACTGAACTTGCATGGTCTTAGCCCGTCGTTTGTCGCTATATTAGAATAATGAATACATTCCAGTGCGTCATCAGTAGGGTTGCTAGATCTTAATATAAAAAAAGCGGGAAGAATCAAATACGTGTAAACGACCTCATACACGGTTGTGACCTGCTCTCACACAAGAAGCGTGGCAACCGAGGCAGGTAGCAACCGGACTACCCTTTGGGATGATAGGATAAATTAAGAGCACCACTTGAAGTGATTCGTAGGGTTTCTAAGTCGTTTTCTCATTGGTTGATAATTATTGAAAATATTATAGTGTACATTTCGATATTTGAAGGTATTTGTTCGAATAGCCCAGTAACCACTTGCAGGTTTCTGAACGCATTCTGTTATGTCAGAATTTATGGTATAATGCGCGCATGTGTAGGAATGATCGGTCGTGCTGACAAGGGTTGAAGGACTTTTGTTTGAGATTTCAAAATGGCAGGTTGAAAGACTTCACTTGGCGGTTTGTTATTAAAAGTAATGTTTTAAGTTTATAATGTAGAGGTTATTTAAGGTATCTGATTACATCTTGTAATCCCAGATTTGTTTTCAATGTGATATTGGTACTTATTGTAGAACCGTTAGTTAGTTAACCATTGAAGGGAATATTTTTATGATTACCTGTTGCTTTTGTCTCTGAATTTGCCATTTGTTATACTTATCAGGTGTAATATATACTTTTCATGTCGATTTGTGATTTTATTGAAATTGTTTTTGTATAAATGAGTGTTATTTGCTTAAACGGCCAAAAACTAATATTTATTTTTTGAAATAATGCTTGTTTAGTCTTTAATACAGAGTGCGAACTTTCATTGCATTGTCTTTATTGTCAAATCAATAGTATAAATTTACCCTTACTGTGATTTTACAAGAATATATGAAAGGTACCAATGTCATTTTCTTAGATATATTTAATAAAATTATTAAGCAGGTTTGAATATGGACAATTATATTTCTACGTTATATTTGTTTTGATTTTAAGCTAGTAATTGAATTTAACCACAACGATGTTGTATATATTTTTTATTTGTAATTTGTAATGCTACGATGTGTTTAATTTCTAAAAGATCCCATATATTTAACTAACATACACACACCCACACATAAATATATATATATATATATAATTGATTGTAATTATGTTTGTGGGTATTAGGTCTGCTGGGGTAAAAGGAAACTCTTTTTTATGGCCTAAATTTTCGCATATATTTAATGCTTTGTCAAAGGCAATAACTAAAAAGTAATACAACTATAATAAAGACACTGGTAGTAATAAGCGTTACTTACATAGAGATTAATAAAGATTAGCTTCCATAAATAAATTTAAACTAAGTTCCTTTATATAATCTTATAAAATTGAATCGAATAAAATTTTTTTAAGTATAAATAAAATATTGGCTTGACATAAATAAATTTTTGACAGAATGCTAATGAATAGTTGGAAAAGTTGATTTTGCTAAAGAATTAGATTAAAAAAAGAAACGTATTTGTGTAAATAAGTGATGTTATATATACAGATGTATATCTGAATATTATGTAAATGTAAATGAATTAATATACATATATGTATACTCTTACACATAAATACATTTTTAAAAATATATATTCATATATGTAAACTAATTTTCTATATAGATGTGCAAACATACACAC
Organism: Platerodrilus igneus; assembly: GCA_036346225.1. NCBI lineage: Eukaryota > Metazoa > Arthropoda > Insecta > Coleoptera > Lycidae > Platerodrilus > Platerodrilus igneus. Next base: position 878,719 of record JARFIW010001279.1, on the reverse strand, counting down.
AGACACGCATAATATATACATACACGCACATACATGTACCAATACATATACATACACAAACACACACATATAGATATACACACACATATACATATATATACACACACATATACATATATATATATATATATATATATATGTATATATACATACATACATATACATATATACACATATATACATATACACACACATACATATGCATACTCATACACACATATACATACATATATACACAAACGTACACACACACACACACACACATATATATACATATAAATATATCATAAATTCAAACAAATATAAAATAAAAAAAATAGAGAGAGAGAGTTATGTAAATGGTAATTAAATATGATTTGTTATAGATTTAAACTTAAGAGTATATGCAACTAAGATTATCTATTTAATGTTTTTGAGTTCATGTAAATGTGACACATTTCCAGAAATGTTCTGTATATATTATGCGTGTCTGTGTGTGTGTTTGCACATCTATATAGAAAATTAGTTTACATATATGAATATATATCTTTAAAAATGTATTTATGTGTAAGAGTATACATATATGTATATTAATTCATATACATTTACATAATATTCAGATATACATCTGTATATATAACACCACGTATTTACACAAGTACGTTTCTTTTTTTATTCTAATTCTTTAGCAAAATCAACTTTTCCAACTATTCATTAGCATTCTGTCAAAAAAATTATTTATGTCAAGCCAATATTTTATTTATACTTAAAAATTTTTTATTCAATTCAATTTATAAGATTATATAAAGGAACTTAGTTTAAATTTATTTATGGAAGCTAATCTTTATTAATCTCTATGTAAGTAACGCTTATTACTACCAGTGTCTTTATTATAGTTGTTTTACTTTTTAGTTATTGCCTTTGACAAAGCATTAAATATATGCGAAAATTTAGGCCATGAAAAAAGTTTTCTTTTACCCCAGCAGACCTAATACCCACAAACATAATTACAATCAATTATCGAAAAGGAGGTCGTTAATCCAATATATATATATATATATATATATATATATATATATATATATTACAGTGAATAAGATGAAATAATAACTTAGACTTTTATGCAAAGCCCAAACGATCATTTCAAATCGAGCTAGTAATTGAAAGATGGAAAATATAAGGTCTTGGACAGGACTTGATCCTGTATCCTGGTTTTGCTGTGATATTGTGCCTCGTTGGTTCGACGTTCCAGCTGTGATATCGAGCCACTCGTTGGGTCGTTTGTGCTGCTGTGATTTTGAGCCACTCGTTGGTTTTTCGTAGTTTCTTTTCCTAAAACCTTTTTCATATCTTACCATATGTCCTGATAAATGAGCATCTATTATCTATGCCTCGACTAACTATACGTCTCAATTATATGCCTTGACTAAATATATGTCTCAATTATATATGCCTCGACTAACTCAGCTTGTGGAAACCTATTGGTAAAATTACAAAGTAACACAACTATAACCTGTTAGTACCTCACAAATTTCTGTAGTAGTATATAGAACCTTTTTCTTTTTACGATATAAAGAAATAAGACTTTAAGTAAAACATAAATTTATCTTCTCTTGAGTTTCTTTTAAATAGTTACAAATATTTACAGCAAGTTATGATATTAGAGTCTCCATAAATTATCAATCATGGTGTTTTACAGCACCAAACAAAATTACTGACTCTGTTTAATGTATATCAAACATTTGATGAATTATTTCACATAAGAAGGTCTTTACTTCGTTTACAATACTGTGAGCAAATTTACAATAGCCACTATTACAAGTGACTTGAAATTGTCTTTACTTTAAATTATTTTCAGAATGAATTTCAACTTTTAAATAATATCCTGGTACATAGTACAAATTCAACAAATTGACGTAATTGTCATCTCAACATGTGGTCAAGCAACAAGTTATTTTGTTACTTTCACATAAAATTATTCTTGTATTTAAATTACAGTAAAGAAAAAAAAGGGTTTCAAATTGAAATTAATTGCTCTTGTTACAAAATAATACGCTCTTCCCAATGTTAAAATTCATGATGCACAAAATTCTTACAACTTTGACAAACTTTAATTTATAGAGCGACTAAATAAAATATGGAATATTCTTACCAATTAAGAAAAGTTTAACTAACATGATCCACGATACCCATCTAATTTGCTCTTCAAACCAGATTTAAAACTGAACTACTGTTGAACCCCAAATTGCAAATAACCACATGTGCTTGCCGGAACTTTATTTTCCTTAAAAGACTTCTTTCCAAATCGTGTACATCTCAGTCTGAATTATTTCTATTTTTACCCAAAATAGTTTCTTCCCTTTTTAAACAAAATATGATTTCTTCCTCTGGTTACACTTTCAAACAAAATAAAATTTCTTCCCAAGCATACACCTACAGCATGCTATACTCTAAATTCCATTCTCTTAAAATTTTTGTTCCTTTACAAGTGCATGCTTATATCGAAGCCCTCTCAATGCCACGCCATTATTCGAAAGAACCTCGCCTGAACAAAACCATCCGTATCTCATTCTTTATCCCCACGCTCTTATTAGTTTTCTTATATCTGTTGTTGACGTACATTTAACATTAAACCACTTTTTCTTTCTCTTCTGCTAGGCCTCTTTGGCCATGTTTATATAATGATAAACCCACTCAACGACCTTTAATCTAACGAAATTAAATTAAAAGTGACAAGTCTTGTCACTTGACAAATGCTTGCAAATTATTATTGTACACACTTAGATGTAGAGAACTCTAGATCCTAACCTAATAATGATGTCACCATGCTATATTATGTCACCACAGTGTTACTAAAAATGTTTATTTTTATTGAAATAGATTTGTTAAGCGTTAAGAAATATTATTGTCCACTTGTAATTTAAATTGTTTTTTAACTTATTTAGCCAAATATTAACTACTATTATTTATACAGCATTATAATGGTTTCAACCGCACAAGCTAGAATAAGCTTATTTATTTCTAGACTCAGCTAGGGCTAATGCATATCATTTTCCCCCGAATTAAAATAAAAAAATTCACGACCTCAGGTTGAAGAGAAGGATAAATTAAGTTTATATGAAATTTCCCTCGTATTAAATCAAAATCTATATCTTTTAAAATGTAAGTTGAATCACCCAATACCTTATTTATAACTTATGGACCTACATACGTTAGATGCAATTTAGCACAAGTATTCCACTGTCTTTTACCTATTCTCAATTTTTTAACTACTACTTCATCCCCTGCTTGAAATTTAGTCTTAGTTCTGATGTTACTATTCATCTTACGAATATATCTTCTCTCTCTTTCCTTCAAATTCTGTCTAGCTTTTTCTAAATTCAATTGAAATTGTTCATCATGAGGTACAGCTTCCCATGGTATATCTGGATAAATATCTTTATTAAAGACATTGGAGAAATTTCTGTTACCGTACGTGGCGTATGATTTATGTAAGTTTTCACCTTTGCTAAATTATTATCCCAGCTCCTATGGTCTCTAAATGAAGTCATTCGAAGAAATTTGCATGTTTCGTGTATAAATCTTTCAGCTGAATTCCCTCGTGGATGTTTTATACTACAAAATACCACTTTAACACCTTGCTGCTCCCAGTGTGATATAAACCTCTGATTGTTGAAATAAGTAGCATTATCTGCTAAGATTCTCTTAAATTTTCCTATTTCTTGAATGTATTGTTCTAATTTCCGTATCGTTACCACTGTATTGCAATCTCTAGTTGGATATAACCTAGTATACTTTGAAAATATATCTTACACCACTAAAATATGTTTGTTTCTCCCTCTACTGGGAATCAAATTACTTAAATAGTCTATTGCTATTAGATCCAAAAGTTTTTGAACTTGTATACTTTTGATTATATTCTCATTCGTATGATTTTTGTACTTCCCTAAAATGCATAGATGACATGCCTTTACAACCTCCTTTACTATATTAATATCCTTGTACGCATAAAAATTCTCCTTAAATAACAACCACAATTTCCTGATACCAATGTGTCCAAATCGAATATGTAAATCTAAAATAATTCCCTTCGCATAGCCTGAATCTAGTATATACAAATCGTTTCCATTAATATGTTTTACAATAAACTCAGTAATTTTTAAAGTTTGGACTTTCTACTAAACGATCTTTCAATTCCTGAACAAACACACTTCTTTCTTGCATATCTAATATTCTCTCATGCGAATATACTGTATCATCATGTAGCAAATTGTTAATGGCAATGACAATATCTGACGCTCTGTTTATATTCACTCTATTTCGACTCAAAGCATCAGCAACAATATTACTCTTGCCCTTAAGATACCTTATTTGAAAATAATTTTTCCTGTGACAGAAGACCCCATCTGTATATCCTATTATTGGCAAATCTCGTTTTGAACAATGAACACAATGCTGAATGAACAGTTTCTACTATGAAATGTCTCCCCATTAAATAAAACTTTAATTTTGTTATCGCAAACGCCACTGCTGCCATTTCCTTTTCACTTATGGTGTAGTTCAACTCATGTGCCTTCAAAGTCCTAGAAATAGACGAAATAAGAACTTCAATTCCATCATGAACTTGATATAGCTCTGCAGCTAAGACACTATCTGAAGCATCTGTCCTGACGATAAATTCCTTGGAAAAATCTGGATATTTTAAAACAATATTGTCATGAAATTGTCTGATCAAACTTAAGTAGGCTTCTTTTTGATTCTGCCCCCAAAACCATTTTACGCCCTTTTTCAATAGATTGGATAATGGAACTGCTTTTTTTCGAAAATGACGGAACAAATTTCTTATAAAAATTCATAATACCCAAAAATCCTCCTAATGTACGAATATTCTTAGTTCTAAGATGTTTCAAAATTTCTGACAACCTTTCTTTATCAATATAAATACCCATCTCACTTATTTGATACCCTAGAAACTTAACATTGTCTTGGAAAAATTCACACTTTTCTAAATTCAATCTTAATCCAGCCAAATTCAACTCCAATAAAGTTCTTTCTAAATGTACCAAGTGTTGTGAATAATGATTACTAAAGATCAAGATTTCATCAACATACTGAATGCAGAGCTCCTCGTACGCACCTAAAATACATTGCATTACTTTCACAAGTGCTGCCGTACTTGTGGAAAGTCCAAAAGGAACTACCCTGAATTGATAGATTCTCCCTTCAACTGAAAAACCTGTATATTTCCTGGAGTCTTTCATAAGTGGAATTAACCAAAAAGAGTTACGAAGATCTACTTTTGAAAATACCTTTTTGCCACCTACTCTTGCTAAAATACTATCCATCGTTGGAGGACTATAAAACTGGGGTTTAGTTCTTTTATTAATTTTTCTCGCATCCAAACATAATCTTATTGTCCCATCATTTTTCTTAACCACCACTAACGGATTCACAAAATGTGTGTTTGATGTTTCAATAATTCCATCCTTTAACATCCTTCTAATCTCTCCATTTACCCTTTCACGATATGCAACTGGTATTGGATATACCTTACAATTAAATGGTTCGGTATTCATCACCTCCAATTTATGCTCATACCCCACAGCAACTGTCGATTCTTCCCCTATTAATTCTGCATACTTCCTTAACAATTCAACTACCTACTTTTCCACTATTTTTGGACACTTCACAATTGATCCTTTTTCCATCTCCTCTTCATACTCTTTCTCTAATTGATTTACATTGATATCTATAATTTCCATATCTATATCTCTGTCAATCCCTTTTCTTTTTCTACTCTTCCAATTTCTCCTCAAATCTGCATAGTCAAATAGATCTTTCGACAAACCACACGCCACTCGTCCATACTTCTACATATGCCAGCTCACAATACCATTCAATTCCTCTATAAAAATCATACCAAACAAATTATTTAACTCCACCTTCCAAATTATCTTATTAATACCTAACACTTTACTACCCTCATTTACATCATGAATAATCTCCTCATTAACCCCAGCAGTCATGCTATTTTCATCTACCTCATCAGTTATTTCAATCTCTTTATTATTTTCCTTTAAACTTCTCAATTTAGTACCTAATAGTTCTGACCTTTTTTTCTAAAAATAACGCCATCTCCTTCATAACTTCCTCAGGGCACCTAATATTCAAACTCTTAACTCCTTTATTTTTCAATTCCTTTTCAAATTGATTTAAATTTACACAATCCCCTTCCATTTTTATTTGTACTTCATCCCATTTAACACTTTCATCCCCATAATCATTACTCTTTTTTCTGCATCTATTATTACATTCCTTTTTCTAATAAATCTATTCCTAAAATGGCGTCAACCCTTAATCCTGGTACAATTAAAAATTCTTGTTCCATCTCAACTCTTCCTAACTTAACCTTCAGAATTATCGTACTATTCGCTACTGCAAATTTCCTATTGTTTGGTGATACTAAATTATTTCTTTTGATGGGTATTATTTTCTGCATTAATTCTTCCAAATTATCTTTCACAAAACCTTCACTCACTAACGTTGCTTCTGCTCCAGTATCCAAAAGTGATTTAGTCTCCTTTCCCTCAACTCTTAACTTTATCATAGGTAGTAAATTATTATTACAATTAATCTTTGAATTATTTTCCCAATCAAGTTTTATGAATTCTCGCGCATGTTCATATTTGTTAATTTTTATTATTTTATCGTCTGGTTTGTCTCCACCTAAAAATTCTGTCCACTATATGTTTCTGGTTGATTCAATATATCCTCGTACGTCCTATTATTTTCATTTGTCCTTATTTCACTCTGTCCCCCTCCTGTTCAGTCCTATTGTCAGATTCCGTAATATTCATCCTTGCATTATTTTCCCTAACATTCGTGTTAACTTGAGTAGAAGGGCTACCTTCGTACGAGCACAGAAGGTGCAATTTTCCATCGAAAAAGACCGGTTTTCCCATGTATTTTGAGCATTAAAGTCTCAAAAAATCTAAGGTCTGTTCTGGTCATTTTTTGACCTACTATAGGAATTCCCATAACAGTCTTAAAAATCCTCGTCGCATATAAGTAGTAGCATTGGTGCATCCGAGCATAGATCCACCTTATGGGATCCACCCATTGAATCCACCCGATCCACCCGATCCACCCGATTCATCCGAGCACAGATCCACAGTAGATGGTTTATACCGGTCCTGGCGCCACATTCTGGGGTATAAACAAAAAGAAAATAAGAAACCAAGGAAAACAAATGATATCCTAAATTTAATAGAAGAAAGACGAAAATACAAAAATAAATCAGACGATATAGGAAAACAGAGATACAAAACCATAAAATGGGAAATTATTCACAAATGCAGGAAAGCTAAAGAACAATGGATTGATGAAAAGTGCAAAGAGGTACAAACTAAGATGGAAATAGAAAAGACATGAAGCATACAAACTAATTGGAATCAATTTTAGGGATATCAAACCGTATAGCAAAAATATAAAGGCCGCAAGAGGAAACGTCATTATAGAAAAGAATATATAGGAAATTTATATGCACGAGAGGAACTAACAGCATTAGAACAGGAATAAGACATTGAAAATAATGACTTGAGATATCCTATGCTTAGAGATGAGTTTGAATTAGCATTAAAGGGTCTGAAAAATGGTAAGCCGCCGGGGACAGATAAGTTGCAAGCAGAAACTCTACAAACCCCTGAACAAGCAGTAACATAACGTCTCTTCCAACTTGCAAGCTATATGTATGAGACATGCAAGATACCCAAAATTATAAACGTAACATCATATTAACTATACCAAAAAAAAGGCGCGGATAGATGTGAAAATTTTCGAACAATAAGTTTGATAAGACACGTGTCAAAAATATTAACTAGAATTGCACAAAGACAAATGAAAAAACGAGCTGAAAAAAATACTAGGAGAAGGTCAATTTGGGTTTAGGCGAAAAAGGTGAACACGGGACGCTATTATAGCTCTGATGGTGATAATGGAGAAAAAGATACAAAATAGGGAGAGAGTGTATATAGGATTTGTAGATCTGGAAAAAACATTTGACAATGTAAAATGGAAAAAATGTTAGAAATACTCAAAAAGATTGGAATGCGTTTTAGGGATAGACGGATAATACATAGCTTATGCAAAGAGCAAACAGCGGTAATAGAATTAGAGCAGGAACGTGTGTAACGTATTTTTTTATTCAGTTACACTTTCCTTATTAATCTAATATAATATCTCAATAAAATAAAAATATAATTTATAAATATCTGATCACTTAAAATAATTCATAAAATATATAATAGCATATGCGTTCCTTCGCTTTAGAGGTCTAAGTTCCTATAATAAGAATCGTCAGTCTGTTATTTCGTGTCACTTTTCTATCAGCGTTTGAACAGGTAAGCTGCAATCCGCAGCGTAGAAAGGTCAAAATGGTATCCAGGCACATGGCCTGCAATTCGGTCCGTAAGAAAGTTTTAACGAATTTAGCCTTCGTTCCGGGATGTGGTTCCTGGCAGCTGTTGAATGAAGGTTTTATTTTGTATTCCACCTTTAGCAGCTCAGTTGTTTCCTGCTGGCCGAAGAAATAGAAGTCCCCCCATCATTAAAACAGTTGGTATCATTAATTAGATAAATTTTATTAATGCTTTCCTCGTAGTGCAATATCATCCATACCATAAATACTGCTGAAACGAAAATTTAGTTTGAGATTTAAAATACAAGAAAATAATAAGACGTACTTAATGAAGATTTGGTTTGGTTAAATAATATTTTGTTCAGAAGATCTTTTATAATTCCAGCGTTAAATTCATTCGTAATGGTATGTTTCTTGTTGCGTGCATCGCAGATGTATATGAAATAATCCACATCTGGTGTCATATGATTATAGTCTAGAAGTTCAAATTTTTTTGATTGCACTGTACTTCGACACGTGAGTGACATTTAATCTTTAATTCCAGTTATATTTATTTAAATGTTTTACGAATGATGGAAGGTTGAAATTTTACCTAGATTTAGATATCTTAAAATTCACTTAGAGAAAGAAAGATTCCGTACTAAACTTGTAACTTTGCAAAATTTTAAAGATAGCTATGTAGTTTGCTTATCGTAATTGTTTCACAAGCAGACAGCGTTAACTACTTCTTAATCTTCTTTGGGAATGAAACCACTCATAGTTTTTAAAATCTATTTTATTTACGTTTCGATCCATGACCTAGGATCGTTGTCAAAATAATAAAAACTTCAAGTTTGACGTTTATGACATAAATTGAAGGTTACTTTGATTTATTGATGTTTGTAATATTTGGTTTGAGTACACTAAGCAAAAATTTTTAAAGTTTAAAAGAATGATTGCCTTCAATTTGTGTTGCGACCTGGGATCGACTTTCCTATAGTAGCCAATACGCTTAACGTGAAATCAGCTGATTAATTTTTATTGGTGAATTTTATATAAATTCAATAATTTGGAAAACATTTTTTAGAAAACATTTTTTAACATGTTTCTATTTATACAATTGAGAGATTTCTGATTTTACATCGTATTCTAAATTCGTTTGCTTGATCTTCTTCGAGTTGGTTTGCTGTTTTCTCAATACAGCTAATTATTTCAAAGGTTGGTAAAATAAGACATAAAATCAGAAATCTCTCAATTGTATAAATAGAAACATGTTAAAAAATGTTTTCTAAAAATGTTTTCCAAATTATTGAATTTATATAAAATTCACCAATAAAATTAATCAGCTGATTTCACGTTAAGCGTATTGGCTACCATAGGAAAGTCGATCCCAGGTCGCAACACAAATTGAAGGCAATCATTCTTTAAACTTTAAAATTTTGCTTAGTGTACTCAAACCAAATATTACAAACATCAATAAATCAAAGTAACCTTCAATTTATGTCATAAACGTCAAACTTGAAGTTTTTATTATTTTGACAACGATCCTAGGTCATGGATCGAAACGTAAATAAAATAGATTTTAAAAACTATGATTGGTTTCATTCCCAAAGAAGATTAAGAAGAATGCTAAACAAACCACAACAAACATACAGGGAGTATTTACAAGCGTTAACTACACTGAAAAAGTTGTTATTGACATATGATGTCAGAAAGATCTAGTTATCCAATATAAATATCACATGTTGTTCTGCGTTATTTTAAAAATATCTTTAGTTATTTTGAGATCATGTAATTTGATTCTTAAAGAACATGATGAATTTTGTTATAAGATATTAAGTAAAACTAACCCTTTGTTGAATGACGCAATTTTATAAGACGTTAAATAATTAAATTTTTTGTGAAGTCGACGTAGTACTACAAATGACTATAATTGAAATATGAAATATGAATTATTGAGAGAGCATAAGCTTTATAGTAAACTTATGTAGAAATATTCAATTTAGAGATCTTTATGTTTTTTTTTAAAACAGAACCATACTAGTTCCTTTTATGTAAATTTTTGTTGAAAAAGTTAATGTTAAAACAAACCAAGAGAATTTAATTGAATAGAATTTATTTTTGCTTAACTCTTTTATTATTAAAAATTCAAGTAAAATTTATAGGTCCTTAATGAGCAAAAATTGTGTCTAATGATAACAAATACCCTGGGTGTATATACTCTTGGAACTTAAATTAAATTATATTATTTTTGATGAATATTTTTAAAGGACACAAACGGTGTCCATGTTGTGCATTTGTTTGTTCACAGGTTAAGTCGAGACATCTGTAACACATCTGGTAATTGAGATTTTGGTAAATGCTTTGCAAGGTTGATATACAGGTTTTGTGGCTATATAAGCGGAGTAGATTTAAGGTTTCCGCATTCCCCTAATACAAGTACATGTATCTTTGTATGTTGTTGTATTGAAAAATACGGTGGCGCTCTATATCTATATTTTTGGTCAACAGACATCCCATGACCCAAACTCATTATCTACCCAGAGCTAACACTCTACTAGCCGTTTATCTCTAAAAAGTTTTTCTTTTCCTCAAGCCGTTTTCCATCCAACTTTACCTTGGGCTTCCATCATTAATAAGAAATTCTCGACCTTGTGATATCAGGTAAGGGTTTATGATATATGGTGGTCCAATTTGCTATCTGATATTCACGAGGTATGTTAGAACCTTTCACGTGGAGAAGTAAGTATTAGGAAAGGGGTGAGACAGGGATGTATCTTATCCCTATTAATTTTTAACTTGTACAATGAAGAGGCAATGAATACTGTCAAATGCAAGAAGAAATTTGGAATTACTATGCAGGGACTTTTAATTAAATGGAAACAGTTCTAACACAGAGATTCGGTATGAAAATTAACAAAAATAAAACTAAAGTTCTAGTATGCAAATGAGGGGAAAGAAAATCAAAAACAAGGATCCAAATAGGTAGCGAGAACTTATAAGACGTTAAGAATTTCAGCTACCCAGGAAGCCAAATAACGCAATTTTGAGAAAAGCACAAAAGTTATAAAACAAAGATTAGCACAAGGTCGTGCTACATTTAACAAGAAAAAGCAACTACTGTGTTCAAAGACAACAAACATAGAAACAAGGAAAGGATTGCTTAAAACATATGTGTGGAACACTGCACTGTAAGACTGTGAAGCCTTGACATTAGGAGAAGCGAACAAGAAAAGGTAGAAGCTTTCGAAATGTGGTGATACAGACGTATGATAGAAAACAGTAGAAAATAGGAGAGATAGGATGACAGGCCACATGCTAAGACATGAGGGAATAGTGCGTAATATATTAGAAGTAGAGATATGTATAAAGAGAAGTAGCGGTAGACCCAGGTTAGACTATTTCACACAGATAGTGAAAGATTTAGGATGTGGGAATTTCAGGCAAATGTGTAGGCTAGTTCAAAACAGAAATCAATTGAGGTACGCATCCAACCAGTCCCAAGATGGAAAAACAAATGACGAAAAAAATAACCGTACTTAAACATGATGATTATTATAAACAACTACAGGTATTGGTCTTTCAATATTCTAAACTAATGGTAATTGTGCGAAAGGATTTACTGGAAAACTATTAATTCTGCAAATATCTAAGTGTTGGGAATCCTTGGCAGCCACAGGCTACTTAACTGCTTTCACATACCACTAAATTTCGGCGAAATAGGGCATACCATTAGAAAACAATAGACGAGGAACCGAGCTATATATAGGCTGTTGTGGGAATTTCAAGAAACTGTGTTGGCTAGCTGGGAACATAAATAAGTGAAGGTACGCGTCCAACTAGTTTCAAGACGGAAAACCTAATGACGGAAAAATAAGTGCACTTAAATCTGATGATAATTATAAACAACTACAAGTGTTGGTTGTGAAATATTTTCAACTAATGTTGATTGTGCGAAAGGATATATTGAAAAAACTGTTAATTCGACAAATGTTCAAGTGCTGGGGGAACTTGGCAGCCACAGGCTGCTTACCCCTCCCCTAAACATACCCTACGTGTGATTTTCCAAAGCTCCACCCGAGAGTACTACACTGGCCAGGAAGCGAGTTCTTTTTACCTGAAAAATTTTGAATTTTGCCAAACCCTTGCTGTTCCAAGCAAGGTAGAAATTTTTAAGGTGCGTGACAACACTCACACACGGGACCTCCATTTTACCTCTCATCCGAACGATATGATTGTGAAAAATACTCGCCTAACATTTTTCAAGCGAACCGTGTCGGGATTCGAACCCGAGACCTTGAGCGTAGTAGTCATACGCATACCAACTACGACGCGAACCCCCAACATACCCTACATTTGATTGTTCAATGCACTATCCAAAGGTACTACATTGGCTAGGAAGCGAGTTTTTTACGTGAAAATTTTGAATTTTGCCGAACCTTTGCTGTTGCAAGCAAGGTAGGGATCTTTATCGTGCGTGACAACATTTACACCCGGGACCACCATTTTACCTTTCATTCGAACGAAGGCGTATTTTTGTGAAAAATGTTATCCTAACATTTTTCATGCAGACCGTGTCGGGATATAAGCCCGAGACCTTGGGAATAGTAGTCACACGCATACCTACTACACCACGGAGCAACCTCCCCTTCACATACCCTATATGTGATTTTCCAATGGTCTACCTGGGGGTACTACATTGACCAGGAAGCAAGTTTTTTCTTACCTGAAAAATGTTGAATTTTGCCGAACCCATGCTGTTCCAATTAAGGTAGGGATCTTCAACGTGCGTGACAACACACACACGAGACCTTCATTTTACTCTTTTCCGAACGAGAACGTTTTTTTGTGAAAAATGCTAGCTTAAAATTTATCAAGCGGAGCGGAGTATTCACACGCATATCAACTACGGCACGGAATCCCCCCCATACCGCTGAATATCGAGGAAATGGGGTATATAATTGTAAAACAATGGAAGATGACCGAACTGCATCTAACAAGAAAGAACAGCGGCTATGTTCATAGACAACAAACACAGAAACAAGAAGAAAATTGTTCAAAGCCTATATGTGGAGCACAGCGCAGTACGTCTATGAAATAGGGGCAGTAGGAAATGCAGAAAGAAAGAGATAGGAGCCTTCTGGATTGTTGTGCTACAGATGTATAAGGATGATAGCATGGACAGAGAAAATTAATAGCAAGTAGGTTATAGAAATAGTAGACGAATAAAGATATCTGTGCAAAACAAAGAAATAGGAGAAATAGAAGGGCAGGATACGTTATAAGGCATTTTCGAGGAATATTACGCGATATATTACAAGCAGAGGTAGGAAAAAAAGAGGTAGATGTAGACCTAGATCAGATAGTGATAGATGCAGACTGTGCTAATTCCAGGGAAATGTGTAGGTTAGTTCAGAATAGGAAACAATGATGGTACGCATCTAACCAGCTCCAGGACTGAAGACCTAATGATGATGAAGGTAGCAGTAAACATCATTTGATAAGAATAGTAGGCGTTTTTTCATTATTGACCTACGGACTTTGGCTGTTATTATTAACCTAGGTATAAGAAGAACTACTTCTCATTCAAGCAATAGAGTAAATAATGATTATTTCTCAAGTTAGTTGTAAAAAAAATATTACTTTACTTAGAATTTTTTTGTGAAGAAGTACTTCACTTACTTAGCCGGAAAGCTGCCACTTGCTGCTATATTATCAATGATCAGTACGATGAAAATGAGAGCCAACTAAATGTTTGGCAGAATGGCTATGGAAGTTAACTAATAAGAAGACGTTTAAGAAAAATCATGAACAATTAGAGAAGTTGACGAATGATTTGTAAAGTTAAGAATTTGAATTAGAGCAATACTTAGATAAGGTTTTAAGTGTGTATTACTGCACATTTGAATAAAATTGAGGTATTTGAGCATTTTCAAGCTTTAGACATTTTGATGTTTGTCTATTAGGGTTAGGATTATTTGCATTGGAACGTTTTAAACTACGCAAAATCCATTTTAATCTACAAAAGCAAAATAACTCATTTGTGTAGAATTGAGGATACGCACTACAAAATAGTAATCGATGCCACTTCTAGCTAAAGTGCATGCGTTAATAAAATCCATAAATCAGTTGAATACCTACTTTGTATGCATCAGAGCAATTAAGCCGGCTTTTAAATGGTCTGCTTTCAAAACTGCGTTGCTTTACTGTCATCTCTTTTACCCTATAGGATGCTCGCTGCAACGCCCGCAGCATAGACAATATTGAGAATCCGCATTTGAAGCGGTTTTGACTCCAAGACGATTTAAATAAAACAATTGATCATTTAGTAAACGATATAATCCGCCTGCCCTTAATGACACGTGAGTTGAGAAAGACGAGTTAGATTCGAATTTAATACCCAACAGAATTCCAACCCCAATTCAAATCAGTCGATGGGTTTATCTTAGATGCGTCAAATTTAATATTGTTGCTAAAAGTGTTCATAGCAAAAGGATGCCATACCATTTAGTCGAGTATGAACTTGAAAAGTATCTCATATTCAGATTTCCGAATAAATGAATTAAACCCAAATAATGTCGTCTGCAAGTATGTAGCTTGAAAAATACTTTACAAAGTGGCAGGCAGCAGCAGGAAATTCATCCCACCCTTGAGAGGATGCACGCAAATTTATAAACATAGCTTTAGTTCTGTAAGCTTCGGAAATTAGAGGCTGTAAATGCAATCAACCAGACAAATAATGGGTTGCGCACTCTAAAAATCAACTAAGCCTCATGCTCTTTCACTAGGTGCTCGACTTACACGATTGTACCAAGTACTCGGTATTGTAATTTAATTAATACATTAAACTAACCTAAAATTATAATATTACATCGAAGGTATCTTTGGACAACATCACAGTAACAACGATCGATACATTAGGCTCCCGCGCATGCGTGTTTTGGGGTCATAGAAGGCCACTGAAAGCGATAGCGCGAAGGTCTTCACTGCCGCTGTGGTCTGAATTTATTTTTATGCTTGGCAACTTTGCTTCGTTGTAAATGAATTTTGTGATCTGGCAAACCAAGTTTGCTTTGATGTTGAGCGTTTGTGGCTGCCTTGTCTCTTTCTATTTAAATGACGTCATTAACATTATTAATTGAAATGTTTTGGGCGTGTTTAAATTTATATAGCCTGTTTTTTAACATATTTATGGTTAGGTTATAGTTTAGTATGCATAATTCAGTCGTTGAATTAATTTAACCTTTAATTTAGAAGAATGAGTATGCGATTGGTAATGCGGACAATTTTATTACGTTTGTAAGCAGATATGGACTAAATCAATCACGGGCGTGGATTTCGCAGTGGCGTTGTATCGTATGTCCTTTGATGCTATACAGGGACGCGCTGACGTAATCGTGTCGTGCGTTGCTTTGTAATCGCTTCAGCATTTCCAAAAATTTCTTTTTAAAACTTCAATGTCAATCCTAATTTCACTAATATTATAATTCTTTCAATATAATTCCTGCTTATTTGTTATCCCAGTGCCGTTACGATATCTATTATTGAATGGTTATTAACTACACTGAACAACAAACTAAGTTTCTTCGTTTACATATGCGATGGGTGAATGTTTCTCATAGGATTTTTCGCGCTGATTTTGTTAACAGAATTTTTCTATCATCCTCCAGTCAAAAGTTAATTATATTTTTAAAGTGGAAAGTACATTTGTTATAATTCAAATTATGCATACTACTACAACCGGTCCTAGGTTTTTGCCACCTCAGGCAAAACAGCAAATCACCGACCTAGTAGATAAAAAAATGTTTGAAGTATATATATATATATATATATATATATATATATATATATATATATATATATTTCTGTGTTTCCTCGTATTAATATCCGTGTCCCTTACGAATTGGGCGTTAAGATTCTGTGAAACCTACAAAAAAACTCACCAGAGTAAAAAAAAACACTCGAGCCCCAACGTTGGGCCGTCCAGATTGCTGTGATTCTCTTCTGATAATCGCCTCTTTACTCTCTCCGTCTCGGCTGCTTACCTAGTTAAAACTGTCATCCTCATTCATAAAAAAAACAAACACATTCCTACCACAAACATCAACGTTAACTCCATTTACATCAATATTCATAATACATTAAAATTTCAAAATTAAATTTCAGCATAAATTTCAGCATCATAAAATTTCAAGTTAAAATTTGTCATCATTTTAATTTGCAACCAGAATTAGAGTCCTTGTAGGATGCATACTAATTAAGTTAACAATATGTGCAGACCTAAGTCTGAATAAAAGGGAGCATCTCCCACCCCTTTACGTTAATTTAACAGGTTAGTCTAATTGAGCTCAAAGACACACCCAAATTTTCATCATAATCAAGAACATAAATGCTAAATACTCCTTTCTACTTAAACAAGAAAATTTTACCTTAAAATTCAAACTTTGTTGTTTACACAAATTTGCTACTGTCCATCTTTTATCAAACAAATTATAAAGATATTCAACACACACCAAAACATCTAAGATTGAACAACAATGCATAAGTTACCTGAAGGTTAATGCACTTGCGGCTCCAATGTACATCGTCCTTGCTAACTCCGCCATTCCAGCTGGTTTATGTTTACGGCTTCAGATTCTGACCGCTTTTAAAATTTTTGTACACCACCATTTGTCTAAACGGTTTCAGGGTTTCTCAGGAACTCATGTATGTATATCTAAATCTTGTTTTGTGGATCCAATCACGTTTACGAATAACAATTTATTACTCACTCCCGAAAAATAGCAAAGAAATTCATAATTCGTTCACGCTATACGAAACTGCATACTTCAATGTATTTATTTATCGTTACTAATTTGGATAATTGGTACAGTAATACCCGCAAATATAACTACACTTTGTTACCTTCATTTATCTTTTCTAAGTGTACTAATAACTTTTATTGTAGCACGTAATCACCACGTATTCTACTTAAAGTATTGAATAATCAAAAAATAAAGAGCAAAACTGTTTAAAGTATCGAATAAAATCAAAAATCTAAAAGAGCGAAACTCCTATTAGCCCGGGTTTATATAATGGCCCGCTTGCAAGTCGAATTTGTCCCGCAACGGACAATTTTTAGAATTTCGCATTCTATTTTCCCTTCCGACGGCTCGGCACAGCGATTTTACTAAAAATTTGCACACGTTCAAGTTGAAAATCTAAGAAATTTCCACACGGCTCGCAACACGTCCGAAAAAAACTAATTAATTTTACACACCAACTGATATGCTTTCCCCTCTCATGTTTGCATCTTATTTCAACCAATCGTAGACCTAGTGATGCCTCACAAATCACGCCTTCTATTACCAGTGTCTTTGCTTTACGCGTTTTATCCATCCCTTTCTACCCTGGTCTGAGTGGTACAAATCAATATTCCAGTCTATCTGCTATTTAAATCCACGTGGATTCTTATTTGAGTAAAATAACCCCTCATCTAGCATTTCCTGCTAAAACATCCGACCGTTTCCAATATACGTAAAAGCTGCATGTTTATCTATTCAAACTTATTAGAACGTGACATTTAAAAGTTTGCAGGTGTGTGCTCCTAATGAACGTTTTAATATAATTCTCCGAGCTTTGTTTCATGGTATTTTAACCTTCCTTTAGCTGTTTGTTACCAACCTTGGATTTTCACAGGCTTTTATGCTTATTATATATTACTAATGGTTCGATTTACTCCAATTAAAATAATAATGAATGGCATTGACTTTTTCCCTTTAATTTTTAGCGAATACCAAATAAATATTAAATATTATTTGTACACTTTGTTTAATACCCGTTACTTAAAAATTGAATTAATTAATATAAGTTTCGCACGTAATTTCTATTTGTTTCTTTATACAGGGTGATTAAAATTATTTGATGTCGTTAATTAATTTTCTACCCTGGTCTAAATTTGAGTATTTTTCCCCTAATTGAATACAAATAATCCCACTTATTTGAATTCAAATACGAAACATCTAGACTACAAAAAAAATTACAAAAAAAATTGTCTATCTCACTATACACTTACCTAACTTATATCCAATCCTAAAAATATTTACACCTATCTTATGTCCCTATCCTATTCCTAACTCTCACCTAATTTTATAAACTGAAATTATCCCTAACTTCTTCCTACTTATCCATCTAATCCTATATACATCCTATATACCTATCCTATTCCTAACTTTTAATTAATCTTCACTTTACTCAATTCCTCCTACCTAATCCTATATACCTATTTCTTATTCTATTCCTAACTCTCCACTAATCTTATAAGAAATATCTACACTTAACCTATCTTATTTTCTTCCTACCTTTAATTTTCCTTCTCATCCTATATACCTATTTCTAACTATCTCCCATATTTATCCTATACCTAGCTTTATTTTCTATAAACACTTACTTCTACTATTCTATATACACCTATATCTATTCCTATATTTTGTTCATTTAATCTTCATTTCTTATTTAAATCTGACTCTTTTCTTGATCCTCTAAGACTTTCTTCTCACCATCCTAATACTCTTCATCCCTATTTCTCCCCCTTCTATATCTATACTTATCATCCCTATTATCTCACATACAATAAACTTATCCCTATTATCCTGACTTTTAAATATTGCTTCTGCTTCAGTTCCTACACGTGTCTGTTTCTCATTTATTATTATTTCCTTTTCTGCGGACAAACCAAACGATACTACCTTAAAATTATAGATTTTTCCCTCTACGGAAAATCCTGTGTACCTTCTAGAATCCTTGTGTAATGGAATCAGCCAGAATGAATTCCTTTAATCTAATTTACTAAAAACAAACTTGCCACTTTACCTCGTCAAAAATGTGTCCATGGATGGTGGACAATGGAATTGCGGTTTGGTCCGTTGATTAATTTTTCGTGCATCTAAACATAAACGCATACTATCATCCTTTTTCTTAACTACCACCAACGGATTTATGAAATGAGTGTTTGAGACCTCTATTATGCCATCTTCCAACATTTTATTTAATTCTGCTCTCACCTGCTCCCGATATGCTGCTGGAATAGGATAAACCTTTGCGTTGAACGGTTCTGAATTATCCACTCTAACACGTGCTCATAGCCTAACGCTGTGCTTGCTTCTACCCCCACTAATTCTGCATGTTTTTGTAATAAAGCTTGAACCTCTACTATCCTATCCTCTGGACATCTTATTGTGTTGATCTGTTTAACTCCATCATCCTCTACCTCTACTACATTAATACTCAACCCCGTGTCATCCTCTGTGACTTCATAACTGCCCTTCCATGGCACTACCGTATCCTTAATCCTTATTACCTTCCTTTCCATATCTATCAAAACCCCTAACTTCATCATACAGTCAACACCTAAAATGCTCTGAAACTTCAGTTCAGGTACAATTACAAACTCCTGTTCACAGCTTAAACCTCCTATATTTATCCTAAGCACCTCAACACTATTTACTACAGCAAACTTCTTTTTATTTGGAGCTACTAAATGGCTACGCTTTATAGGCATAATTCTATCACAAACCTTATCCCTAATTTTGCTGACGAATACCTCCGATATTAAACTCGCCTCTGCCCCTGTATCAAGTAATACTTCTACGTTATTCTCAAAAATCCCTATATTAATAATTGGCAAACATAATTTTTCTACAGTTTCTGGCTCTATTTTCTCCTCAATTTTGAAAAATTCACGTGGATGTTCATACACATTTACACAGAAATCTAGTGGTCTGTCACGTTTTAAAAATCCTGTCTCGTCCTGTTTTCCGTGCTTGGTCCTGGTTGTCCTTCTACAACCTGTGCGTACGTCCTCCTCGTATTAATATCCGTGTCCCTGTCTCTATTCGGCGTGCTCGTCACTGTCCTGTTTACTTCCGGTAAACTGTTCTGTCTCGTGTAACTAGGTCTTGGCGTCGGTCCCCTAGTCGCACTATTGCTTCTGTATTCCTGTCCTCGTCGTTCCCAATTCGGTCGAAAATTTCTACTGTAGTCAGGCCGTCTCGGAAAATTCTGTGTCCTGTTGTCAAACCTAACCGTGTTAATGTTTCGTTCACGAATCTCTCTTGTCCGTCCTACACACACATCGTCATATCTCTGTAAATATTCTAAAAATGTCTCCCGTTCTGTAATGTTTTGTAAGGCCACGTGTTGTCTGATTTCCAGTTCAAAATGTCGTGATAAGTACTTGATTATTTGTCTGTCCGTCAATGGTGGATTAAGTTGTTTGGCCACACTGTATTTTCGGATGGCATATTGTTCCCTAGAACCTGCAAACTCTCCTTTAAATTTTCCTGTAATCAAGTCGTCCATAATCTGATCCTGTTTGTGTTCACTCCAGTAATGCTGTAAAAATTTGTTTTCAAAGTCCTGATATGAGTCTATGTCCTGTCCTACTAATATACCATGCTTCCGCATTGTCTTTCAATAAAGCCTTTATCGTATTTAGTTTAGTCTGTTTGTCGAATAAATTTCCCACTACATTTCTTACGCTATTAATAAAAATTTGTGGATTTATCCTGTTATCGCCATAAAATTTCATATGTTGGTCCAATGATACGCCACCTGTATAAAATCTGGGACCATCCCCGTTAAACTTGACATGTTGTATTTGATACTACTAACTTCGCGTTCTACCCTGCCTAACTGATCCCTACATGAGTCCGTTACTTCAGTCTTTTTTATATTTATCTCTTCTTCACAAAAAATATGTACTTCGGACCTTAAATGTCCCATTTCCTGTTGAAGACCTGTAATGCTTTTCTCATTTCTATCAACCCTACTTTCTACTTCCCCCATTTTCACAGTAAGACTATTTTTAAATTCTGTAAATCGTCTCGTCGATTTTTCTATTTTATCCCCTAATTCCTGATTTAGTTGGTCAAATTTCTTATTCGATTCTTCCCTAGCTCTATTAGATTCATCGCTTAGCTGTTCTAATTTTCTATTGGATTCCTCCCTCGCTCTATTCGATTCTTCCCTAGCTAATCGCATTTCCTCTAACATTCTCATCATTAACTCATTTCCTGTTTCTCCTGACTCCGTCTTAGACTGATTCCTACTACTTCCTGCTTCTTCCTCCATTTCTGCTTCTGTCGTCTTAAATAAAGCACTATCACTGCTTCCTATTTCCACCCCTTGACTTCGAAGCCACTCTTTTCTCGGCATCCGTCACACTTTTCACCCCCACACACGCCTACACATTTCTTTCACACACCTACAAAAAATATTCACACTCAGCTCTTAATTTCAGGGTCGTCAGTTTCCTGAAACAGTTACACACTATCTGAAATTCGAGCCCTCACGTTCGGGTCGCCAAGATTCTGTGTTTCCTCGTATTAATATCCGTGTCTCTTACGAATTGGGCGTCAAGATTCTGTGAAACCTACAAAAAAAACTCACCAGAGTAAAAAAAACACTCGAGCCCCAACGCTGGGCCGTCCAGATTGCTGTGATTCTCTTTTGATAATCGCCTTTTTACTCTCTCCGCCTCGGCTGCTCACCTAGTTAAAACTTTCATCCTCATTCATAAAAAAAAACAAACACATTCCTACCACAAACATCAACGTTAACTCTATTTACATCAATATTCATAATACATTAAAATTTCAAAATTAAATTTCAGCATAAATTTCAGCATCATAAAATTTCAAGTTAAAATTTGTCATCATTTTAATTTGCAACCAGAATTAGAGTCCTTGTAGGATGCATACAAATTAAGTTAACAATATGTGCAGACCTAAGTCTGAATAAAAGGGAGCATCTCCCACCCCTTTACGTTAATTTAACAGGTTAGTCTAATTGAGCTCAAAGACAGACCCAAATTTTCATCATAATCCAAAACATAAACTTGATAAATACTCCTTTCTACTTAAACAAGAAAATTTTACCTTAAAATTCAAACTTTGTTGTTTACACAAATTTGCTACTGTCCATCTTTTATCAAACAAATTATAAAGATATTCAACACACACCAAAACATCTAAGATTGAACAACAATGCATAAGTTACCTGAAGGTTAATGCACTCGGGGCTCCAATGTACATCGTCCTTGCTAACTCCGCCATTCCAGCTGGTTTATGTTTACGGCTTCAGATTCTGACCGCTTTTAAAATTTTTGTACACCACCATTTGTCTAAACGGTTTCAGGGTTTCTCAGGAACTCATGTATGTATATCTAAATCTTGTTTTGTGGATCCAATCACGTTTACGAATAACAATTTATTACTCACTCCCGAAAAATAGCAAAGAAATTCATAATTCGTTCACGCTATACGAAACTGCATACTTCAATGTATTTATTTATCGTTACTAATTTGGATAATTGGTACAGTAATACCCGCAAATATAACTACACTTTGTTACCTTCATTTATCTTTTCTAAGTGTACTAATAACTTTTATTGTAGCACGTAATCACCACGTATTCTACTTAAAGTATTGAATAATCAAAAAATAAAGAGCAAAACTGTTTAAAGTATCGAATAAAATCAAAAATCTAAAAGAGCGAAACTCCTATTAGCCCGGGTTTATATAATGGCCCGCTTGCAAGTCGAATTTGTCCCGCAACGGACAATTTTTAGAATTTCGCATTCTATTTTCCCTTCCGACGGCTCGGCACAGCGATTTTACTAAAAATTTGCACACGTCCAAGTTGAAAATCTAAGAAATTTCCACACGGCTCGCAACACGTCCGAAAAAAACTAATTAATTTTACACACCAACTGATATGCTTTCCCCTCTCATGTTTGCATCTTATTTCAACCAATCGTAGACCTAGTGATGCCTCACAAATCACGCCTTCTATTACCAGTGTCTTTGCTTTACGCGTTTTATCCATCCCTTTCTACCCTGGTCTGAGTGGTACAAATCAAAATTCTAGTCTATCTGCTATTTAAATCCACGTGGATTCTTATTTGAGTAAAATAACCCCTCATCTAGCATTTCCTGCTAAAACATCCGACCGTTTCCAATATACGTAGAAGCTGCATGTTTATCTATTCAAACTTATTAGAACGTGACATTTAAAAGTTTGCAGGTGTGTGCTCCTAATGAACGTTTTAATATAATTCTCCCAGCTTTGTTTCATGGTATTTTAACCTTCCTTTTAGCTGTTTGTTGCCAACCTTGAATTTTCACAGGCTTTTATGCTTATTATATATTACTAATGGTTCGATTTACTCCAATTAAAATAATAATGAATGGCATTGACTTTTACCCTTTAATTTTTAGCGAATATCAATTAAATATTAATTATTATTTGTACACTTTGTTTAATACTCGTTACTTAAAAATTGAATTAATTAATATAAATTTCGCACGTAATTTCTATTTGTTTCTTTATACAGGGTAATTAAAATTATTTGATGTCGTTAATTAATTTTCTACCCTGATCTAAATTTGAGTAATATATATATATATATATATATATATATATATATATATATATATATATAGCTACGATTAAAAAGAAATGTGCCACTGTTATTCCTAATTATATATACTTCGAATACGAAAAACGACAACTATCAGCTTACAACAAACTATTTCATAAAATTAAAACTATTAATTTAAAAAAAATTGACAATCTTTCAAAATTATACAAACCTCAATTTAACAACATTGACGAACGGTTTGTCAATGTCAATGGTATTGATATTCCAAATGACATTAAGATAATTTTATCTTTAGGTCCAAAATTTAGCATTCCTCCTACTTTCAACAAACACTCGATAAATAACTTATTGGCAGACTTGGAAGATATTATAGTTGATATACAAGAAGATAAAAAAAACTATACAGAGCCTATATTACAAACATAATTACTAATTATATAAATCAAAATTCTAATCCAAAATCTAATTTTTTATTAAATTATAATAAAAGCAAAAAATTTTTGAAAGACACCAAGAATCTTCTCATCATTAAAGCCGATAAAGGAAATATTACTGTGGCAATGTCAGTTAATGACTATAACGATAAAATGTATGATCTAATTAACGACATTTCTACTTACAAAAAGATTGATTCAGATCCTACATCAAAATTTCAAAGACAAACTATAAAATTAATAAAAAACCTAAAAGATAATAAATTCAGTACTGAAAGTGAATCAAAAATATCAAACAATTATAGCAGTACTGCACCAAAATTATATGGAATTCCAAAAATTCATAAGAATAATACACCATTAAGACCAATTGTAGCATCTATAAACAACCCAACTGAAAAATTATCAAAATTTATAGCAGACATTTTAAAAAAATCTTCAACTAATAATAATTATAATGTTTCAGATTCTTTTGATTTTACCAAATTTATACATAATTTTCATCTCCCAAACAATTATGTTTTAATAAGCTTGGATGTAGTTTCACTATTTACTAATATTCCAAAACAATTAGTACTAGACAATATCAAAAACATTTGAAATAAAATAAAAAACATATGTAATATTCCAAAACAATTATTTTTAGATGTAATAGAATTCATATTTGATAGTAGTTACTTCAGCTTCAATAATGAATACTATATTCAAACTTTTGTTGCCCTATGGGATCCAATTTAAGTTCAATATTTGCACAAATTGTAATAGATAATCTTTTAGATGAAGTAATTAAAAAACTTCCTTTTCAACTACCCTTCATAAAAAAATTTGTTGATGACATAATTACATCTGTACCAGCAAATAAAATTACGGAAACACTTAATACTTTTAACAGTTATCACGAAAAAATTCAGTTTACCGTAGAAGTAGAGAATAAAAACGCAGTACCATTTTTAGATACGTTACTTATTAGAAATACAAATAATGTTATTTTATTAGATTGGTATCAAAAACCAACCAACTCTAGAAGGTATTTAAATTACTTCTCGTATCACTCTTACAAAATAAAAATAAATTTTATTTTAACACTAAAAAACAGAATTAAAACAATAACTCACCATACATTTTATCAAAAAAATTTAAACAAACTTTTTAATATTTTAATAAAAAACAACTATCCTCCAAACTTAATAAAACGTCTTTTATATAACCATACTGCAGAAATTATAGATAATAATACATTGTAACGATTTTATTTTCTGTCATTATGTTCACAGATATCTAACGTATTTAAATTAATAATAACCAACTTAAGCATAATGATGCTACACAATCTACGAAATACATATTACATATTGTCGAAAACAATATTAGCTTTCAATTCGAAAGTGTAAAATTTTAAATTATGCGGTGACAAAAGATGCCTTTTGTTAGTGTCATCATAAGAGTTCCCTCTGTTAGACGATTGTAATATTAAGCTTGTTGTCAGGCGGCAACCCGCGTGATATTATCACTTCCAACTCAGCTGTCGTTAGAAGAGGTCAATTGTTCCTTGAACTCAAGGATCATGACGTTTATTCAGTCTACATGTTGGAAGCACACGAAAATTAAAAAATTGTTTTCTTGAAATGATATCGTCTCAGTGATGCGCATTTTCATGTCCACACTTTTTGGAATTAGCTCGCAATTGACGAGACGTTAATTTGGTTGAATGGCCTTTTAGTTAACAGTAAGTATTACTGAACTTATAGCCTTACTAAATTGATATTTTTAGTGCAACTTTGGTTAACATATAATTTAGGATAATTAGTACATCTTAGTATTGAAATTTAAGAAATGTAACTAATTTATTTGGATAAGAAATGAAAATTTGGTAGTATCTATGTGAAGTTTAACCTTGTACAAAAGTCGAGTTGACAAGCTTCAATTATTTAATGTGAACGTCGTGATGTTATATTGAAAATTCAGTATGCAGCTAATTTGGTTGTATGGAATTTGGATATTCCTGTATTCTAGTTGCTGAAACAAGCGAATTATAAATCATCAATTATAATTCCGTGTATGGCCCATATACCTAGCAGGTATTTTTCCATCGGATGAACATCTGGTATGTAGATTACTTTCATATACGTCAGCTGTAGCATTGGGTATAGCAGACAAATAATTTTTTGTTTGATCACGTGGTAATGTTCAAGTTCATTAGGTGAATGACAAACTAGTTATTTTTCAAATTAAGCAACAGGAACCTGTAAATTTTCACATTAAATCTTTTATTAATACATTTAATATACGGTAGGTGTCATTATGAAAATAAGACAAGTTGAATTCTATATTTAAAGAAAATTAAATTGATTATTTGAAACTAATTTATTCAAATCTTGGAGAATTGAATTCTTACATTTTACAATTCACTAATTGCTAAGTGGAATATTTAATCATAAAATGTGAGGTTAAGTAGTGCTACTAAAACCAACCAATGCTGTAATTTAAAGTTAAACATTCAGAAAAGAAATTCATATTCATTCATTTGAGAATAAATTTTTGCTAGACATTGCTAGTATAAAGTTATCATGTTTTATTTGTGATAAGTACTGATACTTTCAAGTACATATGTACATATCTTTCAATAATTTAATTTATTCAAATTTATTTAAAGAAGATGTCTTGTATATAACTACTTAATATTGAAGGAATAGATTTTTGTTTGGTCAAGACTAGGATTATTGATTGGAATGAATGAGGGTTGATTCAAATTAATCATTAATTTTGGATATTAAGGCACATACAGTGCTATCTTTGTTTTAATCTATTCACAGGTGTAGCAGTGCATCTATAGAGGCCAATAGAGAGCCATAAGGTAAGAAAACTTTAGGGATTGTATTTCAGTAATATATTGTATAGCGGTAATTGAGTAAAGGTTTCCGCATTCGCCTTATACAAGGGACTTAAGGAAGGTCTTCTTCGTATACAAAAATTCGGTGGCGCCATATTCTTTACATTTTTGGTCGCAGTCCAACCCCGACCCACAGCTCATGTTCTACCCAGAGCAAATAGCTCGACTAGCCGCTTAGTCTTTTGAGGTTTCCTCATCTACGAGCCATTTTCCACCGAAACTTGCCGTGGGCTCTTTACACTCACTGGAAATCCTCGTCAAACTTCCTTGTGCCTTACAGCTGGTCACATAGGAGTAAAAACCAAATAACAAACCCCTTTTAATAACTGTAAAGGCTATAACATATAACAACACTAATAATAATAATAATAATAAACAAATAGACAATACAGTTACATTTAAATCTTTTCCATACATTGAACACCTTACACCAAAACTAATTAACGTATTTAATAAATTTAACATAAAAATAACTTCTAAAAATACTTTAACCTTAAATTACATTTTCTCTAAAATTAAAGATAAAACTCCTTTTTTAAATAAAAGGAACATAATATATAAGATCAATTGTCTAGATTGTAATGAGTGTTACGTAGGACAAAGCAAACAAATCCTTAGGCAACGAATAACCCAACATAAGAGCGATATGCGTATAAAACCAAATGCTTGTGCTTTATGTATACACGTAAATACTAAAAACCATAAAATAGATTTTAACAATCCAATTATATTACAGATGAAAGACAAAAAATCAAAAAGAGAGTTTCTAGAAATGTGCCACATCTACCAACAAAAAAATACTATGAACAAAAGAACAGATGTTAATGACTTAAATTGTATCTACACGTATCTTCTTAATATCAAAAATAAAAAACAACCACACAACAACAAATCTGTCAATGGATCTATAAGATGAATTTCTCTTAATAATATTAAAATTAATAAATAAAATAAAAAAAACACACACACAAACAAACACACACCCACATACACATACATACATACACTCACAGTGTTACACGCAGACACATACACAGAATAGTTAGAATAAACATTTTTAAGGTTGCCTTTTAATAACAATTTCTATCAAAATTTTGACTTTTATTTATTATCAATATTTTATTTACATAATACTTTTACCTCTTGTTGTATTTTGAAGTTGTTATATACATTTTAGAAGATTTATAACGAAAATATCTTTTTATGTTAATCGCCAATTTATTATAACCTCGCCTTAGTGAGTATACAATATCATTTAATGTTTATTTATCAATTCTGTAATTGTAGTACCTTTGAAAAAGGATTAAAATAATCCGAAAGCTCAGGTTTATAAAAAAAAGTTTTCTTAAATAATCCAGCCGACCTAAAACACACAACGTCCTACTGCTGGCTTGTTTATATGTGCGGGTCCTCCTTTGTAGTTACTAGTGCTGCGTCGAATTACCTGGATGCTCCTGTAATAACTTTGGCTCCACTTTGTCGTTACCTTTTTTAATTAACTCTGAGGTACTGTGTTTTTCCTTTTTAAATAAATTGTAGTATGCTCTTTGGTCTTTTAGATACTTTTAACTTATTCACTTTAATAATTTTAGACCTTGCAAATTAAAACTACAGAGCTTGATAGAACGACCTCTTATTTATATTTTTTATATCTTCATCAATCCATACATAAACAAACTTATCACCTTGGTATTTAAATCAATTTTTTCAAGCACTCTTAAATATTAAATTACATGTTTTGGTTATTCTTTAAACACACTACTTCAAAACTACCTTAATTCGGTATTTTACTTTCAATTATAATTATAATCATTTAAAAAAAACACAAAAGTTGTTTGCCTTTGTAAATCCTAGCATTTAAAATATGATTCATATCTGTCATCATGATAAACATAATTTAAACTTCATTTCCTATATAATGATTCTAAAACTACTAAAAATACTATAACTAACAAATATATACAGACATTTTACAGCTGTTTTGACCCTAAATTTTAATTTAACTATTTTATTTTGCATTTCACGAGCATCTCAACATCATCAATTCTACTACTGGCATCATCGATGTTCTGCTTGGATTTTATCATCGTTGGACACTGTACCAGTACTTATTTTAGAGCTTAATAAACCTTGTAATTGCATCATTGAATACAATCCTTCTTAGCTTTAAGTATGCGTGTAGTAAATATGAATAAATGTTCCTTATTAGACTTGTATCTATTTCTGTGTGTGGACATGAGCTTCCTGGTGATAACTCACCTGTTATTAAAACTATTGGTCACTAGATGCGTTACAATATATATATATATATATATATATATATATATATATATTGCTGTGAAACCTACAAAAAGCCTCACCAGAGTAAAAAAAAAAATTCGAGCCTCTCGAATTTGGCACCAAGATTTGCTGTGATTCTCGTCCTGTTGAATCTCTTCTGATAATCGCCTCTTTACTCTTTCCGCCTCGGCTGCTCACCTAGTTAAAACTTTCATCCTCATTCATAAAAAAAAACAAACACATTCCTACCACAAACATCAACGTTAACTCTATTTACATCAATATTCATAATATATTAAAATTTCAAAATTAAATTTCAGCATAAATATCAGTATCATAAAATTTCAAGTTTAAATTAGTCATCATTTTAATATGCATCCAGAATTAAAGTCCTGGTAAGATGCATACTAATTAAGTTACAATATGTGCAGACCTAAGTCTGAATAAAAGGGAGCATCTCCCACCCCTTTACGTTAATTAAACAGGTTAGTCTAATTGAGCTCAAAGACAAACCCAAATTTTCATCATAATCCAATACATAAACCTGATAAATACTCCTTTCTACTTATACAAGAAAATTTTACCTTAAAATTAAAAATTTGTTGTTTATACAAATTTACTACTGTCCATTTTTATCAAACAAATTATAAAGATATTCAACACACACCAAAACATCTAAGATCGAACAAAATGCATAATTTACCTGAAGGTTACTGCACTCATGGCTTCAATGTACATCGTCCTTGTTAATTCCACCATTCCCGCTGGTTTATGTTTACGGCTTCAGATTCTGACCGCTTTTAAAATTTTCGTACACCACCATTCGTCTAAATTGTTTCAGGGCTTCTCAGGAACTCATCTATGTATATCTAAAACTTGTTTTGTGGATCCAATCACGTTTACGAATAACACTTGATTACTCACTCCCAAAAAATAGCAAAAAACTTCATAATTCTTTCACGCTATAGCCAAAACTGCCTACTTTTATTTATTTATTTATCGTTACTAATTTGGATAATTGGTACAGTAATACTCGCAAATATAACTAGACTTTATTACCTTATCTATCTTTTCTAAGTGCACTAATGCATACTAACTTGTATCGTAGCACGTATTCTGCTTGCAGTATCGTATAACATCAAAAAATAAAGAGCAAAACTGTTTCAAGTATCGAATAAAATCGAAAATCTAAGAGAGCGAAACTCCTATAAACACGGGTTTATATAATGGCCCGCTTGCAAATCGATTTTGTCCCGCAACGGACAATTTTTAGAATTTTGCATTCTCTGTTCCATTTCGACGGTCCGGCACAGCGATTCTACTGAATTTGCACACGTCCCAGTTGAAAATCTAAGAATTTTCCACACGGCTCGCAACGCGTCCGAGAACAACTAATTAATTTACACACCAACTGCTATGCTTTCCACTCTCATGTTTGCATCTTATTTCAACCAATCGTGGCCCTAGTGAAGCTTCACAAATCACGCCTTTATTATCAGTGTCTCTGCTTTACGCGTTTATCCATCCCTTTCTACCTTGGTCTGAGTGGTACAAATCGATATTCTTTACTATCTGTTATTTAAATCCACGTGGATTCCTATTTGAGTAAAGTAACCTCTCATCTAGCATTTCCTGCTAAAACATCCGACCGTTTCCAATATACGTAGAATCTGCATGTTTATCAGCTCGAATTTATTAGAATTTGACATTTAAAAGTTTGCAGGTGTGGGCTCCTAATGAACGTTTTAATATAATTCTTCGAGCTTTATTTCATGGTATTTTAACCAACCTTGGATTTTCACAGGCTTTTATGCTTATTATATATTACTAATGGTTCAATTAACTCCAATTAAAATAATAATGAATGGCATTGACTTCTACCCTTTAATTTTTAGCGAATACTAGTTAAATATTAATTATTATCTGTATACTTTGTTTAATGCCCGTTACTTAAAAATTGAATTAATTAATATAAATTTCGCACGTAATTTCTATTTGTTTCTTTATACAGGGTGATTAAAATTATTTGATGTCGTTAATTAATTTTCTACCCTGGTCTAAATTTGAGTAATATATATATATATATATATATATATATATATATATATTTATATATATATATATATATGTATCAAAGATTGAAATTTAATGGCAAGTGAGACTCAATATTAACCACAAGGGCATCCTGTCGACGCGTTTCGTCCTTATTGGGGCTCATCAAGACAGGAGTAGCAAAGATGTAATATTTAACACTAACACATTATGGGAAGTACAGCATCACTTAGCCCACAATTTGTGCCTTCGTGATGTTTCACCTGACTTTGCAGGTTTTATCAACAGTCGGCACGGAGGAGATCCGGCTCAACTGCCTTTTTCCATAGCCAAAGATTATAATTATAAAGAATAAGTAAATTTAATGAGTCTTAAAATAATATCAAAGAATGAAATTTCATGGCAAGTGACTCAATTTTAGCCAATAAGGCATCATGTTGACGCGTTTCGCCCTTATTGGGGCTCATTAGGACACCAAACAAGATATATTTATCTCGTGGGTGGAAATGGCTAGGCGAAAAAAACTATTTGGTTCAGAATGTTAGCGGTAAAAAAATCTTAAAATTGGGGTAGCTCGGGGGTGTTAACCTAAAAAATTCCTACAAATTCGGGTAGCTGAGATCCGAGCAAGGCGGAGAGCAAGGCGGAGCAAGGCGGAGATTTCTTTAAAATAAGACTTTATAGTGCGAATTTACATGTAAATTTGGTCCAGAATGTGTGAGGAAATGTGGATGCTGGAGGAAATGTGGCGCCAAAAGACCTGTTATTGCACTACTAAGCCTTCTTTTGGAAGATGGTCTTAGAGAGGTTATACAGAATCATCTTATTGCTTGCAAAAAACTATTTACCATTTCACGGTCACCAAGAGAGCTTTTACGATGAATATTTTGGAAATTTTCTATCGCATGTACAATTTTTGATAATCTACAACAATGTTATACAACAAGTTTTGGAAAAGTCCTTGGAGCTAATTCGATATTTACGTCCGAAAATTCAAAACGAAATTGTGGAGTACCTTTCTGAAAACTATTATTTGACCTTACAATAAATATTAATCCTACATTTTTTGAATTTTATTAAACACGATGCAAGATATATCTAAAGAAATTCAATTAAGCGTTGTTATAAGAATTGCAAAGAGTTGACGAAATGAGAAACTCATTCCAAGAAATTTTGTTATAGAAGAATACTTTTTAGGTTTTTATCACCTTAAAAATCATTCAACTTAAGATTGACTGATAAATGTATAAGATTCGTTGAATCTCCCAATAAAAAGGTATTATGGTCAAGAGTACGATGGGGCCAGCGTCATGAGTGGTATTTATAATGGGTTGAAACCCAAAATTCGAAATATTTAGCGTAATCCTGAATAAGTTCATTGCGCTTCTCACATACCTCAATCCAGTTATTAATGGTGTTGTTAGCGGTCACTCTAGAATTTCCAATTTTTTTAGCAATTTACAATGTATATATACTTTCGTAGGAAATAGCTTTAAACTGTTGAATATTTTGGCATCATTTACTTCCACATCAGAAGTGACATTAAAAAATTAAACCCAACTGGATGGGCTGGAAGATTTTCTTCAATTTTTGTAGTTGAATTTGTACTGATCCATACTATTTGTTTAAGTCAATTCTCATTGGTTGATAATTATTGCAAATATTATAGTGTATATTTCGATATTCGAGAGTATTTTTGAACAGCACGGTAACCACTACCATGTTTCCGAATGCACTCTGTGACGTCAGAATTTACCGTTGTGCGTGCAATCGATATCGTTTTTACAAGTCTTAACCTGCGTGTTTAGATTTGCTTCAGATTTTAAAATGGAAGGTTGAAAAAGCTTTGCTGGCGGTTTTATTTAAGGTAATGTTTTTAATTATATGCATTATATGCATCAAAGCTTGATTAATTATTTAATGTTAATTGGCTTGTTTCAAGATAGTAATTGAATTAACCGCAAAGTTGTTATGTATATTTTTTGTTTGTAAATTTAATGCAACGATGTGGTTAAGTTTTAAAAGCACGATTTAACCGATGGAATTATAATGAATAATTCTTAACTTGTGCTTACTAGATCGAATGTATTTAATTAACATGCATTTATATAAAGATTTAACGCCTGAATCTGGGCTTTTGTTTCTGTAGATTTTAGTATGTATTTGTTACAAGCATATTTTATCCCACCTACCACCCCCACCTTTACACACCACCACTCACCTCCACCTTCCTCCACCACATTCCTCCCACCTCCACATTCTTCAACACACCTCCACATCCCACCTCACACCTCCACATCACTTCACATTACTCTACCTCCATATTCCTTCATATCACTCTACATCCCTTCACATCCCACCTCACATCTCCACATCACTCCACATTACTGCACCTCCATATCACTCCACATACCTACACAGCCCGCCACATAGCCGTAAGTTAGATAACAGGAAAAATTGATAGGTTTGGCCAGCACCGATGATGCAACATAATTTATATACAACTTTATTAAAGCAATACATACATTTTAATACAGACATTTAATCTAACAATAAAATTCATTTCGAATAAAAAACAACATTCTGTCGTGAGCATGTTAAATTGTCATCTTCGTGTAGTAGGCATTGACTTAAACCATCATTCTGAATTTCCCTACAACTTTTTTGCTGACAAGCGGTATATTGTATTTAGTATCCACGGGGTAGTCACTCTTTTAAGATAAGTATATCTTGTTTGGTTTCAACTAATATTAGATTTTTTAGGGAGCCCAAATCTCTAAATAGATTTTAAATATGACCACCCCTTACAAAGTTACACCTTTTAAAGACCCATCCCTCTAATTTTTGCCCATCTATATTTAACTCCATCTTTAAAACCTTTTTTATTTTGCCACCTAAGACATACGCTTTAAACCAACCATTTCCTGAGATATCCAAAACCGCTGTGTCTAGCGAACACCACGTATACTCTGTTCACCAGGATAGAGGCGGGAAGGATTTGGAAGAAGGGAAGGTGGGAGAAGAACTTAAAAATTATAGAATCTTAAAACTAATATATACAATAGATTTACAAAATTTATACTAATATAAACAACCATCTTAGACCTATATATTTATGCCTCCATGCATAGGTTAATACACATCCAGGGATGACGTAACGCTTGCCATCTTCGCTCGATAAACTAATTTTATTAATAAGCTGCGTGTACAAATCGTGTTTTTTACTCCGGATACATACACTGGCAAATACTCGATACCACCCAAATAAAGAATTAGAATGCTTGGTGATCCGATGCAGTTCCTCACACATCCCGAAGTACGCCCATACACACCCCATACCATGCGCACCCTGAGCATACGCACCCTTGCCCATGCGCACCCCTACCCATGTGCACCCTTGCTAATCCGCACCCCTCTCTATGTGACTGCTATTTCGTGGTAAAGTCATAGCCTTTTGTAAATAAAGAGTAATTTAATACTATTCTAAAATTTTTTATTCTGACATTATACACAACAAAATTTATAAATATCTAATGCCAAGCATGGGACCATTTAAACTTAATTTTAATACAAAGCTTTACACAGAAGACAGTCCTTTCATTATGTTTGTTTGGAGTGGTTTTAATTTTATCTAATTTTATTCGCAGTTTGTAATTTAAATCGACACCCAAGTCCTCTATCTCCTTTTTAATTTTCAAGCCAGTCAAATACTAACCGCTCAAATAGTTCATCATATAGGTAAAATCACCACAACGCTATGCTCTCGGCTACCTAGTTTTGACTACTTTTCCAAGGTCGTGGTGATGTCATAGCCTTTTATCAATAAAGAACAATGTAATACTATTCTAAAATTTTGATTCTAACATTATACATAACAAAATTTAAAAGTATTTAATGCCAAGCATGGAACCATTTAAACTTAATTTTAATACCAAGTAATACACAGAACACAGTCCTTCTTTATGTTTGTTTGGAGTGGTTTTAATTTTATCTAATTTTATTCGCAGCTTAAAATTTAAATCGACACCCAAGTCCTCTATCTCCTTTTCTAACCAATAGTTTGATACATAGAGACCGTCTAGGTTTTCGAATTGTAAAATGTACCGAAGTTTATCTCTATATATAAAGTCTTTGATTCCACCGACAACCAGATCCATTTTTTTGTGTAATTCTTGCAGCTTGGGACAATCTTTTAATCGCAGCTTTCCCACTATATCCTGCATACGTATCTTGTTAGCTTGATCGACTTCTTCTTGTCGGTATTGGAGGAAATCCTTTTTCTCCCACACACTGTTGCGTAGTTGCATGTCCACTACTTTTGGGAATATATGGTTGTTATAGGTTGTAAGACCCTCGGTTTTAAATGATCCGAAAGGTTCTTTACTAGGTAAATATACAATGTTTAGCGGAACCCCTTTGCGTGTGGTGTAGGCCAAGGTTACGAAACCCGCATTCCTTAGTTCGTCTATGTTATCTGCTAGTTTGATAATCCGCAAGTAATCTTAAACATTATTTTAGTGCCCCATAGTATGACATTATTTTCATTGCAGTTGGGTATAGAACGCGATTTTGCATTGTCATCGGATGTAACATTATGTTGATTGGACAGTTTATGTTTGTAGTTATCTGTGCAGAATATTTATGTTCCGTTATCTTAGTTTCGTTCTTAGTAAATCGGGTTGCACCTGCTATACCTCCTGGTTAAATTTACAGGTTTATGTATGGGGTTGATACTGGTCATCTGAAGGTTACTGGTAGTAGACCATTATTAAGAAAACCACCGCCTCATTGCCTCCAGAATCCCTCATTTCCTCACACATCTGGACCAATTTACATGTAAATTCCCATAAGGAGGAAATGAGGGAGATGAATCTCCGCCTCGCTCCGCCTTGCTCTCCGTCTTGCTCGGACACCCCCCAAACCATTTTGATTACGTCGCACCCGGATTCTTTCCACCCGCGAGATAAATCTTTCTCCACATTTTCACCCACGAGATAAATGTACATTGTTTAGTATCAATTAATATTAGATTTTCTCAGCTACCCGAATCTCTAATAATTTTTAAGATTGCATAACCCCCCAGGGAGCTACCCTCATTTTAAGATTTTTTTATTGCTAACATTATGGACCAAATACATTTCTTCGACTACCCAATGCATCTTTCGAGATAAACCTATCTTGTTTGGTATTAATTAACATTAGATTTTCTCAGCTACCCGAATCTCTAAGAATTTTTCAGATTGCATCATCCCCCAGGGAGCTACCCCCATTTTAAGAATTTTACCGCTAACATTCTGAACCAAAATAGTTTTCTTTGATTAGTCATTGCATCTTTTGAGATAAACCTATCTTGTTTGGTATCAATTAATATTAGAATTTTCTCAGCTACCCGAATCTCTAAGAATTTTTCAGATTGCATCATCCCCCAGAGAGCTACTTTGATTTTAATATTTTTTTACCGCTAACATTCTGGACCAAATAGTTTTCTTCGACTACCCAATGCATCTTTCGAGATAAACCTATCTTGTTTAGTATTAATTAACATTAGATTTTTCTCAGCTACCCGAATCTCTAAGAATTTTTCAGATTGCATCATCCCCAGGGAGCTATCCCAATTTTAAGATTTTTTTTATCAATGTCGATTTCTAATCATCTATCCTTTTTAATATCTAGAATCCTTTAACCAAACACGTAGCAGTATTAATACAAATAAATTAAGCACGCAAAAATTTAATAATTTATTTTATCCGATTTACAGTTTAATAAAATAATTGAATACAGTATTTACAAAGTATAACATTGTCTTCTTCGTTTAACCAAGTCCAAACAGGTTAAA
Source organism: Platerodrilus igneus (assembly GCA_036346225.1). Taxonomy (NCBI): domain Eukaryota; kingdom Metazoa; phylum Arthropoda; class Insecta; order Coleoptera; family Lycidae; genus Platerodrilus; species Platerodrilus igneus. Next base: position 841,432 of record JARFIW010001279.1, on the reverse strand, counting down.
GTAACCTGTAACAAAAAAAGAAATTAATGTGTTGTTTAAATAGACCTGCAACAAAAAGAAATTAATGTACTATTTAATAAGAGCGGAAAAGTGTTTACCATCAATAACACATATTGTCGTTAATCTAACAATATGAGAATAATGTAAAAACATTCCAATGTGATGTGTTTTTAATATGTAAATGAGAAGGTCGACTTTTACGTAATCATCCTCCGAATTACATGTGAAAGCTGTATATAAATTTCTTTTTAAAAGTGTATATCTTCTCCAAACAAATACGGTTATTACAGTAGGAAAGTACGCTAAATGCGAGTCAATTAATATCAATTTAATACTGCTTACTGACCTACCTTAATTTTTTGTACAAGGAAACACAATAAAATATAGTAACTACTTTATATATTTATGCCCCATGCGTAGGTTGCTGTACTATTAGGAATGATGTACCTTTTGTTGTCCTCGCCCGACAAACTGATTTTATTAATTAATTGGGTATAAACTTGGTGTTTACATGGTTTCGTTTAAGACCTCGTACATATTTTCCAGATTACTAGAAGACGTTATAACCATACTTTTTGTGTTAAAGGATTTCACATCGGTAGTCTCTTCTCCCATTTTGGTGTAAACGCCGTAGAGTTCGCAATAGACTTTTATTGCTGTATGTTGTATTCTTTTTTTCATTAATAAATCGAATAAATCGCTCTTTCTGCTTCCAAAGAAATTCGGACACTCCATCGTCGACACTGGCGTTCTTTATGCGATAGCTAGCCATACGGTTGTTAAACGCTGTACTAACCATTTCTATACCATCGTCGTTAGTAGCGGTAACTGATGCATTTTTATGTTTGTTGCTCCATAGATGACCGGGGTATGCAGACTTTAACACCTCCATGTCGCACACTTTACACATAATTCGTGGTTGTTTCGTACAAGGCCCTTTAACAGCTGGCGGAGTTGAACGTTTACGGCTTAATGACATGCTGGGCTGTTTTTCCTTGTGTCGCTGTAAGTTGTCCATTCTCGTAAAAGCGATGCCGCAAGACCCACAGTTTAAGTACTTTGCTGCCGACGGATGTATAAGCTTAACCGTGGATGATGTTACACCACGACATTTGTTCTGGTGCCGTTTGATAGCATTTTTCCAGGTATAGGAAGCACTGCAAGAGTCGCATTTAAAAACGTTTGCAGATTCGAATTTTGCGTAAAATTCTAGGTTAATTTAATGTATCGCATGTATAAAAAAATTTATGCGGACAGTCAAAAATCGCTATCGGTAAAAATTCTTAAAATTGGGATAGCTCCCTTGGGGATGAAGCTATCTAAAAAATTCCTAAAATTTCGCGTAGCTGAGAAAATTCTAATATTAATTGATACCAAACAAGATAGTTTTATCTCAAAAGATGCATTGGTCAGACGAAGAAAACTATTTGGTTCAGATGTGTGTGGAAATGAGGGATTCTGGTGGAAATGAGGTGGCCATAATGCCAATAATGGTCTACTACTGGTGTTTCGCGGACTTTTGAAGGGTTTATAGATGAAATGGCATTTAGTTTTAACCTTTCTTGTAGAAGATTTCTTTTGTATTTTTTATTGGTAATGGCCTACAGCATTAGAATTTTTAGACGATTTTTGTTAAAACCTAAAGCCGTGTTGATTGGATTATAATTGCATTTATGTTTGACTAAACTTTTAGGCAAGTTAAGTTGTGTAGAACTCATCCATGCCTCCTTTGTTTGTTTTTTTCTACCGCAGCACGATTAAGAAGAGGCATCTTAGTGCCTTTTGCAGTTCGCTCATTTATTCCAATACCTTAACCTATTACAACTATTGACAGTTAGTGAAATGTGCGGTAGCTACCACACTGACTCTCGGTTATTTCATAATAAGGGGATCTGGTTACAATAGATCTTGGTGTTTCAATAGTTTCTGATATCCTCACGCCATCTCAGTGTGTATGTTTGGGTTAAGTTGCGATCACACAACGTAGGTGTCACTAGCCACAGCCATAGACGACTAGATCACGAGGCCAGATATTGTCAAGAGAGGGTGTTCGTTCGTCCGCAGGTAGGTTAGAGTACAGATTTGTAGCAGTTCCCCAGCAACCAGGTTCCATTACAAATTTATTTCTTTTTTTTAATATTTTAAAAGCACTAAAAAAAGGGAAAATTTCGAATTTATCTTTAGTACAATTCTAATGTATAAAGTTGTAAGTGAAATTAAGTTGGCATCTAAGGTGTTGCAGCAAAGGAAAATTGATTTAAGTGAATCTGTAAAAATTCTGGAAGGAGCAAAAAACTATATCGAACAGTTAGGAAATTCCTATAAATGATAACAAATATGCTCAGCACGGTACTAAAATCTACGGGAGATCTAGCGGTTAGAAAAGACTATTGAACGCCTATGTTTGAAGCGTAGAACTTTGGAATTGCAAAAGATGGGGATTGTGTAAAAAATAAACTAGAAGGATAAAAGTTCTCGAAATGCATAAGGCAATGCTTAAGACCGTCTAGATAGGCAAGTTGGTAACGATAGCATACTAGAAATATATCAGAAACAGAGAGGTAATACCATAGTAGTAAAAAGAAGGCGTGGTAGAAAGACATATTGTAAAGATTGAAGAAATATTTTGGACAGTAGTAGAGGGAAGATTAAAAATTAAAGTATACACAAGAAAGACCTCATTATGACTGATGTAGGTAAAGATAACTACGATGCCGTGAAAGCGATAGCTCCAGATAGGAAAAAGTGGACCGCTGATTACATCAACATTGACGTTGTGGTTAAGGAGGCGAATGCTTTTTACATTTTTTTTCCACAATTCCATAGATGTTGCATGTCTTTTACTAACCCCACTTTTTAAAAGATCTTACGAAGTAATTGTTTTATTACTTGCTTATTACATTAAACTAAACTAAATTTAAAATTGGACAATGTTGCGGTATCGGTAACAACGATCGATACACTAGAATCACGCGCATGCGTATGTTGGAGTCGCAAAAGGCCACTGAAAACGATAGCGCCAAGGTCTTTGTGGCTGTTTGAATTTATTTTTATGCTTGACAACTTCGCTTGCTTTGATGTTGAGCGTTTGTGCTGCATTGTCTCTTGTCATTCAAATGACGTCATTAACGTTATCAATTGAAATGTTTTGGCATATTTAAATTTACATAGCCTGTTTTTTAACATTTTATGGTGAGGTTAAAACTTTATATGCATAATTTAGTTGTTGGATTTATTTATTCTTTAATTTGCGAGAGTAGACGAAGGATTATTAAAACTAAATCGTTGATACACAGCTATACACGTAAATCGATTAGCGAGCGTTGCATTGTATGCCCTTTGATAACTGTAGAGGGACTAATTGACGTCATCGTGTCGTGACGCGCTTCAGCCTTTCAGCGAGTCTCACTTTCAGATTGCTATTTTAACCCAGTTGAATATTTTTGCGAATTGCACTATTACCCTTCTTCGAGATGGATTTTTGTATGATTATTGTTAATTATCTAACTCGAACTATTCCAGGCTATACATAAATAACGCAATTAGATATTGCAGTATCGATGTAGATTAGAGTACTTTCCATTTTACAATATAAATTGAAATTTATTATCTAGTTCTGACTTCCACTAAGTATGCAAATAAGATAGATCTTTCTAGATTAATTTTATGCGCAATATTATAACCATAATCTCACATGTATTTTCCAACTTTCGTAGGAATTAATGTAAACTCTAGCAATAGAATGTAGAGTAAACCAAGTTCAGACCCAGTATAACTTTTAATTTACGCGCTTACTAAGTTTTGTTTTTCAATATTAAAACTTACACTCATATTATTTTAATAAAAGTTAAAATACTTTCTAGCAGGGTTTGGAAAGTCATAAAATGTAGAACCTGCTGGATTGTTGTACCGAGTTTGATATTTTTGTTTTATATTTGTAGATTTTAATATCTTTTAGCATCATCATTAGGTCCTCTGTCCTAGAACTAGTTGGACGCGTACCCTCATTGTTTCCTAGTCTGAACCAACCTACTCGTTTCCCTGAAATTTGCACAGTCTGCATCTATCACTATCTGAGTGCTAAAGACTGATCTCGGTCTACCTCAACCTCTCTTTTCCTATCTCTGCTTGTAGTATATCCCGTACTATTCCCCAGAAATGCCTTAGAACGTATCCTGTCTTTCTATTTCTCCTATTTTTTCGTTTTCTACAGATATCTTTATTCCTCTACTATTTCAACAACCTATTTGTTATTAACTTTGTCTGTCCATGCTACCATTTTCATACATCTGAAGCACAACATTTCTATCTGCTTTTCCTACGGCCCCTATTTCATAGATGTACTGTGCTGTGCTCCACACTATGCTTTGAACAGTTTTCTTCTTGTATCTATGTTCGTTGTCTTTGAACATAGCTGATGTTCTTTCTTGTTTGATGCAGTTCGGTCACCTTCTATATTTCACAACCAACACCTGTAGTTGTTTATAATAATCATCAGATTTAAGAGCACTTATTTTTTCGTCATTGGGTTTTACATCTTGAAACCGGTTGGACTTGTATCTCAGCTTATTTATTTTCTGAGCTAGCCTACACCGTTCCTTGTATTTCTCACTACAGCAGATATACATTATAATTTGAATTAGGGCCGCTATACTTGCGGCCACGTCCCCAATGCTCCACCCGGAGGTACTACATTGACAGCAGATATACATTACATGTGATTTTCCAATGCTCCACCCGAAGGTACTACACTGGCCAGGAAGCGAGTTTTTGTTACCTGGAAAATTTTGAATTTTGCCGAACCCTTGCTGCTCCAAGCAAGGTAGGGATCTTTAACGTGCATGACAACATTCACACACGGGACCTCCATTTTACCTCTCATCCGAACGAGGGTGTATTTTTGTGAAAAATGCTCGCCTAACATTTTTCAAGCGGACCGTGTCGGGATTTGAACCCTGGACCTTGGGCGTAGTAGTCACACACATACCACTACGCCACGGAGCCGCCTGACAGCAGATATACACTACATTTGATTTTCCAATGCTCCACCCGAAGGTACTACATTGGCCAGGAGGCGAGTTTTTTGTTGCCTGGAAATTTAGAATTTTGCCGAACCCTTGCCGTTCCAGGCAAGGTAGGGATCTTTAACGTGCGTGACAACACTCACACACGGAACCTCCATTTTACCTCTCATCCGAACGAGGGTGTATTTTTGTGAAAAATGCTCGCCTAACATTTTTCAAGCGGACCGTGTCGGGATTTGAACCCTGGACTTTGGGCGTAGTAGTCACACACATACCACTACGCCACGGAGCCGCCTGACAGCAGATATACACTACATTTGATTTTCCAATGCTCCACCCGAAGGTACTACATTGGCCAGGAGGCGAGTTTTTTGTTGCCTGGAAATTTAGAATTTTGCCGAACCCTTGCCGTTCCAGGCAAGGTAGGGATCTTTAACGTGCGTGACAACACTCACACACGGAACCTCCATTTAACCTCTCATCCGAACGAGGGCGTAATTTTTGTGAAAAATGCTCACCTGTCATTTTTCAAGCAGTCGACCGTGTCGGGATTTGAACCCAGGACCTTGGGATCCGTAGTCTTACGCTTACTACATTGATCCACGGCGACGCCTCAGCAGATATACATTTGATTTTTTTTTCCAATGCTCCACCCGAAGGTACTGCATTGGCCAGGAAGCGAGTTCTTTTTACCTGGAAAATTTTGAATTTTGCCGAACCCTTGCTGTTCCAAGCAAGGTAGGGATCTTTAACGTGCGTGACAACACTCACACACGGGACCTCCATTTTACCTCTCATCCGAACGAGGGTGTATTTTTGTGAAAAATGCTCGCCTAACATTTTTCAAGCGGACCGTGTCGGGATTCGAACCCGGGACCTTGGGCGTAGTTGTCACACACATACCACTACGCCACGGAGCCGCCTCAGCAGATATACAGCTCGATTCACTTCTATTGTTTTCTAATTATATGCCTAATTTCACAGAGATTCAGTGGTATGTGATGGGGTTTAAACAACCTGTGACTGCCAAGGTTCCCCCAACACTTTGACATTTGACGTTTTAATAGTTTTCAAGTAGATCCTTTCACACGATTAACATTAGTTGGGAGTATTGCAAAACCAATATCTGTAGTTGTTTATAATAATCACCATGTTTAAGTCCAGTTATTATTTTTGTCATTAGTTTTTCCATCTTGCGGCTGGTTGAAAGCCTCCATTGATTTCTATTCTGAGCTAGCCTACACATTTCCCTAAAATTTTCACAACCTACATCTTTCACTATCTGTGTGCAGTAGTCTAACCTAGGTCTACCTCTACTTCCGTTTTTTTGCTATCTCTGCTTCTAATATATTCCGCACTATTCCCTCATGTCTTAGTATGTGGTCTATCATCCTATCAGTAGACCATTTTCAGGCATCCTGCCACCTCATTTCCTCCAGAATCCCTCATTTCCTCACTCATCTGAACCAATTTACATGTAAATTCCCATAAGGAGTAAATGAGGGAGATGAATCTTCTCCTGCTCTCTCCCTGTGGAACTCCTTGTGGAATTTTTTACCCCAACCATTTTGATTACGTCACACCCGCATTCTTTCCACCCGCGAGATAAATGAGCATCCTCACTTCCACACACGAGATAAACCTATTTTTAAGATTTTTTTTTTTTTACCGCTAACATTCTGGACCAAATAGTTCTTTTCGACTAGCCATTTTTTTATCTTTTGAGATAAACCTATCTTGTTTGGTATCGATTAATATTAGAATTTTCTCAGCTACCCGAATTTCTAAGAATTTTTTAGATTGCGCCACCCCCAAGGGAGCTACCCTAATTTTAAGATTTCTTACCTGTAGCGACTTTTGAGCGTTCTTATAAATTTTTTTAGTCATGCGATACATCTTGTTAGCTTAGAATTTTACGCAGAATTAGAATCTGCAAACAGATTTGAAATCGGATAACGCCCTGCAAAATTATACTTTAAGCTCTCAAACCTCTAAATTTCGCCTTTGCTCTATAAGCAATACTAACAAATAGTTTTCCTCGTCTAGCCAATGCATCTTTCGAGATAAACCTATCTTGTTTGGTATCAATTAATATTAGATTTTTCTCAGCTACCCGCATTTCTAGGAATTTTTTAGATTGCGCCATCCCCAAGAGAGCTACCCCAATTTTAAGATTTCTTACCTGTAGCGACTTTTGAGCGTTCTTATAAATTTTTTTATACATGCGATACATCTTGTTAGTCTAAAATTTTACGCAGAATTCGAATCTGTAAACAGATTTGAAATCGGACCACGCCCTGCAAAGTTACACATATACCTTCTGCGAGATAAATCTTTCTCCACATTTCCACCCACGAGATAAACCTATCTTGTTTGGTATCAATTAATATTAGAATTTTCTCAGCTACCCAAATTTCTAGGAATTTTTAGATTGCATCACCCCAAGGAGCTACCCCAATTTTAAGATTTCTTACCTGTAGCGACTTTTGAGCGTTCTTATAAATTTTTTTAGTCATGCGATACATCTTCTTAGTCTAGAATTTTACGCAAAATTCGAATCTGTAAACAGATTTGAAATCGGACCACGCCCTGCAAAGTTACACATATACCTTCTGCGAGATAAATCTTTCTCCACATTTCCACCCACGAGATAAACCTACCTTGTTTGGTATCAATCAATATTAGAATTTTCTCAGCTATCCAAATCTCTTTAAATTTTTAGATAGCGCCATTCCCCGAGCTACCCCAATTTTAAGATTTCTTACCTGTAGCGACCTTTGAGCGTTCTTATAAATTTTTTATACATGTAGCACATCTTGTTAGTCTAGAATTTTATGTAGAATCCGAATCTGTAAACAGATTTAAAATCGAACCACTCCTTACCATTTTACACACACCCTCTAAATTATAAATTTCCTGCAGCTTATACCTAAAAGAAAATCTAAAAACCATTCTTAAAACTTTTTATTACAGACAATTTTTACTAATACAGTTTAAATTTTGTAAACCACATTTCTAAATACATATTTACAATTTTTTATTTTCAACCTAGAACTTGTCATATCGGGTCATACTTATTAATATTTATTTCTAAATAGAGCACTTTTCCAAAGACCAACCGGACTCGCATGTTTCAAATTCCTCTGATTTTGTTCATGGTTTCGCTTAAGACCTCGTACATATTTTCCAGATTACTAGAAGTCGTTATAACCACATTTTTTGTGTTAAAGGATTTCACATCGGACTTCTCTTCCCCCATTTTGGTGTAAACGCTGTAGAGTTCGCAGTAGACTTTTACTGCTGTATGTTGTATTCTTTTTTCATTTATTAATCGAATAAATCGCTCTTTCTGCTTCAAAGAAACTCGGACACTCCATCGTCGACGCTGGCGTTATTTATGCGATAGCTAGCCATACGGTTGTTCAACGCTGTGCTAATCATTTCTACGCCATCTTCGCCAGTAGCGGTAACTGTGGCATTTTATGTCTGTTGCTTCTCAGGTGTGCGGCATAGTATTCTTTTCCATTTCGAAATCGCATACTTTACACATAATTCGTGGTTGTTTCGTACAAGGTCCTTTAACAGCTGGCGGAGCTGAACGTTTACGGCTTAATGACATACCGTGCTGTTTTCCTTGTGTCGCTGTAAGTTGCCCATTCTCGTAAAAGCGATACCGCAAGTCCCACAGTTTAAGTACTTTGCTGTCGACGGATGTATAAGCAACCTGGACGATGTTACACCACGACATTTGTTCTGGTGTCGTTTGAGAGCATCCTCCTGGTAAAGTAGACGTCACAGGGCTCGCATTTAAAAACGTTTGCAGGTACCATTTTAGTACAAAACAAAATCCGCACTATAAGACTTGACTTGTAAGCGAACTAACTTATAACTAAAGAGTTTACTCTCGCGTACCTGCTTTATGTACCCTATATAATGCAAACCGAAGGTTTCGAAGATACCCGAACGAAGTTGAGGATTCAGCGGGGAACTAAATGACGTCATAATCCTCGCTGCTCGTCCAATACATTTAGCGCCAATGCATACACCTAGTTCGCTTCGTCGATGGTGCGAATGCCGTTAGTAAAAACATCGGAAACGTCTTCCATGTTATACGGATCGCGTGCATATTAAAAATCCAAAAGGGTGGTAGCACACACACACAAATTGTGTGCAAGTCGTGCTGTAGAAGATGCAGTGCTACTATAAACAAAAACTTAATAAAAACACTTTAAACCATTACTAAGGAAATACCAACTTGTTATCTACAGGATACTTACTAATAAAGTAATTTAATTTTAAATAACTTCTACGTCATATTTTAGGAAATGGTGGGCTTGAATATTTTCTAAATGAATCATCAAGCGAAAGTATATGCTTAGCAGTATTAAAATTAACCACTAATTTCCAATTTTTACGATCGTGGTTAATTATAGATTAAAATGTAATTTGTGCTTCTCGTAAACTAACATATTTTGTAGCAACTGTATAATTAATAACAATACATTTACATCCACGTCTCTTGGACTGTCTTTTATAAAATACTCTTTCTAGTTCTTTCTATAGCACATCGCGCACTTTTTTGTCGGATAATTAAATTTTTGTTTATGTAGGCCTTTGCACTTTCGCATAGCGGTCGGCCGCACGTAATGATTTCTAGAACCGGTAAGTACTTGATATCGTCCAAATAGAGAATTAGATGCTCGATGTCTGTCAACTTCCAATTCCCTCGTAAAGGTAGAAAAACTCGGTCAATCATCCATTATACTTCGACCCGCTCCTGTTCTGATAATTTACAAACATTTTCAAACGACAATGGGCTGAGAATTTTTAAACCTCCGAGGATCTTTAAGTCGTGATCAATTACACATCCGAGCTACGCGTAAACTAACATATTTTGCAGCAACTGTATAATACATGCATACCCTTCTCTGCGCTACTGCTATTCTTGTAATTGCTAGAAAAAGTCAGTTGCCCTTTTACTGCTAGGGCTGCTAAAAACACCATTCCATACTTTCTTTATAAGTGTAGCACATCGCGCACTTTTTTGTCGGTTAATTAATTTTTGTTTATGTAGGTCTTTACACTTTCGCTTATTTAAACATCTAATACAATTGATTAACCACTTTCGATTATTCTAACGGAGACCACCATACATACCGCTGCACCGTTCTTTTTGAATTCCAACGATCCTATGGGCTTCACGCACTAACACCTGACGTATCTTTCTTACCATTTGTTTAACAAAAACTACCGGTATCGCCATTGTGGACGTAAACAGATGTTTGTGGATGTGTACGAGAGTATGTAACCATATACATTAACCAGTCTAAGCTATTTTATTTGGTCCAGGAAAATTATTATTTTCTAAACCACAATTAATAATCGCCTTTATAGGTTTAACATTTCGACCATTTCCCAATGACTGGTGCTACGTACATGGAAACTTTAATTTCTTATTAGGAGAATTCTTATTCTCCGCGCACTGCTGCGTAGTTGCATGCTTACCTCTTTTGCAGGTATATGCTCGTTATAGGTTGTAAGACCTCGGTTTTATAACTACAATTCGTGAGACCCCTTTAATCTTTTTAATCGTATCTTTTCGCCTACAATACAGTAGGACTTAGCCTACTACCAACAAATTCTAATACTGGACCCCCATTAAATACGTCTTTAATTTTCCTACAACTTTTTGTTGGTAAGTGTTATATTGTATTTATTATACGCAGGGTAGTCACTCTTTTAAGATAAATATATTTTGTTTGGTATCAACTAATATTAAATTTTCTAGGGACCCCAAATCTGTAAATAGATTTTAAATAGGACCACCCATACAAAGTTATGCCTTTTAAAGACCCAAATCACTGATTTTGCCCATCTTTATTTAACTCCATCTTTAAAACCCTTTTTCGCTAACCAAGACATATGCTTTAACCAACCGTTTCCTAGAAATCTAAAACCGCAGTGTCCCGCGAATACCACGTGGAGATAACACGTATACTCTGGTCAACAAGGATAGAAGCAGGAAGGATTTGGAAGGTGGGAGAAGAACTTAAAATTATGGAATCTTAAAACTAATATATACAATAGATTTACAAAATCCATACAAATATAAACAACTATCTTATATCTTTATGCTCCCATGCGTAGATTGTTGTACTATTAGGAATAATGTACCTTTTGTCATCTTCCCTCGATAAACTAATTTTATTAATAAGCTATGTGTACAAATCGTATTTTTTTACTCCGGTTACATACGCAGGCAAGTACTCGATACCATCCAAATAAAGAATTGGATGCTTGGTGACTGTTACCATCCGCTTCCCTCGTGTACGCCCAGACACAAACCCAGCCCATGAGCACCCTGCGCATGCACACCCTGCCCATGCGCACCCATGCGCGTACGCACTCCTGCCCATGCTCGCTGTCCATGCGCACCCCTCTCAGTGCGACTGCTATTTCGGGGTAACGTTACAGCCTTTTATAAATAAAGAACAATGTTATATACTATTATAAAATGTTTATTCTGACATTATACATAACAAATTTAAAAATATTTAATACCAAGCATGGAGTCATTTAAACTTAATTTTAATACAAAGTTATACACAGAAGACAGTCCTTTCTTTATGTTTGTTTGCAGTGGTTTTAATTTTATCTAATTTTATTCGCAGCTTAAAATTTAAATCGACACCCAAGTCTTCTATCTCCTTTTCTAACCAATAGTTTGATACATAAAGACCGTCTAGGTTTTCGAATTGTAAAATGTACCGAAGTTTGCCTCTATATTTAAAGTCTTTGATTCCGCCGACAACCAGATCCATTCCTTCGTGTAATTCTTGCAGCTTGTGACAATCTTTTAATCGCAGCTTTCCCACTATATCCTGCATACGTATCTTGTTAGCTTGATCGACTTCTTCTTGTCGGTATTGGAGAAATCCTTTTCTCCCACACACCGTTGTGTAGTTGCATATCCACCACTTTTGGGAATATATGATTGTTATAGGTCGTAAGACCCTCGGTTTTAAATGATCCGAAAGGTTCTTTACTAGGTAAATATACAATGTTTAGCAGAACCCCTTTGCGTGTGGTGTACGCCAAGGTTACGAAACCCGCATTCCTTAGTTCGTCTTTGTTATCTGCCATTTTGATAAATACGTTTTAGAATAACCTTTTAAAAAGTATACGGATTTAGTACCATCCTTTTCTGCAAGAAGACCTACATAACTAAAGAGTCTTTCTTACTAACCGCAAATGCATACAGCTTGTACAACCCGGATGTATCTAAGTCAGTCCATCGACACATAAAATAATCTTTTAATTCTTCCTCATTTTCTCTAATAAGATGTTCTTTGTCTAACACATCTTTGTATTGTTCGCGTATTCGTCGCAGTGTTTTCCATGTAGTCAATTTTCGCCTTTTTGCATCCATTTCCTCTAATTCCAGTTGTCTTTTCCTTCCACTTACTGCGTATGGCATACATAATGGGGTAATTTCCTTTAGCGTAAACGGATAGAGTTTACTACCAATATTTGCGCGTTGTCGTACAACCTCTGGGCGAATGTTAGGTGTATTTATCAATCCCAATTCCGAAATGACTATTTCTTTTGGAATTGTAGAATATGGTGTTGCAGATTGTGTAAAATATGTACTACCTGCTTTAATGTAGCACTTGTGTAAGATTTTTATTTTATCTTGGCTGTCTTCCTCCTCTACTATCTCCAAATAATTTACGGGTAAATAGTTAAAACTAAAAGCCAAGCACATACTTTATCAATGTTTCCCTTTCTTTTGGTTTTCGGACAACAATTTCCAAGCCCGTCAATTTCTTTGTATTACCATTACCCCAATACACGTACTGTAGCAGGTTATTATACACTAAACAGCAGCTATTTTGTAGCTTGTCCGATAGCTTACTCCACATTTTGGCAAGTGGTACCGAGTACATTGGCGCCTTTAGGAAGTATAACACTATCTTCCAATAACGTTAAACAGTCTTTTAAGGGATTATACACCCGTTCCGCACTGACATAGCTTCCAATTGCACAATTGTATATTGTCGCTTCCAATCGCGTAATACCATGTTCTTTAGCCAAAGTAGACGCAAATGTTTCCCTTAAACGTACATCTGGACAACGTAAAAAATCTAGTATATGATTGCCAAGTTGTTTATTTAACACCAGGACTTGTTATCTGACACACAAATTTGTTGTATATCTTAATTCTTGCATTGGTTGTTAGCCATGTTAAACAATCAATTCCTACAGTTTTATCGTTGTCAACTATAATATTACACTTTTCTTCGTATTCGCCCTTATAGCAAAAGTTATGGTTTGTAGTTAAATAATTACACATCTCCATCTTGCTAAATATACCCGCAAAATCTTGGGTTACATCCATGTCAAAAAGATAGAAATAATCTTTTTCGAGTTCGTCTAATATATCTGGTAGTTCCTCCAATAAAGTTTCCAACTTAACATCTGCTAGTTCCACTTTGTATGGAACACATATAGGATTTTGGAATTTTTTATTAATGCATTCGAGGTCTTCTTTTCCGATAATTTCTTTTACTCTCTGACCCCATCTTTTGAGTACTTTCCAGAGAAAACGGGAGCTTAGCTTTAACACCATGCCTAGCGGAAACAAATCGGTCAAACTTTCTTCGTAGATAGCTGTTAAATGCACCACAAATTTCTTTTTTTAGGATAAACATCCTTTTGCTTGCAGATGTTTGTTCGGCGTCAGAAAGGTCGCAAATTTTAACCAACATTATATTGTCACAAAATGGTTCTGTAATTGGTGTGTGTAGTCCACCAGTCAGCATCCGTTCGCCTTCGACATAACAAATATTACCAATATCTTTTACCAGATTATTGTTGCACATATTTTCTGTCAACAGCCATAATCCAAATCGCTCATTTGTCGGTTTCACTTTATTCCCAAGAAGTTGAGAAACGTTAATCACCTTTGAGACGCTCATGTTTACCGTTCTAGCTACTATCGAATACTAAATTGAATACGAAAAAATTGTTCTCTTATGTATTCTACAGAGTCGGGACGTATATTGCCGAAGATAGTCGAATATGTTGTTATCCGACCTAAGCCGACAGGGATGCGCATCGACATATATCCGGATATATGTAGGATGCAAAGTTAGGGTGAAATTACCCCATAGGGTGAAATTACCCCATAGGGTGAAATTGCCCCATAGAGTGAAATTGCCCCATGACCACATGACCATATGACCACATGACCACATGACCATATGACCACATGACCATATGACCACATGACCATATGACCTAATTGCTTTTAATGAGATTAAACCCATTAGCACTAATTGCTTTTTAATGAGTTTTTCCATTATAAACCAAGTGTGGACCTAGGTTAGATAAAAGGAAAAAATAATAGGTTGGTCAGCGCGGCGCGGCGCATATTTTTCGCTATCAACCTGGTCACAGTTTATAATGGAAAAACTCGTTAACTTGGCTAATGTTGTAATGGTCATGGTCGTGTGATCGTGATCATTGGTCGTGTGTGGTCATCTGAATTGTGGTGTCACTCGTGGTCATGGTGCATTTGTCGGATATGTCGTGCAGTCTGGTCGACTGCTTCGGCCGTCGGCTCTGTGCAAGCTGAAGGCAATTTTGTGATTCGTGATCGGTATACGACGAGCTGGGCATGGCGTTCTCAACGAGTGCTGTGCGATTTGGTTGACGAAATATGTGCGTGATCTGGTGGGCATGTTGTTGTGTCGGGCTGTGTGTACGTGTATTCGACCTGGACATGCGTGTTGGTTAGCTGCGACGTTGCTGTCTGGCTGGGATGTTTATCTAAAAATGTGGTGCTGTACTGCCATCTGCCAGGCGGTTGTTCCGCTGTCTGAACGTTCGGCTCAGATGTGTCGACGAATGTAATCGAAATCTGTGTTCCATCAAGTGGAACAGATGGATTGGTGAGCTGAACGAATGACGAACTCGATTTCTTTGTTTGTGGATGTGACAGACTGCGGTTAGATGAGATGGTTTGGCAAACTTGCTATGGCGCGAAGTGAAGTGGTTGACACGAAAACTGTGAGGTGTGTTGTTCATGGTTACCAATGCAGAGATGTGTCGGTGCTGTCGCTGTGTAGTACGGCAATCTGCTGGGTTTTACGTTGTCGTGTCGTTAAAAGGCATTGCGTCTGCTGGCGATCGCGTTGAAGCGATACGGTGTGCGATTGGCTGTCGGGGTGCAGTGAACGTGTTTGGTGAAGATAATGATGCTAAAACGCCAGTCACTGCCAAATGTGTGGACAAGCTTAAATAACTGCTGTTTTGTGCTGCTGTGCGTGTGTGAGTGACGGGCTGAAAGTGAAGACGAAGAAAGTATGTAACTCGCTGGAACTGTTGCCGTGTGTTGGAGATGAGGAGGAGAAGACAGATAAAATCTTGACAGTCTTCGATGGCGTGGTGATGTTTTACGATCTCTGCTGATTCAGAAAATGGCATTCGAGGATGATGACGCAACGTTCGCCCGGTGCGCGACAATGTGATCCGTTACGCAGAAAACCGTATGTGCCATGCGCGGGGAAGGAAAAGACAACTGGAAGATGGAAGGCAGGTGGACTGCATGGCTGCGACTGAGATGGTGAACAGATCTTGAAAATGAGGGAATAAGATATTTTATGTCGATGGACAGACATCCGGGTTGCCTGGCTGTGGCGGTGCTAAAGACTCTTGTGACTTCTTGCGAAAGATGATAAATCCGTGCTGAGGTTATTCTAAAAACGTGTTATCAAATGACGAATGAACGAACGAATGCGGGTTTTGACGCTACCACGCAGTTAACGTGTGTTACTGAACCTTTCGGATCTTGAAACCGGTCTTAACCATATGTTCAAATGTGGATCACACGGTGGAGAAAGGATTTCTTCAATCCAGAAGTCGATCAAACTGATGCGGATATGGTGGAAGCTGCGATGGTGCTGGAGTACGAAGATGGATCGGTTCGCGAATCAAACTTAAATATGGGCATCGATTACTTCGGACCTGAACGTATTGTCAATGATTGAAAGGATGAAGACGGTGTCGTTAAAAGCTGCGAATAAATGATAAATAAAACCACTGCAACAGAAAGGACTGTCTGTGCTTTGTGAATGGTTAAATGACTCCGTGGCGTATAAAATTTGATTAATATGTGATAAACTGTTTTATGATAACGTGTTTGTTATAAAGGCTGTGACGTCAGCGAGTCGCTGAGCAGTGCGCGCTGTGCGGGCTGTGCGCGTGGTGCGTGAGTGCATGGCTGGGTCTGGGCGTGCACGAGGCGCACGATGCGGTCTGAGTGCTGTTGGATGGATCGTGCTGCGTTCGGGTAAAACGTTAGCTAATGGTGTTATCGAGGAAGACGAAACATTTATACAATCTGCGTGGTGATAGATGTTGTTTATGTTGTGTGGATTAATCTGTGTTATTTTGATTCATGGAATTCTTCTCCGTCAATCGCTCAATCTGTTCTCGCGTTACGTGTTCGGGACTGGATTTCAGCGGTGAATATGTGGTTGAAAGGTTAAATGAGTTAAATAGATGAGAAATGTGATGTTAAAGGCTAAAACGGTGGTCATGTTAAATGTTTACGGTAGGTGATTGATGCCAAACAAATGTTATCTTAAAGTGACTACCGCTATAATAAAATGTAAGCTGCCAGGAAAAGTTGAAAATGTAAGACGTGTTGATGGTGAGAATCTGATGTGAGCTGAACCGTTAAAGTGGTGCGGTGAGTTGAACCGGTCTGCCGTGACTGACAGGCTGTCAGTGCATGCGGCGAGTGACTCTAAGTGGTTTCCATGTGCACTGCGTGTCGATGAAAATGAAAGGCGTTGATGTGTGGTTTAAAATAGATTTTTCGCGGACTAAATAAATGCAGGCTGATATGGTACACTGTCATCCTGGCATTGTTTACGTCACAATGCGACCGGTTTTGTTTAACAAAATGGATAAGGCAGTTGTTGTGCGTGATCTGGATCGTTGATCAAAAGTGCGCGCTTTATGACTCGTTATAATCGATGAGTTAATCGTCGTATGGTTTAAATAAGGTGTAATATAAAAGTTTTGGTAATCTGCGTGCGCACGTGCAAATGTAGTGGAATGGTGTTTTAAATCGCTCGAACTGGACTCTGTTTCAAGGCTGAATCGGAAGCGAAAGGGCATGCTTGGCAGTTGCTGCAGATGTTGCGTGATCGTGATTATTGATCTACGAACCGTTCTCGAGGTTTAATACAGTCGAGACTCGTTTAAAGTGTTGTAATCTAGTGCGATTGTTACTAATGTGTGAATGTTGACGGCGTGTCTACTGGAGGGAATGTGACGATCGACAAATGTCTGTTGGACGATACAAGGTTCTACTCCGTCGAAAATATCGTGCGGACTTTATGCTTACAAATGGCAATTAAGCGAAAATGGAACGCGTTGTCTAAGAACTTAGCGAGGTAAAGGTTATGAGAACGAATAGTTAAATGGATTTCGAAATGGAAAAGTTGCGAACTGAGTAACATGCATGTTACCGTAGGAAATGGGGAATGTAATTAACAGTGTGTAAACGGTTGATGTCGCTGGCAGCATGAGCGTTGATTCGAATTGAAAAATATTCTAAAGCCTGCGAACTTAGTTGACGAAATGGGATGTGTAAATTGTACCGAAAGTGGTTATATGAAATGTGAGTTTAGAATGGAATTATAGGATTTGATGTCTTGTCTTGGCAATGCCTATTGAAAAAATTTATAGATACCGATAGCAGTCTGGTTGAATAATTTAATGTTTAAAGTGTTTCAAAATTAAACTGTAGAAAAACGTCGTATAAAAGTTGAAGGTTTAGTTTACTGGATAGCTGAGATTAATTTGGGTTCGTAAAGGTAATTCGTTTTAAACTCGTTCGTGGATTACTAAAATCTGCTAAAAGTTGCATGGTTAAAAAATTTTAGAATAGCGTAAGGTAGAATCTTAATGGGGTAGCTCTGGGGAATGCTGCTAAAAATTAAAGTTTGTGCAAATCATTGTGTCGAACAATAGGTTTACTCGGGGATGAATGTGGGAAAGATTGCAGGGTATTGTACTGCGGCGTGGCCTTCATCGTTTACAGATTGATAAATCTGACTGAGTGTTCGCATGACAAAAAATATAAGACGCTAAAGCGCACGGAGAACTAAAATGGGGATCGTTGGCGTATGCAGTTAGCTAGATTGGCTGGAAAATTCATGTTCCAAAGTATATCGAAGTGAATGCTACAGAAAATTTGTGTCTAAAAAGCAATGTCGATTGAAGGGTAATTATGTGTTAATGTTCGCAATGTAAATGATCGTGCGATGTTAAATTTTAGACTAACAAGATGTATCGCATGTATAAAAATTTATAAGAACGCTCAAAAGTCGCTACAGGTAAGAAATCTTAAAATTGGGGTAGCTCTCTTGGGGATGGCGCAATCTAAGAAATTCCTAGAAATTCGGGTAGCTGAGAAAAATCTAATATTAATTGATACCAAACAAGATAGGTTTATCTCGTGGGTGGAAATGTGGAGAAAGATTTATCTCGCGGGTGGAAAGAATGCGGGTGTGACGTAATCAAAATGGTTGGGAAAAAATTCCACAAGGAGTTCCACAGGAGAGAGCAGGTGAGATTCATCTCCTCATTTACTCCTTATGGGAATTTACATGTAAATTGGTCCAGATGAGTGAGGAAATGAGGGATTCTGGAGGAAATGAGGTGGCAGGATGCCTGAAAATGGTCTACTCCTATCTCTCCCATTTTTTACTGTTTTCCACATACTTTTTCTTCCTTTACCATTTCTAGTATCTCTTTGTTCTTAACTTTGTCTGTCTATGGTATCATCATCATACGTCTGTAGCACCACATTTCAAAGCTTCTGCCTTTTTCTTGTCTGCTTCTCCTACTGTCCAGGCTTCACAGCCATACAGTGCTGTGCTCCACACATATGTTTTAAGCAATCTTTGCCATGTTTCTATGTTTGTGGTCTTTGAACACAGTAGTTGCTTTTTCTTGTTAAATGTAGCACGACCTTGTGCTAATCTTTGTGTTATATTTTTTGTGCTTTTCCCATCTTGCGTTATTTGACTTCCTAGGTAGCAGAAATCATTAACCTCTTGTAAGTTTTCGTTACCTATTTGTATTCTTGTTTTTGATTTATTATCCCCTCTTTTGCATATTAGAACTTTAGTTTTACTTTTGTTAATTTTCATACCATATTCCTCCGTTAGAACTGTTTCCATTTCATTAGGAGCAGTTTCTAACTTTTCCTTGCTAGATGTTAATGCCGCTATACATCTGTAAATCTAAGCATATCAATCTTTTGTCCCTGCATATTAATTCCGAATGTTCTCCTGCATTTGACAGTATTAATTGCCTCTTCTATGTACAAGTTAAAAATTAATGGGGATAAAGCACACCCCTGTCTCACCCCTTTCCTAATATTTACTTCTCTACTTTCTTGCTCTAATTCTATTACTGCTGTTTGTTCTTTGTATAAGTTATGTACTATTCGTCTAACCCTATAACTCATTCCAATCTTTTTTTAGTGTTTCGAACATTTTTTTCCATTTTACATCGTCGAATGCTTTTTCCAGTTCTACAAACCTTATATATACGCTTTCCCCCTTCTCTATTGTTTTCTCCATTATCACACTCAGAGCTAAAATAGCCTCCCATGTTCCCCTGTTTCGCCTAAACCCAAATTGCTCTTCTCCCAGTATTTTTTCAGCATTTTTCCATTCGTCTTTGTACAATTCTAGTTAATATTTTTGAAACGTGTGCTGTCAAGCTTATTGTTTGAAAATATTCACATCTATCCGCGCCTCTTTTTTTTTGGTATATAGTTACTATGATGTTACGTTTGAAATCTTTTGGTATCTCGCCTGTCTCATACACATAGCCTACAAGTCGAAAGAGACGTTCTGTTACTGCTTGTTCAGCGGGTTTTAGAATTTCTGTTTACACCTTATCTGTACCCGGTGTTTTACCATTTTTTAGACCCTTTAATACTAATTCAAACTCATCTCTTATTATAGGATATCCCAGGTCATCATTTTCAATCTTTGATTCCTGTTCTAATACTGTTAATTCTTTTCCTAAATATAAATTTCCTATATATTTCTGCCATCTAGCTACTTACTCTACATTTTCTATAATGACGTTTCCTCTAGCATCCCTTATATTTTTGCTATATAGTTTTATATTCCTAAAATTCATTCTAATTAATTTGTATGCTTCGTCTGTCTTTCCTATTTCCATCTTAGTTTGTACCTCGTTGCACTTTTCATCAATCCATTGTTCTTTAGCTTTCCTGCATTTGCGAATAATTTCCCATTTTATGGCTTTGTATCTCTGTTTTCCTGTTTCGTCTGATCTATTTTTGTATTTTCGTTCTTCTTCTATTAAATTCAGGATATTCTTTGTTATCCATGGTTTCTTATTTTCTTTTTGTGTGTACCCCAGAATATCTCTGGCCGCCATGTCTAAGCTGGATTTAATGTAATTCCATTCTGTTTCTACTTTCTTAGTATCAGAAATTTTCCCGATATTTTTAGTAATTCATTTGACTTTTTTCAAATCTTTCGTGGATATCTTTATCTTTTAGCTTCTCAAAGTCAAAGTGCCTTTCCCCGTTTCTCTTTTTCAGATTTTAAATTTAAGTGTGGCCTTCATAATTACGATGTTCAGTGGACAGTGTCTATATCTGCTTCCGGGTAGCTTCTACAGTCTTTTACTTGATTTTTAAACCGTTGTCTAACGATAATGTAATCTATTTGATATCTTCCTATATCTCCTGGCATCTTCCACTTATATCGTCTTCTAGCATGATGTTGAAATAATGTATTTGTCATAGTTAAGTTGTTCTTGTCGCAAAATTCTACCAGCCTATTTCCCCTGGCATTTCTCGTGCCTAAACCACATAAACCTACTATAGCTCTTTCGCTACCTTCACCTAACACCGCATTAAAATCCCCCGTAATTATTAAATTTTCATGTCCTTTTACGTATCTTAGTATGTCTTCGATATCTTTGTAGATCGCCTCTACCTCTTCCTCACTGTAGCTAGAGGTGGGCATGTATACTTGTATTATTACTGTATTTACTGGTTTAGATTCAAATCTAACCATGAGTACTCTTTCGTTTTTTTGTAGGTAGTTTTCCACACGTTGCCCTATCTTTTTTCGCATAACTATCACCACACCCGAATTTCCTACCTCTGATCCTGTATGAATTACCCTGAAGTCTCCACCCCAAAAATTCCCCGCCTCTGGCCAGCGGACTTCGCTCATTCCTACTATGTCTAGTGATAACCTATCCATTTCGAGTTTCAGGTTCTCTAGCTTACCTAGTTGTTTCATACTTCTGACATTCCACGCTCTGGCTTGCAGAATGTTCACGGATCTTTTTCTATTCTTTCGAATCACATCCCCCGAAGTAGTCCCCTCTCGGAGATACGAATGGGGGACTATTTTACCAAGGCGTCGCCGTGGATCAATGTAGTAAGCGTAAGACTACGCATCCCAAGGTCCTGGGTTCGAATCCCGACACGGCCGGCTGCTTGAAAAATGGCAGGTGTGCATTTTTCACAAAAATTACGCCCTCGTTCGGATGAGAGGTTAAATGGAGGTCCCGTGTGTGAGTGTTGTCACGCACGTTAAAGATCCCTACCTTGCCTAGAACGACAAGGGTTCGGCAAAATTCTAAATTTCCAGGCAACAAAAAAACTCGCCTCCTGGCCAATGTAGTACCTTCGGGTGGAGAATTGTAAAATCACATGTAAGAACTATTTTACCTCCGGAATTTTTTACCCCACAGGATGCCACCATGTTTAACCATTTCTGTACGCAGTGTACTTGGGAAGTAATGTGGTGGTTTCCCGTTGCCTTTCACATCGCAGTAGTGTGTCTTAGAATGTCATACCGACCTCTCTGCCTCTCTAAGTACCGAAAAAACTGCTGCCCCCTTTCGGGGACCTGTCTTAGTCTAGTTCCTCACTAAAGACCCCACTAATTTGATTAAACCTGTAGTTCAGCTCTTTAGCTCATTGAAACACGCAAGCCATTCTACTTGTTCTAGTATTTTAGAACGTCGTCAAGGTGAAGGTCCGTTCAGAATGGAATATCTTTTAGGTGCCATTATTTCTTTCACATTTGTTAGGTGATTTCAGCATGGCGTCTCAGAAGGCGGCCATGTATTGACTTCGTTAATATTCATTGCTCGCTCTTGACCAATATGTCAAGTTATATGTGTTTTGGATCAAGAAATATGAATTTACCATCAAAATAAGAGTACATTGAGTTTTTATTCCTTTTACATGTGTTAAAAATCCCTGTTTGTATCAAAACCATGACCTGACAACTGACCTAATTCAAAGCTGTGGGAGGATCTTCACTTGAACTGATACATGTAGTTCCAATATATTAAGTGAAAGTTATTTTAAAAGGCATTACAGTTTATTACTATTCACAGTCAGAATGTTACTATTTTTAATGATATTTATTAACCAAATTATTCGTTATTATTAATCATCGTTTCCTCGTGCATTACAAGAGGAGAACCTGTGCTCTATTGAAGATGTTGACCAATAGTAGTGAGTGTCAGAATCTGTGAATACACACTGAACTGTTAAATGGCTTGAAAGATGGAGACCTGCGTGAAAACCTTGGAGGAAAGCTGAAAAACGTTTTCAACAGTCTTTACAAGTACCAGCAAAAAAGGGTCGCTCTTCAACATCGTCGTCAGAGCTGCCTGTTAGTAAAAGTGGTAACCCTACCCGAAATCTTCAGTCTATTAAAGAGAAGAAGTGCATAATTCAGTGTGCAACACCAAAAGAAGGGGAATTATTTGTCGTTTCCACCATCTATTTGAGACAGATGTTCCTATCCATCAAAGAAAGTACTGATACTAATAATATTCGAGCAGTACTGTCAATGGTAAAAAAAAAACACTTGATTGTAGGGTTTTGGATATAGTGTATAGTCGTATAGTCCTGATAGTGGTACTTACTTGACTGTTGATATTGACATAGTAAATATAGTGAAGTGTACCTTGTCCTCTAGAGTAATTATTACAATACATGCACTAATGAACATTACAATGCATTACTCTCCGAGTTCGGAATAGATAAAGTCACAGGAATACGCAAGAAGCACTTAACACATCTAGTAATGTTACGTAATTCGTGGCAGCCACGTTGGGCGCCAAAGTTATGCTACGTTGGCTCGTAGCCGTGCGTCACAAAAAAAAAATCAAAGAAATGACCGGGCGCAATCGGAGATTAGGGGGGGGTTGTAGAAAGCAGACCAACATATAATGTACGCGGCTGTAAGGAGTTAGTAACAATACTTGCAATAAAAATAGTTAAGCAAACCTGGAAAAAAAAGAATAAGCATAGCAGCAATGAAAAATCTAAGTTATTCAGTACTTTGTAGAATGTGAATAAAACTGTTTAGATAAACTATATAATATAATCACGATAAAAGCAGTACAAAAATTTTTAGTACAAAGTGAGGTAATATTGGGGAGTAGCAGAAACGTTTCCTCACAAACCAATTAAACATAAATCAGACAAAATGTTAACAAAAGATAAATAGGTAAGACACAATAGATATGAGTAATTCAGTAGTATTGATTTTTCTTTCTTTCTTTCTTTTTTTTTTCTTATGTTTTAAAATAGCATGCAAGTCTATTGTAAAAGGTATCAGAACGACAAAGATATGGTAAAGCAACGGATAGATATTTAAAGTAATAACAAGTAGGAAATAGTTCAACTTACAAAAGTCCTTCAGAAACGCTTCCTTGCAATTGAAGTGTGAGATTCACGATGTCCTACGCTAACGAAGCACTTCACCCTGGACTGTGAGGGTGTTGATGGAACTTATCAATTACAATTCCCAGAATTTGTGAAAAATAAAATACAACATGAAACAGTTAAGATACCACACTGGGATTACACGAAGAAGATGAAATTAAAAACATTTAGTACTTGCAACAAGAAAACTACTTTTAGGGCCGGTGATAAGTTGGTTAAAATTCGAGAAGGTAGACAACTACTTGCTTATTTAATTATTGTTATGGAGGTAAGACTTCAAATGTTTGCAAACCTCAAAAATGCAATTGGAAATTGAGTATTTTAAAAGTCATTATTTTCTTCTGATGCATATCTTCATATTCCATCTCATAAAAGATTATTTATTGCTGAAATAGCAAAATATTAATGTTTTTCCATAGCTAAATCTTTGATAAATTTTCCAATACAAAAAGTGTATGTTATAGATGGCATGGTGATTGTACAATCAGTGAAAAAACAGCTGAAATAAAAACCTGCAAAGACTTAGCAAATGTTTTCAGCAAGACGATTATGAAAATGACAAATTGATATACTGAGGGAAGAATAATATTTGACCAAAACCTTGAGAATTTACTAGTGGAACAAACTCGTAAAAAACGGTAGGGGATGACAGAACTTATTAGATTTACTGTTATAAATAGTACCAATATAACATTGGTAACATTGAAGACCCCTCTCTCACACAACGATACGAAATCACAATTGGAAAAAAATTACTATAGGTCTTTGTTGCTAGTGAGAAGAAAATTGTTGTTGTTTTTGGCTGCAAAGTATATAGTAACTACGCAAATGTGTTTGATTGATATCAAACTGACCATACACATGAAGAAGATGACACCGTTATCCCTCTTCATGTACTAGATATAGTGAACCATCACAATAATTGTGAGATTTACGTGATTTCACTAGATACTGATATTTTCATATTGCTAATTGACTTGGTTTCAAAGCACCTTGTAAACAATAACGTAGCAACCCTAGAAAAATTAATATCAATGAAAGGTGTTGTGCTAAAGGTGTTCCTAAAACGAGGTCCACTAAGTTTACAGGCTTTTACTGGTGCTGACTAAAGAGGAAAACTTGTAGGCATTTGAAAACAGAAGCGATTACAGTGTTCCTTAGTTTGTAGTGCGATAATTACATTATAATAATATTTCAACAACTTGGCAAACCTTGGTGAACCTAGTGTGGATCCATCATCTAATCTACATCTGTCTGAACAATTCACAAACTTGCCTTATTCGAAAGATACTCCTTCTGGGACCAGTTCTGAATTAAGATGGTATCTGTTCAAAAGTAAAAGTTTTGAGGATGAGAAGTTGCAAGTGGGTGCATTGAATCCACATAACCTGCGATTCAACTTAATTTGCGTCATCGGAAAGGGCTACAAAAACCTCCACCAACAATACCCCCATTTATTGAAAACGGATGGTAAATAAATAGTTAAGAAGCCATTTCTTCTGTCAAATGTCTGGAGTTACCTGTGTCCAAAAGAGTTATTAAACTTGTTAAATGTTCATGTAAAGATTTGTGTGTAAGTGAAAAATGTTCTTGTGTAAAGAATTCTCTTGCTTGCACTGTCCTTTGCAAATACAGCGACTGCAACAATGTCAAGCACTATAAGTATCAATACATGGACAATACTGATTCAGAAGGCGATATGTGATTCAGACCTACATACCACTGCTACTTTTCAGAATTCTGTTCATTAACTTTTATTATGTATGTTGTGGTTACATTAAAAACCTTTGTTTGTGTATAATTGATTAATAAAATATTATATACGGTAACGGAATTCACATTTCTTGTGTTTTATATGCATTACACGACATGCAATTCATTAAGAACTAAACATTTTTATGGCAAATTCGTATTTCTTGATAAAAAAAAAAATTGACATATTGGTCAACAGTGCGCAACGAATATTAAAGAAGTCAGTATACGACCGCCATGCTAAACGCAATGTTGAAAATCGCCTAACAAATGTGGAAGCAAAAAATGGCACCTAAGATATTTAGAATCTACATATTAAAATCTAGAAAATAAAAAAGAAATATCAAACTTGGCACAATAATCCAGCTGGGAAACATTTACCCTACTACTTGGTCTCGTAGATCTTTCAAATACTTTTCAGAGCACAACTTGGAGCACATTCAGAGCACAACTCGGTCGGAGTTGATGATATATAACAAACTTGGCGACTAGGATGGGACTTTGATACATACCATATCACAATTTGAATATTTCCTGCAATTTTATACTCCCTCTACCTTATTTTATAAATATTTGCCTTCACGTGTTATAGACTGTTCAATTAAACGAGCCGTCTATGTGACTGGTAGGTAATTGAAGAGCGATGGTGCTTTAATAGAAATTTTAATATTTTTAGCCCGGGTTGTATCCCATATTCTCCAGACTAGTCTACCTCACATCCTTATTCTTTGAACCGATGCTTATTTGTCCTTGACGCAGAAAGTCTCGCTTTGTTGTTACAGCACATTTCATCAGGCTGGTGTTTGTATGCGATCAATTATGATAAGATGAGTACACATTGGAGTTACCCATAATTCTTAACTGCCTACTTTATTACATTCAATTGTACCCTGTTCAATATTTTCACTTCATTGAGGATTCTTTTTAAATATTCCCACCCTTACGTTCCGGTATCTTGTGTCATAGAAGACGCCTCTAATTATGCTTAATAATTAAATAAAACGATTTGTTACTGTAAAGCTCGTCCTAATACAATTGAAATGAGTACTTTTCCAACACTCGGTAGAATGTTTTAGCGTATTTAGCTTAAGTAAAAGTACTTCCATCTATCTTTATAGTTTGAGATAACACAGTGAATATACTCGGCTATCTACAATCCTTGTTTTCTGAAAGGAATGTATTTGCTTTATTTATGTAATAAAGTTTGCATAGCCTAAATGTGCTACAACTGTATTCATATTTGTTGGTTTTCGTTATCTAATTAATTATACATTACAACGACTTTGGAAATGTTCTTTTGACATGTGTTACTCAAATATTTCAATCGCTTATTATCTCGTTTAATATTTTCACTTTCACTTTGATCCTGCCTTTAGCTGTCATATCATATACTCTCTGCACAATTAATACTATTACGTCAAGAGCCACACATTTTTTCACGAGAAGTGAATACTGCGTCGGTAAGTACTTCTACGCTTATCTTTACTAGTAAAATTTTCTTTTAGCTCATTGACGTAGGCCTAATGGATCTCCTACGTTAGGCCAAATTGCTTTTTATGGAAGCCCAATTGTTCTTCGGCATAGACCAACCGCTGGTGCAGTTATGGTTGTAACATCATCAAATCTGGCTATCGTTCTGACGTTTTATCAGTGAGCAAGGTCACCTCCACGGATTATATAGATGCAAGGTAAATATTCCAGCATGTGTTTTCTCTTTTTATGCATACTAAGTGATTATTGTTTGTCAGCATTTGATGCTGGTGCGTTAAAAGAAACTCGAAATTGTAGGACTATTGTTTATTACTGTAAATTTCTAGAAAAATTGCTTTATATGCACTGTGTAATTGAAAATGTCTGTCTATAAAAAATCTAAATATTACTTTTTACTACCGATTAGCTTTTTTACATGTAACCACATGAAATGCGCACTTCGTATCTAAATCATTAAATTGTCCGTAGAGTATAATTTTTTTTTGTGGTTTCTGTGTGAGCGTATGCGCGTGTGCGTGCGTGCGTGCGGGTGTGCGTGCGTGTGTGTTTCAATTTGTTGCACGAGATTTGCGAAAGGCTATAAACTTTATTATTCAATATACATCGAAATTGTGTTCAATCAAAATAGGCTTATTAAATAGTAACAATTGTTAAAACTATTGTTGTTTCTAAAATTTGTTGATTAAATAGGTTTATGTAACAAAATAAAAAACTAAGTGGTTCCGAGTGTCGTAAAAGAAAAAAAGAAAAGAAGGTATAAATATCCAAATTTTCAAAATTAAGCGGGTTTTTTTTTCTGAAAAAGGAAGCCATAACTAAATCTTCAGAATTAACAACAACGTTAACTGTTATTGAAACTAAAACTGATTTATAAATATGTATGGTTCTGGGTTGGGACCGTGTCATTTTATAAATTAAGGTCGACATTTCGCCCACTTTTGTAAGGGGCTTCATCGGGACAAGAAAAGAAATAAAAATAAAAAATAATAACAATAATAAAGATAAGAATGATAATATTAAGTAGACAAGTTAAAGTGTAAAGAGAAGAGTTACTCCTGAACTAGCAGACTCACTAGCCCATTCAAAGCCAAAAGGTGTCTTGTGGCGAAGTAACTGTTACTTCGCCACGCGTTTAAAATATTTAATTACTATTTTCTTTTATAAACAATTGATAGTGGATTCCTACCGACTTTCAAAAGAAGAAATGAGATGAATTTTTAGCACGAGGGTTTTAAATTTCTCCTGCAGTTACTAGTACTGAGCTGCGCTCACAATTAAAAATAGTTTTAGATCATGAATCTTTTGGGGAATTAGTTACTGCAGATAGTTTTCAACCCGATTGTAGAAAGGAAGTAGATATTTGTGAAAGTAAAATGCGAGATTTAGAAGAAGAACTTAAAGTCACAAAAATTAATCCTTTAAGAATTAATACTAAAGTTAAACATTTACTAGGACGATTAAGTAGGTTACGATTAAAGGAGGATGAAAAGTTTGTAAAAGTTTATTTTCTAGCAATATTTTTACAAATACCTAATTTAATTAATTCATAAAAAGTCAATTTAAATATAATATCTCTACACAATCTACGTGATAAATATTACATATTGTTGAATACAATATAAGCTTTCGAATTGAGAGCATAAAATTATAAATTAAGCGGCGACAGAAAATGCTATTTGTTAGCGTCACTGAAAGGGCTCCTTCTTTTTGATGATTGTAAAAATCATAACTGTTGTCAGACGGCTACATACGTCAATAGAACACTTCCACCTGAGCTGTTGTTAGAGAAGGTCAATTGTTCTTTAAATAAAAGAACATGGCGATACAGACCACGTGTTGGAAGCACCGAAAGATTAAAGTCGATTTCAAGACGAAATCGTCTCGGCGAAACTCATTATATGTCCACACTTGGCAAGTATTAGTTCGCATAAGACGGGACGTTAAATTGTTCTGAATGGCTTTAGGATAACAGTAAGTATTATTGAGTTTAAAGCCCTTATTAATTTGATATTTGCAGTGCAACTTATGCAACTTACAATAATTTAAGAAACTTACTATAATTTAAGAAAATTTATTTAGTAATCAATGGAAAATTTATTGGCAACGATTTGAAATTTAACTTTATGTGGAAATCAATCTGGCGTATTTCATTTGTTCGATGCGAACGCCTTAATGGTGTTAGATATTCAGTATTCAGCTGATTGGATTTGTATGGTATTGAGATTTCTAACCTGTAAATGCTGAAATAAGAATAGTTCAATTTATTAATTATCATTCCGGGTATGGCCCTAATACATTGCAAATATTCTTCTGATGGATTAACATATGGTATGTAATTAGTGTTTTTTAATACGTCAGCTGTAACTTTTGGCATAACAGACAAATAAGTTTTGTTTGTTCACGTGGAAATTTCCTAGTTCATTATGTGAGTGACAAACAAGTTATTTTTAAACTTTGGTGAAAGTAATCTATAAAGCTTCACTTTTAATCTTTGTATTAGTACTAACAAAAAATGGTAGATGGCGATATAAAGATAGAAAATGTTAACTTTCAGAATTAACAAAAATTATAGCTATTTTAGAGAACTAAATTGTTTCATTTTGCTTTTCATTAATTAATAATTGGAATATTTTACCATTTAATGTGAAGTCTACGTAGTACTACCAAGACCAAATAACGTTGTAATATAAATTTAATTAATCCAAAAACTCAAATTTAAACATTTTCAAGAATTAAATTCTTGCTAGACTTTAATAATGTAAAAACTACATTATTCTATTTTTGAGAGATGCTGATTATTACCAAGTACATATGTACATATTTTTCATTATCATAATTTAGTCAATTTTTTAAAGATGATGTTTTGTAAATAATTTTAAACTGCAACTTAAAGGATTAGATATTCATTTTGTTCAAGACTATGATTATTAGTTGGAATGAATGAGGGTTGATTCTAATTAATTATGAATTTTTTGAAATGAATGCACAAACTGTGCTATCCTTGTTTTAATCTGTTTACAGGTGTAGCAGTGCATCTTTAAAGGTCAATATCGAGCCATAAGGTAAGAAAACTTTAGGGATTGAGTTCTCGTAATATTTTTTATATAGCGGTATTTGAGTATAGGTTTCCGCATTCGCCTTATACAAAAGACTCAAGTTGGGTCTTCTTAGTATACAAAAATTCGGTGGCGCCATATTCACTATATTTTGGTCGCAGTCCAACCCCGACCCAAAGCTCATGTTCTACCCAGAGCAAATCGCTCGACTAGCCGCTTAACCTTTGGAGGTTTTCTCATCTACGAGCCATTTTCTATCGAAACTAACCGTGGGCTCTTTACATCTTCAGGAAATCCTCGTCATCTATCCTTGTGCCTTTCAGCTGGTCATTTAGGAGTAAAGAAAATAATCCCCTTAGTAAGGCAAAACGTTATAAGTTATTAGAGAGTTTTCTAATCAGTGTTATTAGCTTGTGTGGCAATAATTGATTCTTGGTTAGATGACTTTAATTCGACAACAAAAAGCGAACCGTTGACTAAAATACCACATTCTATCAATATTGCTCAAACCACACCTGAGTTACCATGGCTTAAGAAAAAAGTGTTCTACCTTGTAAATGGGGAACATCATTTAGTAGACAAGAAGGGCTGAATGTAAATGCATTTATTGAACGTATCGAGGACTATCGTTTAGCTCGGAATGTTACTGAAGTAGAATTGACTAATTCGATTACAGACTTGCTTGATGGTAATGCAATAATTTGCTACCGTTCGATAAAACCTACTATTAGTTAGTGGACAGATTTTGTAACACAACTGAAAGTAGAATATTTTCCATTTGACTATAATTTTGAATTATTAGAGGAAATCAAATATAGAGTACAAGGTCCTAATGAAAGGGTTGGTGACTTCTTTGCTTGCATGATAAATTTGTTTGCACGTTTATCACATCCGATGTCTGAGAGGAAAAAATTGTCGATACTTAGAAGGAACATTGCACCTTATTACATTCATGGGTTAGGGCTCACTGATATCAAGTCTGTTACAGAGTTGGTAGCTTCATGCAAGAGATTGGAAACTAATAGACAGTTAACAACCAGTAGTTATTCTCAAACAAAAAGATATGTTTGTCGGTTGGAGTCAGATTTAGCTTGTCCTTTGAAGAGTTCTGAAGTCACGTTTGTGGATAAAGAATAAAATCAGTCCAGAAACAATCTAGTCAAGTGTTGGAATTGTGGGAACTTAGGTCATTCTTTTAGATCATGTGATCGACCTATCTCAATTAAATTTTGATATGGCTGTAGTGCATCTTACTAAATTTCCTTGTCCCAATTGTTCGGGAAATGGAACAAGAGGTTGTCGATCTTACCTGTGAAGGCTGATATTTATTGGAAATCTTGGTTGAACATTGTGCGCACAGAGTTTCAACGAGACCGTATGAACAATAAATTCTTAGCTTAGGACGTTGATCCTAGAGCTTATATGCAAGTTTCCATAATGCTGTGTTATTTGTTTGTTTGTTGGATGGCGAGCGACTCGAAGCATTGTAGGGGAAAATGGATTTGAGAAATTAAAGAAATTGGGTCTTATTTTACAACCTGGGCACTGTCATGCTCAAGTAGCCGATGGACGCACATGCAACATTTTAGGGGTACTTCTGTTGCCGATAAAATTGATTGAAAAAGTTATTTTAATAGAAACATTAGTTATACCGGATGTTGTTGAAGATTTAAGTTTAGGAATTGATTTTGGTTAATCATGGGTATTGTCCCATCTTTTAAAGATAATACCTGGAGATTTAGTAGAAGTGCGTAAGTTAAAGCAATATCTACCAGAGATAGTTTGAGTCGTGAGGAGGTTGAGGAATTAAAAATGCCATAGGCTCGTTTCTTCATAAAATGTCGGAAACATTAGGATGTGCTAAGGGAGTCCAACATATTATAGACACAGGTGACAGTATACCTATAAAGCAAAGGACTATCCTGTTTTTCCATATATAAAAAAACCAATAGATGATGAAGTGCATCGGATGATTGAGTTAGATGTAATAGAAATGCCCAATTCACCTTAGAGCTCGCCAGTGGTTATGGTGAAGAAGCCTTCAGGGGAATATAGACTCTGTATTGATTTTAAGAAAGTTAATAGTGTTACAAAACGAGATATTTATCCTATACCTTATATTTCAAATATACTAGATCGTTTACGGGACGCACGATTCTTATCATCGATCGATCTGCAACTAGTGTACTGGCAAGTTGAACTTGACACCCATAGCAAGGAAAAAACACCTTTTACTATTCCGGGGAAAGGTTTGTTTCAATTCAAGCGCTTACCTTATGGTCTTCACCGCAACATTTCAACGTGTGGTTGATAGACTGTTTGGTCCCGAGTTGCAAGACTAGGTTTTAGTATATTTGGACTCCTGAGTTTGATACCCACATCAATATTTTAACACAAGTTTTTAATGAACTGTTAGTTGCTGATCTGACCGTTAATCCGGATAAATGCAAATTTAAGAAAAGACAGTTAAAATATTTAGGTTACATTGTTGATGAGCTAAGATTGTGGGTAGATCCTAGAAAAATTGAATGTATAGTTAATTATCCTGTTCCAAAATGTGCTAAGAATGTTCGCAGGTTTATTGACCTTATTTCGTGGTAGTGGAGATTTGTTAAAGATTTTGATAGTCGTGTGGCACCACTGAATCGTTTAACAAGAAAGAATGTGAAATTTGAGTGGAATCAAGAATGTAACAAAGCGTTTGTGGATATCAAACAATGTTTAATTGCACCTCCGATATTGTCGTGTCCAAACTTTTCAAAAACATTTGTTTTGCAGACTGATGCGTCAAAAGTTGGACTTGGTTGTGTACTTAGCCAAACTTTGGATGACGGCGAACACGTAATAGCATATGATAGTAGGAATTTAACTGACCAGGAAAGCAAATATTCAACCATCGAACTTGAGTCTTTTGCTGTTGTATGTGGGATTGAAAAATTTCGCTCATATATCGAAGGTGCAAAATTTCAGGTTAGAACAGATCAATACAGCTTGTTATGGGAGAATCGATTACAGAGCCCTTCAGACAGGTTAGCCCGTTGATCACTTCGACTTCAAGGTTATGATTTTACTATTATTCATAAGAATGGTGCTAATCATCAAGTACCAGATGCTTTGTCACGGATGGTATGCTTTATAGAAGTTAAAAGAGAAAATATCGATTGTTTACAAAAAAGAATAAGGGATAATCTCGTCAAGTACTTACAATTTCGTGTAGCTGGAGACTCATTTTATAAACGTATACCGCAAAATTACCGTTTCTTTGACGGTGAAGAACAGTGGAAGTTAATTATACCCAATTCATTAAAAACGGCCGTTTTTCTTGAAAATAATGATGCAGCAACGGCAGGCCTTATGGGCTATCTCAAAACACGTCAACGTATTTGTCGTTATTATTATTGGCATGGTATGAATGCTGATACAGCTAAATATGTAAGGACCTGTAAGGTGTGTCAATCCCAAAAACCCAAAACAAAGGTCACCACTTGGAACTATGTTTGAACCAAAAATTTTGAATGCCATGGGAAGCCATTTCGAATGATATAATTGGTCCCTTACCTATGTCATCAAAACGTAATCGATTTATTCTGGTCATAACTGTCATTTTGACCAAAAACGTTCTATTATTCCCTTTACGATCTGCAACTAGTAGTGCAGTTATTAAACACTTGGAAGAAGACTTCTTTTTAGTTTTTGGAGAGCCGGAAAGAATTATATGTGTTAATGGTTGTCAGTATGTTAGTAAAAATTTAAGAAAAATTATAATTCTAATATTGTGTATAATGCTAATTACCACCCACAAGCTAATCCATCTGAGAGGATGAAACGCGTTATTAAAACGAAGATCCGCTCTTATGTGAAAGCTCCCATAATTGGGCTATGCATTACGTACAAGTGTGCATGAAGTTACAGGGTATAGTCCCGTTTTTTAAATTCTGGTAACGTATATAGAAATACCAATGAGAATGCAAATGTGCCTTTAGTTTGTGAGGACCGCAGCAGAAGAGAAGAGCATCTAAAAATTTAATGCGTTTATATGAGTAGATCCAATTAAGATCTAAAAAGACTTACGAGTCTAATGCCAATCGATAAAATTTGCGCAGACATCCTTTAACCGTTGGTCAGATAGTTCGGAAGAAAAATCATATCTTATCGAATAAAGCTAATTTTGTCGCACCGAACTTAGCGCCAAAATTTACAAAAGGCATTGTAGTTAGGAAGTTACCACCAAATGTATATCAGCTGAAAGATTTTGTTACAGGTCATAATCTAGGTTCGTAGCATATCAGAATTTCAAGGTCGACAATTTTGATTAGGAAGTCGAATAATTCTTTTTTTTTCGAATTTTCCGAATGGTAAATTCTGCTTTTGAAAGGGTGCGTTGTAACGTTTCATTTCTTACTCGTTACAAATTTTACCTCTACATCGCTTCTATGTACATAATTGTTCTGTGTTACGTTCCTCTTGTTAATGTCATACTTTGACATAACCTAATAAGTTTATTATGAATTATATGTTTTCTTCGTAAATAAAGCTGGAATTGTCCTTTTTATTCGTGAGAAGTCTCATATATTTAATAATACAGGTAAATATGGGTTAGTTTCTTCCGTAATCTATGGTTAAGTGTGGGTTTTCATATTTTAGGTTCCACGAGGCAGTTTTTTTGTACTATTTTCTTATCAATGATTATAAAAGGCCAAGGTTTCTCCATTTGTCTCTCTTTTATCTATTCTCAAAGAAGCGGAGCCCGATTGTCTTGTGGAGGGTTTATCAATTACAGAGTAATTTGGTTTTTGAAAGCCTTCTACAACAGTGTAGTTGTTATCCGCATCGTTAATTAAATTTATATTTTGTGAGACATTGTACGACAGTTTTGTCAAGCTTAAGAAGGAAATTTATTCATGGGAGTGTTCCATTATTAAAGATAAATCCGCTTTTGAAAACGGTTCTTATTACCTTGGATTATTTTTCCATCGGCTTATACATTTTTTTATTGTGCCTTCTATTTGTTTGGTTCTTACGGATTCAACTTTTTACCCATAAACCTGGTTTTTAAACCTCAACATGTTCAGTACATGAAGATTTCACTGATGCTTGTTTAGTTTGGATGCGAATACTTTTGGTGGCATAGAAATTATGCTGATTACTGGAGCACAGCATCGCCAAGGAGTCCAGGTTTTATTAATATGTTACAAGATTGATTGTTTGTTGACACATAAATTGTCGAGCTTAACTTTTATGTTTATATATCAATAGGCGGGGTTATTGTTGGTTAAATATTATTAAGTTAGAAAGGGGGATTTCTGAATAGGTATAAATAGTTAATAAATCGGACGCTTCACTCTTATTTGCCTTTTGATGTTACATTTGTTAAAGCAAAAGAAACTGACGGAGAGTGCACTATACTCCTTTAAGTTAATTTATGAATCCGTGTAGACATTAAACCATCTTACACTGTTAGTTGGGGAGATTCGACTCCACGCTTAATTGTGGGATTATACCATGAATATATTTTGGTTGTGTTATATAAATAAAAAAGGATAGTTAATTACAAGTGAGTTTTATTATAAAGCTCTGCCTGTATTTACGCAAGAGCGATTACTAGGGAGAAGTTACGTAGGCTACGATTGAATATATGTGTGTAGGGATAAGCCCAAGATATTTTAGATCTGCTGGTTTGATTATAGGAGTCAGTTGTTCAACATCATATCAGTGGTGTGTTAGCGTCTTTTACTGCAAATGGCGCCCTCTGATTTCTTTTGGTTCTAGTGTGGGCTCACTCATCTTTGTACACGGCCCATCCTGTTGCTAGTTTGGGAACCGCACCACATTCCAAGCCATCTGACGATGAATGGATATAGTTATTACAAATGCAGTAAATTATAAAACTTTGTTATTTAAAAATTATTGACTCGTATTGAAACTAAATTAAACAATATTAAAAATTAATTTCTTATTGGTTCTTGGGCAAGAAAAGTTGAACTCTACTGTTTTGTGAAGATGTAGTGAATGAAGATCCTAAGGCAAAGAGTTGAAAAAACTTTTAGTCAGTTACAGAACTCTAGGTTCTAAGCCTAATATTTAACGTCATGCTAGATCCAGCAGCAGAAAAGTTCTTAGGGTAGTGGAATTCATTAATTAGCTATTATTTGAAGTATGATTCCATTTATCGAAACAATATGTCCAGAAAGAGCTTTGATAAAGCAACTTAATATAAAAGCTCAAATAATTGTTGAGGAAGGTGCCAAACTTGTTCTGTAGTCTGTACGATAAAGGTAGGAAAAAAATTGTCAATATTGGTGAAGCTTAGCAATTGAAACTCACAGTTCCATATTGTTTAATGGACGGAATTTTGTTGAAATTCGATAAATATTTGCATGATGATGGTGTAATATTTGAATATTATTGACAGTATTTATTTTTTATACAAAGCTATTTTGCTGAAAATAAATATCTAACTAGGGTAATCGTTTTAAAGACTGTGTTTTCTACATCTGCTAGTTTTGGCCCAAGCCAAGACTAAGTGGATATGAACGAATCTGAAATTAATGCGAGATTTTAATAATTGTTCACTCTATGTTAATTTATCTAATCAAAAAACACCCGAGCCTTTCTTTTATGGATACATTTCTTTCTACTCAACATTTTTCTCTCAGCAATTATGCTTGAAAAGGTAAAATTTGATAAAAGGCCGTACAAGCGAGGTGGTTTAGATTCGCGAAGTATTATGCGTTTTTGGATAGTTTTGGGAATATTAGAGGATTTGATAAGTGCTGAAATTTCCCGTTCAAGCTTTGAAGTGGGGTCTTTTGTTATAGAAGTATAGGAACCGTCTTGTAATAATTGTTTAATCTTTTGTTGGTATGCTGTACGGTTTAGAATTACAGTCGCATTACCTTTGTCTGCAGGGAGTATAACAATTTTCTTGTTTGTTCGTAGGTGTTTTAAGGCCGTCACATTTTGGTTGACTGTTTTGGCATGTAGGGGACATTTAGTTGTTTTAAAGAGAATTAAGTTGACATCGTCTTGGCGTAGAGATCTGATCGCTGATTCTACAGAGATAATGATTTCCTCTGCGGGGATTTTTCTGGATGCAATTGAGAAATTTAGTCCTTTGGACAGGATATGTAGTTCGTTTTCGGATAGGTTATGTACTGATTGGTTTATAACGGTGTCTAAGGACAGAGTTTTTGGGTAAGATATTTTGTTAACAATAAAACTAAAAGATCATTATTTATTAAATTAAATGATCAAATATGTATGTCAGTCTATTTTAACACAATAATGCAATCTGTTCAAAACAGCAGTATTCACTCTTGATAGCAAGTACTCATCAATCGATACGAATGCATTTCTTAGACTATTTTACATATCCATAGGAGTGGTAGGCTTAATCCTAAATAATTTCTCTTTAATATATTCTCAAAGGAAACAATCTACGGGGAATAAATCAGGAGAACTATGCCATCTCTTGTTAGAGAAGCACTACTATGAAACACTACGCAATATACTAGGCCAGATCATTAGTGCTTATAATATAACAAGAGATAGTGTAGCTCACTTCCGTCAACTTTGAGGTATAATATATCCGAAACCGTAAGTGTGGCTGGATTGGGTATTGAAGAACTAAGAAGCACTAATGATTTTGCCAGGTCAGATCTTTAGTGCTTCCATAACAAGAGATGATGTGTTCAACTTCCAGCAACTTTGAGATGTGATATTTCCGAAACCGGAAGTGTGGCTGGGTTGGGCGTTGAAGCACTAAAAAGCACTATTGAAGCACTGACAATTTTGAGAGGTCAGGTGATTAGTGCTTCCATAACAAGAGATGGTGTGTTCAACTTCCGGCAACTTTGAGATGTGATATTTCCGAAACCGGAAGTGTGGCTGGGTTGGGCGTTAAAGCACTAAAAAGCACTGTTGAAGCACTAATACTTTTACGAGGTCAGATAATTAGTGCTTCCATAACAAGAGATAATGTGGCCAACTTCCAGCAACCTTGAGGTGTGATATTTCCGAAAACGGAAGTGTGGCTGGGCTAGGGTTTGAAGCACTAAGATGGACTAACGACGTACTAAGTGAAGATCCGTATGAAATTATTAGTGCTTCCGAGTTGTGGCTAGATGCGAAGTCAGCCACAGTTACTTTAAAGTCGAATAACTACTTAACGGTAGGTGTGGCTGCATTTTTTAGAAGCACTAAGAAGCACTAACGAAGCACTAATAAAACCCCCATATGAAATTATTAGTGCTACCGAGTTGTGGCTAAGTGCGAAGTTAGCCGCAGAACTTTGAAATGCAATAACTACTTAGCGGTAGGTGTGGCTGCATTTTTCTTTGAAGCATTAAGAAGCACTAGCGAAGCACTAACAAAAAACCCATATGAAATTATTAGTGCTTCGTGGTTGTGGCTAACTTCACGGGGCTTCTTCCTCATGGTTGTGTACCTGATTTACCCGAATGATCTGATTAATATTTCTTTTCTATGTATAGTTATTTAGAGTTATAGCTGTTTATTTTACAACGTTAAAAATTAATAATCTTCAATAAAAATCTTGTTCTTTTATAATAATCAAGTTGGAGTAAATGAACGTATAATTACTTGATGCTTCCAATGCCGAATAAATTAAGTATTAACATCGAAGTATTATACAACCTTAACTCCCTAAATACAGTCTTCTTTCAACTTTTGTTAAAAGACATTCAGGTAATTGTAAAGATGGCAGACATTCTTCTAAAATCCTTTTTAAAGCATGAAAATATATTAAAAGGTATGGAAACCACAGCGATTTCAAAATTTGATAGGCACTCCTGAGCAGTTTTCTTAGCGTACTATAAAGTTTGGTATTTAGGCGTTTAATGTCGTATACCTCTCAGGTACAGATTTAATCAAGAAATTCTTATATCAAAGCTCAGGTAATTCTTAAAACAGTTGTATAAAACTGTTAAAAATGAGATACGACACTGCGTGAGATAACGGACGATAAGTGACAAGCAAAAAAGCTTTAGTCAAACGATACATATACGCCGCTACACCGCATTAAGCTATCAACTATATGCTTTTATATTTAATAAAATTATACGGAAATCAAGTGATATTTCTTTACCTTAATTTGACTACCTTAAGTTACTAAACGTGATGTAGCCGCAGAATTAGTGTGTACATAATTATAAGTGCTTTCGTGTTCCAGCTATATGCGAGAGCTGCTACGACCAAAGATTTTACAAGTTCAATGTCGCTTCTTGTGGTCAGAGTTTCCAATTAAATCCACATTCCTTCTATTCCATTAGTTAACTCATTGCAAAAATGTAAATAAAGCACACCCACAGCAAGAAAAAATCCGAAAGATGTTCTCAACTACCGAATCACAAACCAATCGCTTAAATAACTTTTAGGGTTTCGTATACAGCTCCCATGATTTTATGTTAGTCGATGCAACACGAATTTGACCATCCATTACCCTGATGCCAAGCTGTAAAAGTGTTAGAATGGGGGAGGTCATAAAGATCTGTAATGGACGTCAACCCAGGGTCATGACAAATTTGATGCCTGCAGCATGGTTCAAATAAGAATGACGCATTACTTCTGTTGTTCAAGCTGACGGTTATCGATCGCACGAACCTTACAAACGAGCTAGAATGCGAGGGAGACGAGAGACTATTATTTAACTACTCTTGGGAAAGTTCTGCTTTACTTTCTGTGTTCATATAAAGCAAGCAGACCGACGTGTTCTTGTAAACTTTCACATCATGTGCACACTCTCTCGCCTATTTGTAATGTGAATTGTCGCGTTAACTACGTTAATTGGTTTAATTAAGTGCCATGAATAATCATAAGCTCCCTTCTGTTATATGGTGCCAGCTACTGAGTTTATAATGAGGCAACTAATGCGTTCGCACCCTATTATTCTTTTAACGAATGTAGATAAAAAGAATACCAGGGTCGGGGTGACGGGTACGCATGCAATAGATTACATAATGGCTGCCTTTATATCTATGGAATGTCAGTAACATATTAATTACGACATTTGAATAAAAGAAGGTTGTGATGCATTAAATTATTCAAAAGTTTATAATACCATGACCTACTTTATACAATTTCGGTTTTCTAATAAACAACTCTGCCTTGTATCACTTAACGCATCGTTATCGAATTTAGCTTTTGAAATATGCCGCTTGTTTACAGTCGCTTTGGCCTGATATACAAGGTGAAGCACAAACGTAAATTACATTTTCAGAACGAAATGGTACAGATTATTTAACTTATTAACTTATACGACCTCCGTCATAATAGTTAGTTCAACATACCCCTGTAAAGTTGGCACGACATTCTTTAAATTTTAAAAAAACAATGATATTTCTAGTAGCACTTTTCATAGTTCTAGAGTTCCTGATAGAAAATAAAAAGAGTTCCGCATTTTTAATACCAAAAAATAGCAAATGAAAAATTGTCGTGCTAACTTCGCGAATCTAGCACGACACTTCCTCCTCTAATCTATAAGAAACCAATAAATATCAGAACTTTTAGCAAGAGTTCTCGTTAGTTCTAATCGAGTTCCATCTCTATATGTAATTAAAATAAAAAAATTGCAACAATTAGGTTATTTGCATAAACGACGTATATTGTACCCAGCACGACACTCGACGAAAAAGTGTCGTGCTGATTCTTTCTAGCGCATTTTTCGATATATATCAACAGTTCTACATGAGTTCCAACAACTACGATCACCTTTAGACAGAGTTCCAGTGGCTAGCCATTTTTAAATAATTTTTTAATTTTCGGTCTAGCACGACACTCGGAAAAAAGTGTCGTGCTGATCATTTCTAGCGAATTTTTCGATATATATTGCCGTGGAAGTCGGGTAAACGTCTCGATACAAAAATATATTCGAAAATTTTATAAAATTTTTTAATTCAACAATTAACAAATTTTCAAAATTAACTAATTAAAAAAAAAAATTATCCTTACCCGTTTTCCTCTCTTCCTCGGTTGAACGGCCTTCTTCAACTGCTTCCGGCTAGCTCATTTGGATCTCCTCTTGGGTATCTAGATTCACTCGCATATTCTCAATCGTACACACACACCAGCAATAAAACCTCAAATACAACCAACATACAAGATTTTATTTATTACTATTTACAAATGAAATGCAAAAATGTCCATGTTCTATTGATCACGTTACACTTCAGAAAACCTTATTGTATAATGTCCAGTATTTTATTTTAAAATCATCAAACACATAAATTGTACCCGGAGTAAATGGGCCTTGAATAATACCTTCTCGAAACTTCCTTCTTTATAATTTATTTATTCATTTTACTCTAACTAAACTCTGGGGTAGGGTGAGCTCAGAATAACCCAGCTAATCATGCATTTGCATACTTTTAAAACAAATAACAAAGCAAAGCCATGTACTCTTCACAAAAATTTCACGTTCTGATGGAACGTTTAAAAGCTTTATAGACACTTTCAACTTTCTAGTTAAATACCATAATAAAGTTATTTACACGTATTAAGTTCAATACGTAAATAATACACACTAGCTTGAAATTTCACTCTCATACGTTCTCCCAATATTCACAGTTTATAAAGTCACAATTCAAATCGTTACCTGGAAATTTATAGTAGATCTCGGCTCTGAGGATGATGCCATCTATTTCTTCTATCTGTTCTGCAGGTC
The DNA here is from genome assembly GCA_036346225.1 of Platerodrilus igneus. NCBI lineage: Eukaryota > Metazoa > Arthropoda > Insecta > Coleoptera > Lycidae > Platerodrilus > Platerodrilus igneus. The sequence goes on along the minus strand of JARFIW010001279.1, from coordinate 799,597 downwards.
GTTTCTAGCTGTTACTAGAAAAACTCCATCTAAATTGAACTGCTAACGCAGCCTCCCCGGTGTAACCAAATTCCAAATTAAATGTGAACACACCTGCTAGTTACTATATCGTTTTGCAGTTCCTTTACAAAACAGGCTTAAATAATAAGAACAAAACTCGATGTTATCAACGAGTTTTCAGATGTGTGTCCTACAAAGATAACAATTGTATAAAGTTTACGTGCATAAAAATTACAAATAACCTTACCTCGAACTTCCATAAAATTCTCAAAAGAGAAGAGCAAATATAAAATTTTCACTAATACTTCGCTCTTAAATATCGGATCATCAATTCTTCAAAATTAAAATAATAAGGGCGGAACTACAAATTAGTTCACAATAAGATGCACGTTACCAAGCGTCGAGGATCAAATTCAGAATAGAAAAAATAATCACGACTCGTATTGAAGTGATAAGGATTAGTTTATGCACGTTATCAACATACAAGAATTAAAACTTGAATTTATGAACGAAACTTGATAAATTACAATAAGGAAATAAACCATAAGAGTCGTATTTGGGAACGAAGTACGTATAAAAATTAGGAAACGCGTTCTGTAAAATTGAACCGTAACAATATATCGACAGTTCTACATGTATTCTTACAACTACCACCTCCTTTACTCTGAGTTCCAGTGTCTAACCATTTTTAAATAATTTTTTAATTTTCTGTCTAGCACGACACTCGGAAAAAAGTATCGTGCTAGACCGAAAATCAAAAAATTATTTATAAATGCTTAACCACTGGAACTTAGGCTAAAAGTGGTCGTAATTGTTAGAACTCATGTAGAACTGTCGATATATTTCGAAAAATTAGCTAGAAATGATCAGCACGACACTTTTTTCCGACTGTCGCGCTAGACCAAAAATTACAAAATTATTTAGAAATGGTTAGACACTGGAACTCAGGTTAAAAGTGATAGCAGTTGTTAGAACTCAAGTAGAACTGTCGATATATATCGAAAAGTTCGCTAGAAATAAACAGGACGACACTTTTTCCGAGTGTCGTGCTAAACCGAAAATCAAAAAATTATTTAAAAATGGTTAGACACTGGAACTCAGGCTAAAAGTGATAGCAGTTGTTAGAACTCAAGTAGAACTGTCGATATATATCGAAAAGTTCGCTAGAAATAAACAGGACGACACTTTTTCCGAGTGTCGTGCTAGACCGAAAATCAAAAAATTATTTAAAAATGGCTAGCCACTGGAACTCAGACTAAAGGTGGTCGTAGTTGCTAGAACTCATGTAGAACTGTCGATATATATCGAATAATTTGCTAGAAATGATCAGCACGACACTTTTCCGAGTGTCGTGCTAGACTATAAATTAAAAAATTATTTAAAAATGGTTCGACACTAGAACTCAGGCTAAAAGTGATAGTAGTTTTTAGAACTCATGTAGAACCGTCGATATATATCGAAAAATTCGCTAGAAATGAACAGGACAACACTTTTTTTCCGAGTGTCGTGCTAGACCGAAAATTAAAAAATTATTTAAAATGGTTAGCCACTGGAACTCTGGCTAAAAGTGATCGTAGTTGTTAGAACTCATATAGAACTGTCGATATTTATCGAAAAATGCGCTAGGAAAAATCAGCACGCCACTTTTTCGTAGAGTGTCCTGCTGGGTACAATATACGTCGTTTATGCAAATAACTTAATAGTTGCAATTTTTTATTTTAATTACATAGAGAGATAGAACTCGATTAAAACTAACGAGAACTCTTGCTAAAAGTTGGGATATTTATTGGTTTCTTATGGATTACAGGAGGAAGTGTCGTGCTAGATTCGCGAAGTTAGCACGACAATTTTACATTTGCTATTTTTTGGTATTAAAAATACGGAACTATTTTTATTTTCTATCAGGAACTCTAGAACTATGAAAAGTGCTACTAGAACTATCATTGCTTTTTTAAAATTTAAAAAATTTGGTGCCAACTTCACAGAGGTTATCCAACATGCACTATTAATGAAATTTGTTAAAATCTTTGTGGAAGTTACTCAAATTGTAAAGCTGATAATAATATTATTAATAATCATACTGCGAACGTCTCAAAACCGTAACTAAATAACCCTTTTTTTATATACATAAGTAATTGAGTACATTCTATTGCAATTTTATCAAAAGCGTACCAGCTACTACTTCACTAACAGTGGTTTCAACAGTTTGAGATAGCATTCGAAAAGTCTAAAAGGTGAGTGATGACACAGACCAATCATACATGGAAATTGATTAAATTCACTCAGCGCATACACAACTCACGACTTAATTGACATTAATCAATAATTAATCTCTGACCACCATCTCATCATAAAAAAATCAACGCTTCTAGTACTACCACTTTGTAAGAAGCATTCTAACTATCTTAAACATTTAATAAATTAACAAGAATAATCCTAAATACGATCCCATCATCATCATTAGGTCTTCAGTCCTGGAAGTGGTTAGACGCGTACCCGCATTGTTTCCTAATTCTGAAATAACCTACACATTTCCTTCTATCACTATCTGATCTAGGTCTACATCATTCCCCAAAAATGCCTTAGAACGTATTCAGACCTTCTATTTCTCCTATTTTTTTAAACAGATATCTGTATGTCCCTACTATTTCTATAACCTATTTGTTATTAATTTTGTCTGTCCATGATCATCCTCATACATCTGAACACAACTTTCCAAAAGACTGCTACTATTTTTCTGGCTGCTTTTCCTGCTGCCCGTATTTCATAGACATACTGTGCTGTGCCCCACACATATGCTTTCAACAATTTTCTTCTTGTGTCCATGTTTGTTGTATTTAATCATAGGCACTGCGCTGTTCTTTCTTGTTAGATGCAGTTCCGTACCCTTCTGTTGTTTTACAGTTATGTACCCTATTTCTCCGACAATAAGTGGTCATGAAGGGGTGTAAGCAGCCTGTGGCCACCGAGTTCCCCCAGCACATTTGCCGATTTAATATGTTTCCCAATATATCCTTTCGCACAATCAACATTAGTTGCAGATATTTCACAACCAACACTTGTAGTTGTTTATAATAATCATCAGATTTATCTGCATTAGGTTTTTCTTCTCAAAACTGGTTGGACACGTACCTCCTCTTACTTATATTCTGAGCTAGCCTACGCAGTTCCCTGAAATTCCTGCACATGCTATATACAGTTCGGTTCCCCTTATATTGATTTCTAATTATATGCCCTATTTCACCTAGATTCGGTAGTATGTGAAGGGGATTAAGCAGCCTGTGGCTGTCAAGATCCCCCAACACATAGATATTTGCCGAATTAATAGTTTTCCAGTAAATCCTTTCACACAATTAATATTAATTGAGAATGTTGCACAACCAATACCTGTAGTTGCTTATAATAATCATCATGTTTAAGTACAGTTATTTTTTCGTCATTAGTTTATCCCTCTTGGGACTGGTTGGAAGCGTACCTCTACTGATTTCTATTCTGAGCTAGCCTACACATTTACCTGAAATTCCTGCAGCCTACATCTTTCACAATCTATGTGCAATAGTCTAACCTAGGTCTGCCTTTACTTCTATCCTATCTCTGCTTCTAATATATTCCGCACTATTCCCTCATGTCGTAGTATGTGGCCTATCATCATATCTCTTCTCTTTTTTTACCGTTTTCTACATATTTCTTTCTTCCACTACCATTTTGAGTACCTCCTTGTTCTTAACTTTATCTCTCCATGATATCTTCATCATACGTCTATAGCACCATATTTCAAAGACCTTTTTCTTGTCCTCTTCTTTTACTGTCCAGGCTTTACCTCCGTACAGTGCTGTGCTCCACACATATGTTTTAAGCAATCTTTTCCTTGTTTCTATGTTTGTCGTCTTTGAACACAGTAGTTGCTTTTTCTTGTTAAATGCTGCACGACCTTGTGCTAATCTTTGTTTTATATTTTTGCGCTTTCCCATCTTGCGTTATTTGGCTTCCTAGGTAGCAGAAATCCTTAACCTCTTGTAAGTTCTTGTTACCTATTTGTATTCTTGTATTTGATTTATTTTCCCCTCCTTTGCATACTAGTACTTTAGTTTTATTTTTGTTATTATCATCTGCAAATCTAAGCATATCAATTTTTTGTCCCTGCATAGTAATTTCAAATGTCCTCCTGCATTTGACAGTATTCATTGCCTCTTTAATGTACAAGTTAAAAATTAATGGGGATAGGACATATCCCGGTCTCATCCCTTTCATAATGTTTACTTCTTTATGTTCCTGCTCTTCTATTACTGCTGTTTCCTCTTTGTATAAGCTATGTACTATTAGTCTATCCCTATAACCCATTCCAATCTTTTTGAGTATTTCGAACATGTTTTCCATTCTACATTTTTACCAGATCTACAAATCCTATATACATGCTTTCTCTTTTTCTATTGTTTTCTCCATTATCACTCTCAGAGCTAAAATAGCCTTCTGTGTTCCCCTGTTTCGCCTAAACCCAAATTGCTCTACTAGTATTGTTTCAGCTCGTTTTTCCATTCGTTTTTGTACAATTCTAGTTAATATTTTTGACACGTGTGCTGTCAAACTTATTGTTGGAAAATTTTCACATCTACTTGCGCTTCTCTTTTTTTGGTACAGTTACTATGATGTTACGCTTGAAATCTTTGGGTACCTCACCTGTTTCCATACATGTAGTTTACAAGTTAGAAGAGACTTCTGTTACTGCTTGTCCAGCGGCTTTTAGAGTTTCTGCTTGCACCTTGTCTGTACCCGGCGCCTTACCATTTTTCAGACCCTTTAATGCTAATTCAAACTCATCTCTAAGTATGGGATATCCCGTCATCATTTTCAATGTCTGATTCCTGTTCTAATGCTGTTAATTCTTCTCCTGAATAATCAGTGCTATAAATAGGTATGCAACTTTGGTACTAATCGTGTCCTCCATCTATATAGCGCTCCATGATAGTCTCCAAGTAAATGCTGAGTTTATAAGACAATGCAGTCAAAATATAAGCACGTAGTACACTCAAAATAGAAAGGACATGGTGGTCCTCAGATTATAGAAGACATGGCGGTCCTGATGTAAGTGAGTTTCTATCTTCTTTTGTCTTTACAAAGATCTATTGAGTTAATTTTTATTAATTAAGGAAATGTAGTATAAAATAAATTGCTGATATGGTGCGTTAAGTGAGATTGCCCTTTTGACCTAAAATTATTTCAAGAATAATTCTGCTAAAATTATAGTAAAAATAATGTCCATAAACATATAAATAATTAGTAAAATAAAACATATAACGTCAAATCACGTCATTTGAAAAGGAACGTGTAACAATTGCTGCCACAAAAATAATTATAACCACAATTACATTATCATGTGAATATAACAAGCTTTCCATCTTTTAGAAAATCAGCACTTGTAAATAAATAATACTTTCTCTAAATGCATGGCCATGAAGCGAGTTTTTTACCTGGAAAGTTTGGAATTTTGCACCGAACCCTTGCTGTTTCAAGCAAGGTAGGGATATACTCCCTGTATGTTTGTTGTGGTTTGTTTAGCATTCTTCTTAATCTTCTTTGGGAATTCAACCACTCATAGTTTTTAAAATCATCTTTATTTACGTTTCGATCCATGACCTAGGATCGTTGTCAAAATAATAAAAACGTGCGTGACAAAACACACACACACGGGACCCACATGTTACCTGTCATCCGAACGAGGGCGTATTTCTGTGAAAAATGCTCGCATAACAATTTTAAAGGGAACCGTGTCAGGATTCGAACCCGGGACCATGGGCATAGTAGTCACACGCATACCAACTACGCCACGGGCCGCCTATTTATTCTACATGTATTAATCTTCATTTAATTGTTCAAATATATTAAGTAAAGAAAGAATTAAGTCAAATGTGGAAGTAATAGCATCTTTTACTTTTTTTAAAGTTTTATTGTATGTAGTAAGATCAACTTTCAAACCAGGTTTAACAACTTCATTAGGTAATAAATGAGTTAAAATTTTTGTTTGATCCTGTAAACAACTAACGTAGAAAAAAGGAAAGATTGCTAATAGCATATGTCTGGAGCACCGCACTGTACGTCTGTGAAACGTAGACAGTAGAAGAAGCGGACAGAGAAACGTGGTGCTACAGACGCTTGACAAAGGTATCATGGACAGACAGAGTTAAGAACAACGAGGTTCTGGAAATGATAGAGGAAGAATGGAATTTGTGGAAAACGGTAAAAATGGGACAGGTAAGTTGATAGGGTACATACTAAGACACAAGGGATTAGTGTGAAATATGTTAGAAGCAGAGAAAAAGAGAAGCAAAGGTAGACCTAGATTAGATTATTGCACACATATAGTAAAAGTTGTAGGTTGTGTGAATTTCGGGGTAATGTGTAGGTTAGCTCAGAATGAAAATCAATGGAGGTACGTGTCCGATCAGTAGTAGTACGAAAACTTAATGATGGAAAAAATATTTGTATTTAAACCTGATGATGATCGTAAACAACTATAGGTGTTGGTTTTACAATATTCTCAACAAATGTTCATTGTATTGATTCGGAAAGTGTCTAAGTAATGAAATTCTTGGTAGCCGTCAGGTTGTTTAATACCCTTCGCGTACCATTTAATAGTGGAAAACAATAAAAGGATACGCACTAGGCCGTGCTGTATTTAACATGAAAAAGCAGCTGCTATGTTCGAAGACAACAAACGCAGAAGCAATGAAAGCGTGTGTGTGTAGCACAGCACTGTACGGCTGTGAGACACAAACAGTAGACGAAACGGACAGGAAAATGATAGAGTCCTTTGAAACGTGTGTGGTACAGACGCATGCTGAAGATATGGATAAAGTAGTAGTGGTAGAAAAGACAATAGTGATTTGGCTACCATTTCAGGGAATGGGAGTTATACAACTACACTTCAATTGGAGGCAGAATTGATACTTTCTTATCGACAATTCCTACTATAAATGACCATCCTCCTACAATAACTTTTATATCCAATAATTGTTCAATTTCTAATTGGCCTATTAAATTTGATGATTACCCTAAACCAGTTTATAAATTTTTAGAACGTGTATCTGAACTTGCTCAGTCAAGAAAAGCTTCAAAAGAAGATATACAATGAGGCAATAGAATTATTTATGAATGTTGGCATTATCTGGTATAAAAGACACCATTATTGCTTGGGATTTCCCTGTCCCGGGATTTTAAAACTATTTTTTACCATCTAATGCGGAAGATTTGTTGTGGAATGAAATAAAAAACAAAAACAAAAACCAGTAGAAACAGTAACAATATTTATTGTACTCATGGAAAATTTATTTAACAATTTTAATAGAAGAATCATTAGAATCAACCCTCATTTACATAGTGAAACAATATTTACTTCCTAAATTCATTATTCTTCTTGCTTTTTCTATTATTTATACAATTCCCGAATTGCTTTCTACTATTAGACAAATAGAAGAAGCTATAACTTTAAAAGTACTAATTAATATCTCAAAATATAGATACAGCACCAAATACTTCTACTTGAATACAATATGTAAAACTCTGTATCTGATTAAAATTTTAAACCAATATTCTCTCAAGACACAATTCCAATCAATAAATATAACTACCTTCCCCAACAAAATAAATATAACAATTCCAATTTATTTATCTGCAAGACAATCCCAAATAAATTCTTCAGTGTAATAGCAACAGTAACAAACCATCCTAAACTAATTGTTGGAATTGTTTTCAGAAATGACGTACCTACCCTTTCTGTAAATCGAAAAGAAAATTGTTTGGCTATAGATGTGGTTTTCCTCAAATTAAAATTTCTTCTTTTCCGACCTGTTCAAATTATGATATATTATGCACGCTAAGAATATTTACACTTAGAATATCTGTTAGTTCATGAAAATTCTTCACCCTCCTTGATAACGGTCTTAAAATTATTGATTTCTACACTACAGAAAATTTAAAACCTTCGGACTCCTATACCTACACTCTAATCTAAATAAGATGCATGTATTTACACTGCACATTAAAGATCTACTTTTCTTACACCTACTATTTGTAATTGGTATTTATAATTACTCTACAATGAAGCAAAATTAACCCAGAAATCTATTTTAAAAATGCAAATTCCGACACTATAATTATGGAAAACATATAAAAAATTTTTAATAAATTGTATATACATGCGGTACCCTGCCATAAATAATTAGCTGACTTATCTACTCTATTTCATCCTATAAGTACACAGAACAATATATATATATATATATATATATATATATATCTATATATATACCGTGTGATTCAAAAGTCAGTTTACCGGGTAAGAAGACATGCGTATTACATTCATTGAATATACCAATGTAAGTATTTCGCCGCAATGTATATTCAGTATCCCTCGGTAAACTAACTTTTGGATCACCCTGTATATAGAGGTGGTAAGGGATCACGAGAGGTTATTGAAACCCTAATTCTACAAATAAATCCCACTAAAAATATAATATATAATCTGGAAAAATAAAAATTTCCGTAAATTCATGATTACGCTCTGTATAATACAAGCGTACTTTTATTCATTGATGTACTAGCGAAAAATTCAATTAAGCGTGTATAAATAATCACCTTGTATGATATATAAGGGTATTGTAGATAAATAGCAAGTAACGTAAATTGTATATGTAAAAATAATTAAATGTAAGATACCGTAAAACGCTTATTTTAAGATAATATACAGCCATTTATCACTACATTTTTAGTAAAAATGCTTTTAATTTGCTGTAAGTAGCATAGAATATTACTAGCTTTACGCATTTAGCATAAAAACTACAATCTTGTTAAAAAACCTAATTCTAATTTTAATAGGAGTATTAAAAACATATTTAGATGTTAAAAGCAAATATTTTCTATAAAATGCAACCCCTTTTGCATTAAAAAGCAATTAAAGTTTAAATTAAATACTCTGTGGATTACAGAAATTCATTTTAAATAAAAAATTTTCTAGAGTAAAAAAGGATGAGTCATCGGTATTTAGAACTACGTAAATAAACTAATTAATAAATAGTCGTTTATTCCTACAAGCGGTCGGATAACTGATAAAAATTATTTATAATTTTCGCATTTACTGTTGAAGAGAAGCGATACGCCACAATAATAGTATATGTGGAAGCAGGACAAACAGAGCGCGTTACGGATAACTGGAACCAGATAACAAGGTAAATAAATTCGAGCGATTTTAGACGCTAATGAATATTTTCAAGATTATTACATAAAATATTATTTAGAATGAAATCGCGCTAACTCTACAACATTCTAGAAAATAGATAATTTGTATATCAAGAAGCGTTTATTATAAACAGGGTCGATTAAGTAGATTCATTCATTCGATTATTTCTATTCTATTTTTATTCTAAGAAAAAATGGTGTGTAAGCGGAGATCCATCTATGGTGTTATGTTCACCGTTGGAGAGGACTATACATGCAGTTTATTTGAAAAATTTGACCGTGGTATAGAAAAATGTACGGAAAAGCTACAATACCTTTACGAAGATGTGCTGATTGCTTTCTTAAACGAAATAGAAGAGTTGAATTTTCTAAAATTATTTACTAAAATTCAAACTAAATTTATTCTAGATTGTAATATAAATTGAACAGTGGAATTAAAAAAGATGTATGTGTGCCAAATAAGAAAGTTCCAGAAAAACACGTTTTTGTTTTATACAATGAATTTTAGTTTCAAATAACAGTGAATAGCTTTTTAAATTAAAATAGAAAATAAATTTAAAATAAACATATTGCATTTTCGGAAAAAAATTGCAATTTAAACGACAAAAGCTTATTTATAATTAAGTAAATAAGAAAGGCGAACGTTTGTAGGAACTTTCTTTAAAAAAGGCTGAACGTGCCAGTAAACAATTAAAATATTACCACTTAAGCTAAAATATCAATAAAAAACTCTGCTTATCGTTTTGAAGATAAGGAAGCATTTGATAGATATCCTTCTTTTTTTCATCAAAAATGCGGTTAGTACTCTCTGGTAAATCCATAGTCTGTAGTTTTGTCATAGTTATGTCCTTCTTTAAAACAATATACCTTCCATGGTTCCAGGTCATTCAACGATTATCAGGTTTTAACTAGACCAGGATTGTCGAGTATTCACCGAACTTTGGTAATATTTAATTTTGTTCTATTGATACAGGAATTAGCAGCTTGCTTAAAATCGTAAAAGTCAACCGTATTCATGACCGTAACTTGGAAAGGTTGATTATATCTTGAATGTACGATCATTTCAACTGAATCTCTGTGTACCGTGCATTTTGACACTTTCTTACGTTTTTCAATTAGTGCAAAATCGCAATCACAACTCAAAAACGAATGCCCAGAGACTGCAAATTTATGATTAATTTCAATAAATTTGCCTTTCGCCAACAGATATATTCACAAATAAACAATCATCTTATTCTTGTTTTGCAGTTAATGTTTTAAAAATGCAAGAGGTGATCTCATTACCATATCAGCCAGAAATCCCTTCATGCCGTAAATGCATAAAAATGGCATTGTTATATCCTAGATAAAAGCTAAATTTTAGAGCTGTCTTAAATAAAATATTTGGAGTGCTGTATAAAAGGTACAAAAATAACTTGCTGTAGGTCCATTAAATACGTAGATATATTACTACCAGGGAGAGTAAAGTTCTTGTCATCTTCCTGCATTGCTTTTAGAGCTTATTCTGTTTTGCGGTGGTGCAGTTCAAGTTTTTCTTTCAAAGTGTGGTCATTTGAATTCGCTTTTATTTCTGCAGCTAGACGGTCACATGAAGAACACGTTTCCGACCTAGAAAGTTGTAAATCAAGATGAGGAAATTATGACGAAACACTTTTCTGTACAATGTATACCGTATATTAGTATCAGGATGCAATTCCCTAAAGACTAGGAATAGTCTATGTACATTAATATCAGTACTTAGATACTCCCTTGATGTTTTTGTGTTCGAATAGTAACTGACTTGTCGACGTATAAAATTTATATGATGAATGACACGCTGTTCCGAAACTTCAGTATACTTTCTGAACTTAGTTTTATTTCCTCTCTTTTCTCTAATTGGGACATTGAGTCTTTTGTACAGAACACGACATTCATCTAACACATTGTATTGGTGTTAAAATAAATTATATTAAAGTACGAAGGTGGTTTGAAAAGTTCGCGAAATGAAGCACAGGTGGCAGCATCAGTTCGAATAAAATATATGCAATTGATGGATCCAACTATCTAATGCGCAGATGTTAAATTTGACATTATTCTGTCAAGTAGTATTAATTTGGGTCTATATGAAGTAAAGTTAGTTTTGTGAGTTTTTCAAAATGGATAAAACTGAAACGCGCGCTGTTATCAAATATTTGTAAAAAAGGGTTGGAGTGCAACAGAAATACATAAAGATATGCAGGATACATTAGGAGACTCCGCTCCATCATTTACAACTGTGCACAAGTGGATGACGGAATTTAAACGTGGTCGTGAGAGTCTAGAAGATAACCCGCGCAGCGGACGACCAGAAACTGCCACCACGCCTGAAATCGTCCAAAAAGTTAATGATATGGTACCGCAGGATAGTCGATTAAAGATCTCCGAAATTGCTAAAGATGCAGGTATCTCAGATGAAACAACATTTCATATCTTAACTGCAGAATTAGGTATGAAAAAGCTTTCGGCAAGTTGGGCGCCGTGCATATTGACAATTAATCAAAACCTTCAGAGGAAGAGAATTTGCAAACAGAGTTTAGACCGTCTTAACTCCAATAAAACCGATTTCGTCCGACGATTTGTTGACTATCATCTCAAGGACCAAACAATAAACAGTGAATAATACGCTAAATTTCTAGGCCAACTGGATAAAAATATTCGTGAAAAAAGACCTGCATTGCGTAAGAAGAAGATCATTTTCCATCAGGATAATGCACGTCTACACACAAGTGCAGTAGCAATGCAAAAATTGAAAGATCTGAAGTACGATCTGTTGCAACATCCACCTTATTCGCCTGATTTGGCTCTTTCTGACTTCCACCTATTTCCAAGACTAAAAGTTTTCCTTGGGGGAAAACGGTTTTCCACGGACGAAGAAGTAAAAGCAGTTGTCGACGAGTATTTTGGAGGCCTTGAAGAATCGCATTTTCGTGATGGCGAAATGGGTTTGGAACATCGCTGGATGAAGTGTATTCAACTTGACGGAGATTATGTTGAAAAATAAACTATATTTTAAAAACAAATTTTTTCATTAGCCCCTTCGTTTCGCGAACTTTTCAAACCACCCTCGTAATGTGGCACTTTCATTCTTTTTGATGACATTGGCCTTTATACATACTTACATCCTTTTTAAAGAAAAAACAGAAACCTGTAAAGGTGACACTTACATCCCTTTTTAATTCCACTCTTCAATTATTAAAACACGTATAGTTTTATATTTTGCAAAATTTATACGTAAGTAATACGAATCTGGAAGCGTTTTAACTATTAGAACTGATCCTTTCGTACATAAAATCTGCTAATTTGTTTTACTTACTGGTAAAGGAAGCATTTTCTATATATTTCTAATACATTAAAATTTCTTAAACTTGTCATTCTCGAAAGTGAATCGATATGTTATTGTAGTACTAGTAGTATTAAATGTTAGAAATAGGTTTGAATTCTTAAAGATGATTTAGTGAGTAGTCCGATAAATGTTTGTCCAGACTGCATACGCATGCATAAATTAACATTTTGTATGTATACTGGGTTTTTTATTTGTAACTCATCAGCTACCCTACCACAAAATTGAAAGTACCCTAATTAGGTTTCTGTTGTTTTCCAATTCTGGGTCGGTTTCTGAAAAAAGTTAGAAAATATAATCTGGTCTAGAAAATGATTCCGCTTTTCACAGCAAAAACAAGTGTCCGCACACTAACTCCGCATGATATTATACTCCGGCTGTTACTGAAACTGTTCAGCTCCCACAGTAGCTTGCTTGTTAAGTGATTATTTTATAATTTATACGCTTGGCCCTGAAAAGAAATTGAGAGTGACGAGTTTGAATTACAGCGGTCAAAGAACTTGTTGTATATAAATTTCATAAAATAGGTATAAAGGGCACAAGTGAAAATTTTGAACACCACCATCTCTTTTATTCAACGTACCCTTGTAATTCTGCTTTGTAATATAAATAAACAGAACGATGAGCCAGTACAACGTCATTTAAGAGAAGTTCCAAAATTTGAAGCCCCTTATTTCTAAACCAAACCGCAACACCGGCAAATAAATGTTATACACTTTTGAATTCTTTGTATATATTAATCAAGAATGTCGCTATGTTTGAATACAGCTCGTTTACAGAAGTTGTTAATAGATTTATTCAAAATTAAATAATTTATTGTATTTTGTTTTTTAATAAAATTACATAAAAAAACTGAATGTTGTTTGATTTTAAAAATTTGTGTTTATGGAACGTTCAGAGATCTCAATACGTAATGTGGAACGCTCCAAGAGGGGTTCGGACATGTCCAAACATCCCTTGGAACGTTCGAAGGTCTCAATACGGTATGAGAAACGTTCCAAGGGACGTTCGGACATATCCAAGTACATGCATGGTTTATAATACACAAATTTCCGCAATCCGGATATTAATAAATATTTTTTGTATTTTATTCTTTTGTCAAATTTTATCGAGTTAAGTCTAAATAAAAATGCAGGGATGTTTGCTGTTACGTTTTGAACCTTTGTTGCTGATAATTTAAAAAAAACGGGATAATTAAAAAGGTTATCAGAAATATGTTGGAATGAAATAAAAACACAATATGTTTATCCGATAGGGGTAGTGGGACGGGTGTAGATGTTTGTATTGTAGCCACCATAATTCTTTTGTAAATTCCAATATAATTTAATAGGTTGAATAATGGATTTGTATTTAAAACACCGCTAACAGTTAGTGTTTACAAAAAAATAGGGGTAGCGGCTAGAGAGATCGTCCGATTTAAAAAATTTAAGAAGATTTGGGTAGCTGAGAAAATTCTAGACTAGTTTGATAGGTTATACTGCTGGAAAATGCACAAAGAGTAGGTACAAAATGTAAATAAGAAAAAGTGAACGAAAACAGACTAAGTATTTAGAAATTCATAAATAAGAATGCAATCGATTTTGGTGTTTCTCAAGTTTAAGCTCTTACATAATTCAAGATGTTTCTTATTCGACCTGACTCTTACCTTAAAGTGTTTCATATTTAAATGTAAGACGAACGCGGAACTTAATCTAAGTTAAGAAGAAAATTATATGACTAGTTTATATCAAAGATGTGAGGACGTGAGGGAAACTGAAGTAAATGAGAATGACAGATTTATCCCGAAAGATGCAGAAGAAAGGAGGGATGCTGGAGTAAATGAGAATGATAGATTGTTCTCAAAAGATGCAGGTGGATACTGGAGTAGATGGGAATGCCAGATTTATCCCAAAAGATGGAGATGAAACAAAGATGAAAAATTTAACTAAAGATTTATTCCAAAAGATGAGTGATGCTGGATTAAATTAGGTCCTAGAATACCTAATCCCCCCACTGCGACTGTGCAAGTGTGACATTCGTTTCCTTTTCATCTTTCACCTTTGTTATTCCGTAATTCGAGCGAGTTTAATACTTATTACTGATTTCGTATTTTTCTTACTAGTTCGCTCATCTTACGGGTGATAAACTTCTTGGAAATCAAGTAACACGTGCAACGTAGTCAAAAATAAAAGCAAAGGCCCCGCTTTTAAAGTAATATATGGTAATTTTTATTAATTATGTAATACCCAAAAATTAAAAATAATTTCTTGTATACTTACCAAAAGCTAATGGTTCGTTTTGGTATATGCCAAACATGGTTGAATTATATTCTAAGGGAGATCTGGCCTTTTAAGATTAGAAATTGATTTAACAAATCTACGTTTAGAAAGCTTCTATTTATAAAGTTAGTTTACATTTGAATACGGAATTTTTCACACGAAATAAATCAATACCGAAGCAAAAGCTTTAAATTTAAATATAAGAATAGGTTTTATTTTTAATTCAAAGATAATGAGGTTCTTAACTCCATACGTAGTATTTATAGCTACTTACTATTCTAGAGCTTTGCTTAAACTATTTTGGACGCATATTTATATAAGTAATTTCTTTTCCCAAATTTCTTTAACTATTAGATCAGTTTTATGAAAGCTTACTATAATTGGCCTTGCTTTCTTTATTGCAGTGTACTAAAATCGATTATCAAGTCGACTTCAACAACTTTACAGTGATTGTAACCTGAAAGTATTGTGTAATCGACAGAGAATCATATAATTTGAAATTTTCATAATTTAGCAAACTTAGTTCGGCTACGATTAGAAAGCTAATGTTATCAAAATGCGTATGTCATGTTAAATATATAAAAATGAAACTTATAGATTTTGACCTGCATACGAGGGACACTATTTATGTATTGAGAATAAAAAGAATAAACAAATGAATTTGATGAAAAATACATTCATTGCTTTTCAAAATAATCGCATTTAAGATCTATACACTTTTGCATGCGATTGAACCACCCTTCAAAACACTTTGTCCAATCAGAAGATAGTAGCTTTAAAACATGCGTTTTGAAGGCCTCAACCGCTTCTTCGGGCGATGAAAAATCCTTGTCCACGCAGTTTATCTTTAATTACTGGAAACAAGAAGAAGTCATTGGGTGCCAAGTCAGGGCTGTAAGGCGTATGACCCATTAATTCAATCTTTTGTGTGTCCAAATGCTCGTTTGTTGCACGTGATGTGTGTGAGCTCGCATTGCCATGATGCAAAATGATTCGTCGTTTTGGGTTGGTTTCTCTCAGTTTACCGAAAACTTCAGGCAAACAAATGGTCGTAACCACGCTGAATTAACGGTCTTTTGATTTTCGCCACAGTTAGGGATGGTCTCGGGCCGGGCCGGACCGGGCCGGGTCGGGCTTTTAATAAGCCCGACGCAGAAAGGTAACCGGCCCGACCCGAGGCCCGGCCCGAAATGAAAATTGAATTTTGAATTACAATCAAGATACTTGTGAAACATATCGTAGTATATCATTTGATTTTTGATTCTGTTACGTACCTAGACGTAGCTGGAAGAAACGTAGCAGGCTAACTATTAAACGCGTAGAGTGGGGGGATTTGCCTACATACCAAAAAGACACAAAAAACACATCGCCCACGATGACCTATTAACAAATAAAAATAAATAACGGATTCTGTACAAACAAGCAAGAGCAATAAATTAAGCGTTACTATTTAAAAGCAAACAGGTAGATGATATGAACAATTAAGTACATTAAATATGAAGTGCACATCTCGTATTTACCCAAAATAAAATTAATCAGTAGTAAATAAACCTGTGAGAGCTTTTATCAAGCATTTTTAAAGTTTCACCTAATACTTTTTGTAAAATAACTAATTAGTAGGAAAGAATTAACGTGTGGGAGCTTTTGTCAGATATCTTTTAAATCGTACATAGTACCGTTTGTAAAATAAACTAATCAGTACAAAGGAATAAGAGTGTGTCTGTCCAATACTTTTAACACAGGTACATCACAAATGTAGAGCGATAATATTGATTAGCGGCAACGAACAATAGTTCTACAATGTGACGTTTCTTGTCACATAACTACATCAAATGTTGATACGGAATATCCCATTGACACAACACACAAAAGAAAACGAGTTGCATACCTGTAGGTGTCCGGTTACTTAGCTTGAAAACCGTCGGGAGTGAGTCAACACAGAAACGCCGCGGTATTTAGGATCCATTCACCCTGGATCGTAACTACAGCAACGACCTACGGACCAAAGCAGTTGGTCTACAGAAAGGAAGAGCCCATTTGGCCTCCAGCTAAAAAAAGTAATCCACGCAAGACACCTCCTAGTTGTCGAACAGAAAATAAACAGACGTGCATTGCTTTTGAAATACGGTCACAAATAATGTAGAAAATATGTCGACGCACAAGTTATAGAAGCAAATTTAATAATGGTTCAAATAACACGAATTCCAACTGCAAATCCTTGCTTATCGAAGCGCGATTAAAACTGGAAAACCCGGGTTTTATCAGATAGTATGCGACCTTATTTCAACAAGTTTTTGCATTGAAACAATAGAGAAAATCATTATAGGCGGTCGTAATGTATACCAAGATAACGGGTACCTGAAACAGGATATAACTATTTAGTTGTTGCATAAACTTGTGGTTTCAAAGCAACTAGATTTAAGTTAAGGAATTTATTCGAAAGCGTGTTTATTATTAATTATGTTGAAGGATTTAACAGTAGAAACAGAATTTCTTCGAGCGGGTATTGAATTAATAAGGGAAAAAAATAGGGTAATTAATTTATGCTGAAAATAAACGTAACAATTCTTTAAAAAATCTTAAAATAGGTAACAAAGGTACAAAATGTTTAGCAATTTTCAATGTTTATGAAATTGTACGCTTAACGCACCTTATAACCTTTACAATAAATTTGCGTCTGATTTATTTTGTTGTTCCTACTTTATTGAATTTTACTAAAATTACCTACTTGAAATTAGAGAGTTGTTGCAAGCTCATTCCAAGCAGACTTTATTAAAAGAATCTTCAAATAAAGTATCCTTTTTTAAAAGTTTGCATCCAATCTAAAGGAGTGTTAGTGCAAGTGTTTTTCCTTACTCCTTATTCTGACATATAAGTTTAGTATTCTATATATATATATATATATATATATATATATATATATATATATATATATATATAGGTTATGTTTTAAAAATGAATAAAGAATTAATCTCTTTTGTGATAAGGTGACCTACATGTTTAACTATATTGGAAAAGATCAAAAAAATTGTATTCACACAAAGATGAACCTTTTTTTATTATTTGAGTCTTTTATTTCCCACTGATTCGATAACATTTGTGTGTGTTGTCAAAGTGTTTTCACGGAATACCTTTTGAGTTTACTTCAAGACACTGTTTTTACTTCTTTCCAAGCATATAGCATATCTGTTTTCAAAAGGATTTTTACAGTTTACTTCTAGGAAAAGCATTACAAAACAGCATCCTCGTATTTAGAGCGTTGACGTTTTATATCTTTTTCGTGTTATAAACTTGGACATTATATTTCTAAATTTAATTACGGAAACAACACTACAAAAAACCATTTATTTTGCTATATTTATACACAAAGCAGGCAATTAAATGTAAGTTTGTACGTTAGGCATTTGGCATATGTCAAAATTGAGGCGCCTTAAATAAAAGCATTCCCTGCCTGTATTTAAATTAAATAAAAGTGTCCTGTATTTTAATAAAGTACAAACATTAAAAGTGTAATTGCGCATGTGTAAATGTCAAATAAGGAAAAACTTTATTAAAAAATTGGTACTCGTGCGTTTTTCGGCCCGAAAAGTTCGGGCCCCCCCGAGTGGTTTGGCCCGGCCCGGCTCGAAAAAAGATAGGCGCGGCCCGGGCCCGGGCCGAATAAAGTAGTCAACGGCCCGGCCCGGATTCGACCCCGACATCGGGCCGGGCTCGGGCTGAGCCGGCCCGAAAGCCCGAGCCCGAGTCCATCCCTAGCCACAGTTGCCACAGGACCGGTTTTCGTTAAGAAAAACGGCACCATATGCTTCGAGAACGAACAGCTTTGCTTTACATTGAAACACCCAAACTGCCGACTGGCTTTTTCTTTCGGGCTCATACGCATATATCCACCACTCGTCACCTACACATTTCTCTGAAATTTGCAGTCTGCATCTATCACTATCTGTGTGCTAACGTCTGATCTCGGTCTACCTCTACCTCTCTTTTCCTATCTCTGCTTGTAGTATATCCCGTACTATTCCCCAGAAATGCCTTAGAACGTATCCTGTCCTTCTATTTCTTTTATTTTTCATTTTCCACAGATATCTTTATTCCTCTACTATTTCTACAACCTATTTGTTATTAACCTTGTCTGTCCATCCTCATACATCTGAAGCACAACATTGCAAAAGGTTTCTATCTCTTTCTGTCTGCTTTTCCTACTGCCCCAATTTCATAGATTTACTGTGCTGTGCTCCACACTATGCTTTGAACAGTTTTCTTCTTGTATCTATGTTCGTTGTCTTTGAACATAGCTGCTGTTCTTTCTTGTTTTACTATCGTTTTACAGTTATATACCTTATTTCCCCGATATTCAGTGGTGTGTGAAGGGGGGTAAGCAGCCGTTGGCTGCCAAGTTCCTCCAGCACCTGAACCTTTGTCGAATTAAAAGTTTTTCCAATTTATCCTTTCGCACTATCAACATTAGTTGAAAATATTTCACAACCAACACCTGTATTTTTTAATAATTATCATCAGATTTAAGAGCTCGTCATTGGGTTTTACATCTTGAAACTGGTTGGACTTGTATACCTCAGCTTATTTACGTTGTAAGCTAGCCTACACCGTTCCCTGCAATTCTCACAACAGCCGATATACAGCTCGATTCCTTTCTATTGTTTTCTAGTTATATGTCATATTTCACTGAGATTCTGTGGTATGTGAAGGAGGTTAAGTAGCCGGTGGTTGCCAAGGATCCCCCAATACTTACACATTTGCCATATTAATAGTTTTCAAGTAGATCCTTTCGTACAATTAACATTAGTTGAGAGTATTGCAAAACCAATATCTGAAGTTGTTAATACTAATCACCATGTTTAAGTACAGTAATTATTTTTGTCATTAGTTTTTTAATCTTACGACTGGTTGGAAGCGTACCTCCATTGATTTCTATTCTGAGCTAGCATACACATTTCCCTGAAATTCTCACAGCCTACATCTTTCACTATCTGTGTGCAGTAGTCTAACATAAGTCTACCTCTACTTCTCTGCTTCTAATATATTCCGCACTATTCTCTCATGTCTTAGTATGTGACCTATCATTTTATCTCTCCTATTTTTTACTGTTTTCCACATAGTTCATTCTTCGCTTACGATTTCTAGCACCTCTTTGTTCTTAACTTTGTCTGACCATGATATCTTCATCATACGTCTGTAGCACCACATTTCAAAGGCTTCTATCTTTTTCTTGTCTGCTTCTCCTACTGTCCATGCTTCACAGCCATACAATGCTGTGTTCCATACGAATGTTTTAAGCAATCCTTTCCTTGTTTCTATGTTTGTGGTCTTGGAACACAGTAGTTGCTTTTCTTGTTAAATGTAGCACGATCTTGAGCTAATCTTTGTTTTATATCTTTTGTGCTTTCCCATCTTGCGTTATTTGACTTCCTAGGTAGCAGAAATGCTTAACCTCTTGTAAGTTCGCGTTACCTATTTGTATTCTTGTTTTTGATTTATTATCCCCTCTTTTGCGTACTAGAACTATAGTTTTATTTTTGTTAATTTTCATGCCATATCTCTGCGTTAGAACTGTTTCTATTTCATTAAAACTAGCTTCTAACTCTTCTTTGCTAGATGCCAATACCGCTATATCATCTGCAAATCTAAGCATATCAATCTTTTGTCCATGCATATTAATTCCAAATGTCTTCCTGCATTTGACAGTATTCATTGCCTCTTCTATGTACAAGTTAAAAATTAATGGGGATAAGGCATTTTTCTGTCTCACCCCTTTCCTAATATTTACTTCTCTACTTTCTTACTCTAATTCTATTACTGCTGTTTGCTCTTTGTATAAGCAATGTACTATCCGTCTATCCCTAGAACTCATTCCAATCTTTTTGAGTATTTTGAACATTTATTTCCATTTTACATTGTCGAATGGTTTTTTCAGATATACAAACCCTATACATACGCTTTCCCCCTTTTTCTATTGCTTTTTTCATTATCACCCTCAGAGCTAAAATAGCCTCCCGTGTTCCCCTGTTTCGCCTAAACCCAAATGGATCTTCTCCCAGTATTTCTTCACCTCGTTTTCCAATTTGCCTTTGTACAATTTTAGTTAATATTTTTGATACGTGTGCTGTCAAGCTTATTGTTCGAAAATTTTCACATCTATCGGCGCCTCTTTTTTTGGTATAGTTACTATGATGTTACGTTTGAAATCTTTGGGTATCTCACCTGTCTCATACATATAGTTTACAAGTCGGAACAGACGTTCTGTTACTGCTTGTCCAGCGGTTTTTAGAGTTGCGCTTGCACATTATCTGTACCCGGCGCCTTACCATTTTTCAGACTCTTTAATGCTAATTCAAACTCATCTCTAAGTATAGGATATTCCAGGTCATCTTTTTCAATGTCTGATTCCTGTTCTAATGCTGTTAATTCCTCTCTTGAATATAAATTCCCTATATATTCCTGCCATCTAGCTACTTTTTCTACATTTTCTATAATGACGTCTCCCGCATCCCTTTAATTTTTGCTATATGGTTTTATATCCCTAAAACTGATTCTAATTAATTTGTATGCTTCGTTTGTCTTTCCTATTTTCATCTAAATTTGTACCTCATTGCACTTTTCTTCAATCCATTGTTCTTCAGCTTTCCTGCATTTGCGAATAATTTCCCATTTTATGGCTTTGTATCTCTGTTTTCCTGTTTCGTCTGATCTATTTTTTTATTTTCGTTTTTCTTCTATTAACTTCAGGATATCCGTTTTTTATTCATGGTTTCTTATTTTCTTTTTGTGTATACTTCAGAATATCTCTGGCCGCCATGTCTAAGCTGGATTTAATGTTATTCCATTCTGTTTCTACTTCCTTAGTATCAGAATTTTTTTCGATATCTTTCAGCAATTCATTTGATTTTTTCAAATCTTTCGTGGATATCTTTATCTTTTAGCTTCTCAAAGTCTAAGTGCCTTTCTCCGTTCCTCTTTTTCAGATTTTAAAATTTAAGTGCGGCCTTCATAATTACGATGTTGTGGTCAGTGTCTATATCTGCTTCCGGATAGCTTCTACAGCCTTTTACTTGATTTTTAAACCGTTATCTAACAATAATGTAATCTATATATCTTCCTATATTTCCTGACATCTTCCACGTGTATCATCTTCTAGAATGATGTTGAAATAATGTATTTGTGATGGTTAAGTTGTTCTTGTCGCAAATTTCTACCAGCCTATTTCCCCTGTCATTTCTCGTGCCTAAACCAAATAATCCTTCTATCGCTCCTTCCCTACCCTCACCTACCACTGCATTAAAATCCCCGTAATTATGAAATTTTCATGTTCTTTTACGTATCTTAGTGTGTCTTCGATATCTTTGTACATCGCCTCTACCTCTTCCTCACTGTAGCTAGAGGTGGGCATGTGCACTTGTATTATTACTGTATTTACTGGTTTAGATTGAAATCTAACCATGAGTACTCGTTCGTTCTTTTGTAGGTAGTTTTCTACACGTCGTCCTATATTTTTTCGCATAATTATCCCCAAACCCGAATTTCCTTCCTCTGATCCTGTATGAATTACCCTGAAGTTTCCACTCCATAAATCCCCCGCTTCTGGCCAGCGGACTTCGCTAATTCGTACTATGGCTAGTGCTAACCTATCCATTTCGAGTTTCAGGTTC
The DNA here is from genome assembly GCA_036346225.1 of Platerodrilus igneus. Classification (NCBI taxonomy): domain Eukaryota; kingdom Metazoa; phylum Arthropoda; class Insecta; order Coleoptera; family Lycidae; genus Platerodrilus; species Platerodrilus igneus. The sequence continues at coordinate 777,086 of JARFIW010001279.1, read as the reverse complement.
TCTAGCTTACCTACTTGTTTCATACTTCTGACATTCCACGCTCAGACTCGCAGAATGGTCACGGATCTTTTTTCATTACTTCGGATCACATCCCCCGAAGTAGTCCCCTCCCGGAGATTCGAATGGGGGACTATTTTACCTCAGGAATTTTTTACGCCAGAGGATGTCATCATGTTTAACAATTTAAATTTTTTTAATTAAATTAAATTTTTAAATTTAACAATTTAAAGGTACGCAGTGTACTTGGGAGGTAATGTGGTGGTTTCCCGTTGCCTTCCAGATCCAATGTAGTATATTCGGGTGTAGCATTGGGGACGTGGCCGCAAGTATAGCGGCCCTTAATTAAATTATAATGCCTTCCACATCGCAGTAGTGTGTCTTAGAATGTCATACCGACCCCTATGGTCTCTGTCACTCTAAGTACCGAAAAAGAGGCTGCCCTCTTTCGGAGACCTGTCTTAGTCTGGTTCATCACTAAAGACCCCACTAATTTGGTTAAACCCAAAGTTCGGCTTGTTAGCTCATTGAAACGCGCAGGCCATTCTACCTGTTCTAGTATTTTAGAATGTCGTCAAGGTGAAGGTCCGTTCAGAATGTGAAATTTTTTATATAAATATATAAAAGGTGACCTTTTTATTACCAAAATTTTTAGATTTAATAAATGCTAATTCCAAAGGTATCATACAAAAATAGCATTATATTCAATTCATTCGGGATGATTTAATCATAATGTAGTATAAAAATTAATTTAGTCACCCCGTTTTAAATAATTTGTGAATTACATTACTTATTATTTCAGTAAAATTGAAAATATATTTAATAATTACAATATCAAAGGTGTAAAAAATAAAATAGCTGTACCTTTTTTTACAAACTACTTTTAAACATCTGCATTACACTTATTATTCTTAAACATGTGTAACTAGAAAATTAAAATTAATTTGATATCAGGATTAAGCAAAAAGATTATTAACATAATAAAAACTAGAAAATAAATGTAGTTTGAAACTTATTCTTATTAGAATTGTAATTTTATATGTTTCGAATCTGGAAACAAATAGCAGTTTCTTACACTATAGTTAAGTCGGAAAGCCTCTTGGATTTTTTAAAAATAAAAATTGGGATGGTGGTATTTGTTACATTCGTGCAAAGTGGCCCATAATCAAAGAATGTCTCATTATATTATTTTCGTTGAAGTAATAATTTCGTCTGTCTGTCTGTCATTGACGTTCATTTTTAATTCTATAGCTTCGTCTTCTTTTCCAGTTACTTGAGGTTCTGCATCATTTAAAGTTACTGCAATGTTATCTAGCACTGCTGCTGCAACAACGATTGCTTCCACTTTATGTGTATGCAGCCAAATGCCATGTGCCAAACAAAGAAATCGTCGTTTCAATGCTCCGAAACACCTTTCAATTGGATTGCGTGTACGAATTTGAGCCTCATTAAACAAATTTTCAGCAGGTATTCTAGGATTTCCTAAAGGGGTTATTAGGTAATCTATATTTCCATAACCACTGTCCCCAACCACCAAGCTGCCAGCACCAAATGATTCAATTTCCAACTTAGCTTTCAATAAAGAATTATTGAACATTGTGGAATCGTGTGTCGATCCACTCCAACGACACACAATATACTTTATTATTAATTGGCTGTCACATACAGTCTGGACATTGTATGAAAAGAAACCTCTTCGATTACGAAAACGATATGCATGGTTTCCACCAGGTGATTGTACACGAACATGTGTACAATCTAATGCACCCACACATTTCAGAAACTTAACAATATTATAAAAACCTTGCCGCACTCTAATAATTTCTTCATTAGTGGTTGGCATTTCATATATATTCCGGACGCAGTATGGCAATTACATCTTTGACAGTGGTTATACATCGTAAAGCAGTAGCTTTATCAACTCCGCTAAGTTCTCCTGCAATTGTGAGAAGAGACCCAGTGGATAAGAATCTTAATGTCAATAACATCATATCAGTTGGTGATAATGCGTTATTCTAAAATGTTTCATATTGGTGAACTAGTACATTTATATTATCAGTGTTATACCTGTTGGTTTTTGGAGCAATTTCAGCTGCAGTTTTATTAATAATGTATCGAACATCTTTCGATAGACGAAACCTTTGCTTAAGTTCAAAATCATTCCATTTTTGAAAATGATCTATTCGTTCACGTATAACACGTGGATCCCTTAAAACAACATCTATACCATTTCTAAGGCTGCGTTGTACCAACTCGAGTTAAACCAGAGTTATTTGTAATCCAGGGTCAAATAGCATAAATGCGTTGTTGTAGTACTAATCCAAGGTTAAACCTAAGTTAGAATTAATCCACCAATGTTGGGAGTTTAACCCTAGATTAAATAATTATAACCTCACTTCTTGGCTTCCATCATATTATATTTTACAGAAATAAATTTTTTCGTGACATGGTTTTAATAGGTGCCGAAGGAATCGAACAACTTACCGATGACGAAGACTTTCTTGAATTAGTGGACAATGAGCTAAGGGAGCCTCGCGTTATACGTGAAAGAATTGATCATTTCGAGAATGATTTTGAGTTTAAATAGCGATTTCGTGTCTCAAAAGTTGTAGCTATGTACATAATCGATACAATTAGAACAAGAATTGAGTCAAAGAGTAACAGGTAGCTATTAAAGAGATGTGATTTAATTATTACAGGTAATTGATTTTAGAAATGATGCTTTGTCTCCTACAGATATGGTGCTATTAAGTTTGAGGTTTTTAGCCACTGGTTCACTCGTGACAATTGTAGGTGAACTCAGTGAAGTTGATAAGGCAACTGCTTCGAGAGCAATAACCAAGGTTATAGAAGCCCTTGCACAAGTACGAGCAGCCTATATAGAAATGCCATCTTCAAACGTTCGTCAAGGGTTTTATAATATTGCTAAATTTCCATGAACTGTTGGTTGCAATAGATTGTACCCACATTAGGATACAAACACCCGGCAGAGAAGACGCTGAGCGATTTCGAAATCGTAAGAGTTTTTTTTCTTATAATGTTCAAGCAGTGTGTGATAGTGAATTAATAATAAGGAACATTGTATGTCGTTGAAATGGGTCTGCCCATGATACCAAAATTTTTCAAAATTCTACTTTGAAACTGAGGTTAGAAAATGAAGAATTCGGTAAAGACAGTTTACTGGTGGGTAATACTGGTTATGCACTTAAAAGCTACCTTATAATGCCTTTAGCAAAACCTACTACACCTGCTGAACACCTTTTTAACGAATTCCAGATACGTACACAAAATCCAATAGAAGGATGTTTTGGTGCATGGAAACGGAGGTTTTTGTGTTTGTCCTTTGGCATACAGCTGCACATCAATAAAGTGGAAGCCATTGTAGTTGCATCAGCTGTTTTACACAATATTATTGTAACAATGAATGATTCTGAACCAAAACTTACTAGAGATGAGGAGCAAGCAGTTCAATTATCGATGAACATAAATCAATATCAAGCTGATCAAAGGAATTTTACCCTTAATGAAAATAATTTAGTGAGACATGTTCTAATTACACGTCATTTTCATGAGTTATTATAATTTTTTATTCAACTAAACCATATTGTAAATGTCAATATATACCTAATATCTATACTATAAATTTGTTCCGTCTCTTTGTCACCCATTGTCGTGTTTAATTTTAAGTCCTAAATGTGTAGTTGTAAATCTAATAGTAAAACTGTCATCCCTTGTTCCCTTATATCCTGTCGTAAAAATTCCTTGTGCATGTGTAAATAAGTAGGACTAAGGGTAGCAATGAACAAACACTCTCTTATGGATATCGAAGCAGAACAGTCGGTTTTTCGTTCGGTAATGTGAGTTAGTCAAGTGTCGCCGACTTTATCGATAAACCCCTAAAAAACACAGTGCAGGTGCAAAGTAACACGAACTAAATTTCGCATACAGTCCACTTAGTTGAAGGAATAGGAACTGCAGCTTAGAACAACAAAAAACCGCGGAGGTAAGTCGATGTACAAAGTTATAAGACTCCCGCGCTGAACAAAATTAAAATTTAATTATGAATTTAATTGAAAAAATTTAACCTATTTCTAATAACTATGTACACCTATAATTACAAATTAATTATGCCTACTATATACAAACTTAAGAACAATTTACAGCCTCTTCAAAAAAGCAATTTCTAAAACATGTTTCTCTTTAAACATTTTCAACTTTTCATTGAGTAGCAAAGTCTCATTTTTCAAAAATGCTTTGTGTTTTTTTAGAAGGAACTCTAGCTTTAAATGGTGCTCCTCCAAATAGCATTTTTTTGAAGCTCAGCGAGCTCGGTTTTATTCATTGCCCACTTGCTGAGCTTATTGCGCAAGGGCTGCTTTTCCGTTTCGCCTACAAAATGACAAACAGTTATTGTAATATCGTATACATTATTTCATGCTTACCTTCTTTAACTTTTTTCTTTCTCAGTGGCTTTGAAATAGAAGTCCTCAATTGGCAGGGAGTGTATGTTTGCCAGCTAGTGCTGGGTGGGCACACACTGCTACTCAATGAAGCACTTTCACTATAGTTGTGTTCTGCAATTGCTGGAAGATCAATATGCTGACCAACATTATCTTCAGATTCTTGAACATTATAGACATCGTAATATTAGCAATCTCACACAATAACATTCATAACTAATTGAAGCAACGCTTGAATTTTTTAATGTTTTGATACTTACCAGGATGTATAATTGGTTCCATGTCGATATTGGTATTTATATTCTCAGCATCATCATCATAATGTGATGTCTCACCAGTCATTTGTGTGCCCAATATGTCTTCAAGAATGGTCTGCTCAATATCGGAGTTCTTTATTCCCTTTAAAGGTGGACCACCTCCAGTACCATACAAATACTGTTCATACCTGCATACTTTTTGCAGGTGCTTTTTTTAAATTTTTATACTTATTATGTAGAGTCTGAGCATCTTGATAATTCTCTCCGCTAGTTTGATTGTATAAATCGCACACTTTCGTCCAAGCTTCATTTTTAATTTTGATATTATTGGCATCAGTTTTGTTACTTTCTATCGCGGAAGAGAATTTTTTAACAGTTGTTAAAAGTAACACGTTTTCTTCTTCCGAAAAATTACCTGTACGCTTTCTTTTATCAGTCATAATGATGATACGGTATATTTAGCTTTAATGTATAATTTATACAACTAACCTTAAAACTTAAAAACGAATAGTCTATTTAATACTAATGCTTAATAATTTACGAATTTTATTTACTACCAATAACTATATAATAGAGGATACCGATAAATAAAATAACAAAAAAAACAATATGTAAATGATTTAACGAACAGCTGATTGCAAATTTTTGACAGATCAACGCTACCAGTACAGGAAAATACTTGATTTAACTAACTAGTAATAATTTTTAATTCGTACAACGTAGTCTGTAGTTAAACTAGAGTTAACTTTAATCGCGAGTTAACTAACTCTGGAATTAATCCGAACTGGTACAACGGACCCTAAGAAAGCTTCATCATCAGTCAATTCATCTGCTCCTTGAGCGCCTCCTAAAGCCATACTTTTTATTTAAGTTATATATTACAAATAAAACCAAACCAACTGCTATTAGATTCACAATTACAAAATTAGGCAGACTGACACACGCGAGTAGTAGATTCACATAACACAAAAGTTAGGTTATATATACTTAATCCCCGGCTAAACCATCGCAGTTGGTGGGTTAAGATAGTTTAGGTTTAACTCCTAGATCAGTAGTTCTACAATGCCTAGTTGATATTTAACATGTGGTTACAGATAATTCTGGTTTAACTCTAGTTGGTACAACCCACCCTAAGTCTACTTGAAACTTAAGTAACAAATTAGTTTCATCAATTAACAGCAGCATCATAAGTTGAATGTGATATTAATATGATATTTATACAGCTTGTCCTAAAGCCACAACCGCTTACTTGATTAAATACTGATTTTAAAGAAAACTATTGTAAATATGTACAAATTGACATAATATGAAAAGCTTAATATTTGGATATAGGCGGTGTTATAGTAGTTTCATGAAGAATTAGAATGACGATGTGCCTAATGAATAAAATACAGGGTGTTCTATTTAAAACAACAACGTTAATGGGATGTACATGTATTCATGAAATAACAAAACATTTCCAGCACCCTGCACAACAGAAAAGGTACTAAATACTATAATCGATTGATCATTAATCCAACTATTTCACGTTACAACAAATTTTTTTCGAGAGCTACACACATTTTTTTTAAATATTACATTTGTCGAAAAATCGAAATATGTCGCAAACTGAAATAGATAAGCATAGGAAACTTTAATGAAACTTGATCTTATTTGTTGCGCAGAATTTTACATTACAATTAAATATGGAGTGTCTTATAAGAAAAACACAAGTTTGATATGCCACACTTTTTTGGAACGCCATGTATACTAAAAAATATGTAGAAATTGTAGCAGATTCAAATAACTTAGCGTTTAAATTTGTTTTCTAAATTGTACCATTTCGACGTACGAGACCGTCCCGTTATCCGCGATACATTATATATTAAGTCTATAATGAAAGCTTTATTAGTGAAATCTAATGTTAATAAAAGAATAAATATTTGGTACTGTTAGCATAGACAATGAAAAAATAGAATGAAAAAGTTGTTTCCTATGTGTTGTTAAGTGCATTTCCAACCAAATTGGGATTCATAATGTCACATAAGTAATATGCGAATCGGGAAACGTTTGGAATGTATTATTATCGTTGGTTGTAATTTAATATTCCTTTAAGCGTTGTTTAGCAATACGGCGTAATTTAGTGTTTCTTAGATCTATTTTAACCTTACCTGGTCAAAAGATATTAAGAAAAAGTTTTCTTGTATATTTGTGTGGACATTAGAATTATCGTATATTAATAGAGTTTAAGTTAGGGTAGATTTTTATTTGAATTTATTTAAAAGACTAGGTAAATCGACATATTTGTAAAGGATATCCAACTACCCCAATAATGGGTTCTTATTTGAAAGAAGCATTTTATTTTGAGAAATTTCCTTATTTATAACAGAATTTATAAGTGTTTTTAAGGTAGTTTCGATAAAAATAGAATATAAGGTTATAAAGTTTAGGTTACCGAAGTAAGGGAGATTTATGCGGAAAAACCGTGTATTTATAATATCCGGAAGGAATTGCTATGACAGACGATTTGGCACCCCTCGATTTTGACAGCAAAAACCTTTCAGGGTAAGTGTTAGTGTAACGTAAGTTTTATTTTTATTTGAGTTGCTTTTTTAATATTTTTTATTTTTTATTATTTTTGTTTCAAATTGTTCTTTATTTTCGTTTCTCATAAGAACCCACTCCTGCACCACTGCAGTTAGTCGACGCGCCATTATATTGTTACGGAGTCTTCGCCATTTCAGGGCAAATGAAAATTTAATAACTTAACGCTCATATTACGCGTAACAATATGTCTATATTTAAATTGTTATGCAAATCTCCACAGCAAGGCTACAAGTAGAAGTGTTTATAAGCGTATATAAACGGGCTGACCTCAATGAATGAATGAAAAGAACTAAGTACGCCATAAAAAGTATAATTACTCATTATCGCTAATGCTGCGCCACCTGAAATACAAACTCTGAAATACATTGGCACGAATAACGAATAAACAGCGCGCAATTAAAGGTAGTAGAACGACTAGAAGTGCAGCTCAGCGCATTGATCGCTTCAATGCAACTTGTAGGTTTCTCCGTATTAACTTTCCCTTTTAAGCTTCGCTTTTGACTCCTATTTCTGCATTCACTTGACACCACTGCTGCTTCAAGCTTCATTACGCCATCTGAGCGCAATTACTTGGTTGATCACGCAAGCGATTCCCATCATTATATGTTTGCTAGCGTCTAAATTAGCAAATGGGTCTCTAAAATTGAAGGGTATTATTTGAGTGGAGTGTGAAAGAAACAAAACAGTGGCATAGCGTTCAAAATGCTGCATGGACTTTCATGAAAAGTTAAAAATACACAGGATTAAGTTACTTCCCCTCATAGTTTACAAATAATATTGTTTGTTTTCGTTTCTTCTCCCATATGTAATAGAGAGAAAATGTTATTGTTCTCACGTCAAGAACTGTATATCAAAATTTTACTTTCCTCGTGTTTGTGGATATTTTCAGACTGACTAGGAGGTTCAGATTATTTAAAAATTCCCTTGTTTGAACGAAGTAATTTCAATCTTTTATTTTTCATTCCCAATTAATATATTTTTTATTTACAATTATGAAGCAATAATCAAATTACTTATACATGTCATGAGTCTGAAAGTATAACATTTTGAACGCCTTCTAATGACTGAAGTGAAATGCTATATTAGATCAGAAAGTAGCCATTTTCCTACCACAAAGAAAATCGGAAAGTGGCTGCTTTCTGACCTCTTTTTCTTATCTAATTCATTTAAATTATTTCACGTCAGTGACTTTCTGTTACCTCTGTTGCGTATTCTGCAGCTTCTCTCAATTCAGTAGAACTACATTCCATTTCAGAATCGCTTTGTTAGTATAGATACAAACATAAGCGGCAGACGCGACTGTGGCATTTATTCTTTGACATAAGAACTTTTAATTAGCCAACTTGATAAAAACATAAAATGCGCTTTTATAAACTATGATATTTTGTATGGGTTTTCATTACTTAACAGAGATAATTGTGAATAAAGTAGTATACAAATCTCGATGGTCGTTGCATCATATTGTAGCATTTTCAGAAAACTTTTATTCTATTGTGCAATATTACGATGTATCCACATACTATACTAGTATTGATACTTGTTTATTGAATAAATACATATCGGGCTTGATATTACGCAATTTAAAGCTCTCTAACATTTTGGTGATCTTTACAAACCTGCATTTACGTACGTTCCTTATCGTCAGATGAACCAGACAAGACGTAACGAGGTTAGTCGTGTTCATCAGACTAATAAAGATGGCATTCCTATTAAAGCACAAATTGCGAATTGCTTTTAAATTTTGTAGTAGATAGGATGATATCCTATATTAAGTCTATCGTTCCACTCTAGCCAGTGGTTCGTATAAAATACATACAAAATTGCATTTAATATTTAGCGCATTTAAGGACTAACATTTTTAGAAGTAACGTTATCATGGATTTATATAATTAAGTTTTACATAGCTTAGTAATTAACTAAATAATGGGTTTATCTACTTCAGCATCGTGCAGTCGTTATTTTATATGTAGTAACCATCTGTTTTCTAGGTTGAAAATTATACAGAGGTGTTGAATGTATTTTGTTCCATTGCCTGGTGCCGTTGCATACGAAGCTATTAATTACAGGATTTAAGATCTTAAGTATTATTCTTATAAAGCTCCCCCTGAAGTGATGTTCGTGGAATACGTGGGTTTAAACCCGTTTCTGGTCGGTTAAAAAAAGGTTCTTCAATCGACGGGTTAGTCAAATCTGTTGCTTTGTTTGTTTTTTGAACTAAAAACATCTGCATAACGCTTAACTATCACTAGAAGTTTCCTTTGGTTGAACAGTTGTTCTTGAGAATCTTATAAGTATTTTTAATACACATTTATTTAAAATGTTCTAGAATCAGAACTATCATAAAAGCTATATTAAATGTAATGAGCTTTTTGTACTTGTTTCTAGAGAGTGAACATAATATACTTGACAACTTTAGTTTCCATATGTAAAAAATTTTATTCCTAAAAGTAAATATAAGAATATTTTGCTGTAGTTGTTAAAGGCAACACCATATTAATTATACTTTTACATAAAGCATCTCGTTAAACAAAATTTGAAGTAAGAACTTTGTTGAAAGAAATGCAGATCTGACTTTTATATTTGAGTCGCTGTAAATTCCGTTAACAATTGAAAATCTAAAATTTGGTCATGGTTTAAAAGTGATTATTAAATATATTGTCCTTCATCATGAAATGTAAAGGATAACCTTTTTTTGTAGACTCAATTTTCAACACCTCAGGTTTATTGAATTTAATCTTCGTAATTGTTTGTTTAAACATAGGGCGAAACTACATTCGAATTAGTTCAGTAATATTAAACCGAAATTTTCTAAAAACATCAAACAAGAAGATTTCTTTATGTACATATTATATACATATTTATGGCAATATTATTTATTTATTGTTCAAAAATGAAATTTATTAAACAGCTTCGCGCATTTAATGCTCACACAAAATTTCCTCATAATCTTGGGCTACGCATAAACTTTCTTTTCCCCATGGATGCTGGATAACGGTTTCTTTGATGTTTCCAGAAGTGTTAAAAATACTGTTTCCAAAGATCTATTATGATAATACTTTAAACATTTTACGAAACAGGATTACTGCTAAAATTCTAAAAGCTTGTCCAACATATTTATTGACCCGGTATTGTGCTGCAAAGGAAATATGCTCCTGGAATGTTGGTTCAGATTTGAAAGTAGGAATTATTAGTATTGAGTCAAATTCATGACAATTTTCCCGGGTAACAGCTTGTTTGAAAGCGTGCGAATTTTAAAATTGGTTACAAGATAAAGACTAGTGTTGGCCTCGAGTTCGAGCTTTGCTCGGCTCGGCTCGAAGCTCGCTTTGAAATCGAACCCAGCTTCGAGTCGAGCTTTTTTATAGAAGTACGAACCGAGCGTCGAGCCGAGCTTCAGTTTAGTCGAGCCGAGCCGAGCTTGACACGTGATTGAGCCGAGCTTTTCGAACCTGCTCACGAGCGTATAACTTTTTACTATCTCGCGCCATACGTAGTATTGCTAGGAGAAAGTTTTGTAATCAGGCAAAATTTTGATGCAGAGATTTTGACGTAAGAGCCTCCCGGATTCCGAAAATACTGGTTTTACAAAATGTCGCTGTCTGTTTCATTGCCGAGCAATATTGACTTCCACGATTTTAATAAAATTTAGTTGGAGGGATACAACAAAATTGCTTACAAATCTTACGTTATAAAATTTTAAAAACAAAATAAGCTTTTAATTCCAGTGACGGGATAATACTGTAGATGGTTATTTTGGAAACAATTTTTCAAAACTTAATAGAACAACAAAGTTTAGTATATGACACTAAACAAGAGGTGTATTTAGAATTTGGAAAAATTATATTCAATATGGCGACTGCTAGCGCGCATTTTACATTTTTTAAAGAATGTAAATCTCGTCAATTTTTGAAAAAATGCAGTATAAAAGAATATTCTTTTTAAACGATCATGTCATCCACTTTCAAATTTTGACTTTTGAGTAATGTAAAAATTTCCTAGCTGTAAATGGCCACAGTTTCGTTAAAATCGGACAACCGTAACTCGGAAGTGCCACTTTCTTTTGTATTTCGTTAGTTTTTTGCGGTCCACAATGTCCTGCGATGCCTTGCAGCATTTAACAATCTTTTACGATATCGGGTGCAAGCAGACATCGGTTTTCTAATGTCGCTATTGAATTATTTGTTCCTAATCCGTGCAGCTTTCATTCAGTATTTACTTAAAAGACACTTTTTGGTGGCTATAAGACCCTTAAAATGTTCCGTGTAATCCGAATTCGATTTGTTATGACATGGTAATAAAATACTAATTATGCAAATATTAAGAGGATTTATGCTCGTGCTGGTTGTCTATAAGATCCACGAAGACAAAGACTATAGCATAGCAAAGCAATGTGGATTTACCGCGGGTCATGTCTAAAGTGTATTCTTCTCACTAAAAGTAAAGTGACTATTTAGAACATACTATCTAAACAAGCTGTTGCGCTGTAAAATGCAGATGCTGATTTGTTTCTTTACATTTGGTTTGTCTAGTGCAGTTTCTACGATGCCGTTGCGTTGGACGATGTCTAAACTGTTTGGAATTATTGCAATATATTAATTATTTTTCGAGTTTATTATATTTTTTAGATGTCGGATATTGAGTTTGATAGTGATATAGATGTTCAAGATCCAGACTACAATTCAATTGTTTCAAGTCAAGCAAGTGAGAGTAGTAGAGACGTAATCCCAAAATTTTTTGAGAGTGTTTACGAGGAACGTTATTTTCAACAAGCGCATCAACTTTCTGATAAAAAATTTAAAAGTAAATTCGTCACATTTTTTTATTTTAGAGCAATTAGTAAAGACAAGAAAATGGCCACTTGCACATTGTACAAGAAGCAAAAGTAAACACTGAATTTAAAGTAAAGACTCCAACGTCAACTTAAAAAGACACTTACAACGTAAACACCAAAAAGAATACCAGGTGCTCTATCCAGTTCAACCTGAAAGCAGCACCAGTAGTGGCAGTGGAAATGGAATGCTGAATAGATTTTTAACACGCACAAATACAACACAGGTAAGTGGTGGTTTCTTAAAAATAATAATACGTCCTACTTTTAGAATGCTTTTTGTTCATTTCTGCGAGTATCGCACTATCTAGCCTTACATGCCTTTTTCTGCCCTTAACTTAATGCTGTTTAAAGCACAATTAAATTTGTTAAAACGCGAATTACAAAATTGGAAATAAGTGGCCTGTTCAGTTCTTATGTAAATATTTTAAAACTAAGTTTTATTATGACATTGAGCTTGTTGGTTATTATAACTTCGTCGCGGTAGATTAAATTTTTGTTAGTCCAAAATCCTATGTGTTTACTATGCACAATAACCTGTGCCGTAAATGGTGAACGTTGTGTTAGTGCGCGGCCGCAAACATTATCGATTGGAATATCCAAGAAGCACGCTCAAGTATTAGTATCGTATAAGCCGCCGTCGCATATAGTAGTTTCGCATAGACCGCAGTCGCCTACAGTTGTAGTTATACCGCTATTGATTACCGCATCGATCGTAAAAGTTAGTGTCGTCCTGTGCATTGTACACACAGCTTTGTGTTCGCACCGCCTTGTGTATGTGCCGCGTCGAGCTTGGCACGTGCTGCATGCAGTTAATTGGATGATCGGCTTTGTTGCGCGCCGCCGCTATTATAATAAGTATTACACTTATAAACCGCTTGTTTGTAGAAAACCGCTTTTGTTTATGATGTGTTGATCCATTCGCCAAAGTGAGGAGTAGAAGCGACATCGTTGTTTGCACGGCCGCCTAATTATTAAAAGGTAGGTGCTAATAGTAAACGCTGCTTTGTTTGTTTGTTTTGTTTAAGAACCTTTAATCATGTTGCTTCTTAAAACACCGTTAAATTAAATACAGTCCACTTTTCTCTACAAAAAAGAGCTTTTCGAAATTTACGCCGCATTTTACATGGCCAAAGTGCTTTTTTTTTATTGCAAACAAAATTAACTCAAAATTCTACGAAAATTCACATAAAAAATAAGAAAGAAATTTAAACTTCCTAATTATGTTCACAAAATCCTTTTTCTATTCCCGTTTGTAAAGTAGCAGTTTCACGAATCAGCAACAATGCGTAAAGTGCAATTTTACACACGTGTGTGAAATACATTGTAATTCTTATGCAATTTATACTTCAGGCACAATTCCCATGTACTTTTACGCACTGGTTGAAAGTAAATAGGTTGCTGGGCTTACTTTGTTTTGGTAATATTTTGAAATGTCACAGCAGCTATCAAATGCAATATATTAATAAGGGCATTTAAATCTAAAGTCGTAGAAAAAGAAAAATGTGCAACACGTGTGTGAAGTTAGTTACACTAGTTCGGTTTGCAACACTTGCTTTCCAGCTCGGGTCGCAAACTCCTCACTCTTGTATAAGCACTAGTTATAAAAACTAGACAAATTACGTACAACAATTCAAAGTTATCAAATTTTAAAAATTATTATGACCGAAAACAGGTACTGACAATAATTTTCAGCATTTTTTCAACGCCTATAGCTGCAGTATTAAGAAAAACCATTATATACATTTTTAATGCGAAATTTGACTAGCAATCTAAACCTGTACATGTATAAGAAAAGAAAAGTTGAAAATCAACTTTTAAGTTTGGGGTGGTTCTTAATTTAATAACCAACCAATTAAGTCGAAATATTGGTAGTTAATGTCAAGTTAAAAGGTTACTGAGAATATATAGACTACCAAATACTTCGACTTAATTGGTTGGTAACTAAATTAAGAACCATCCCAAATTTAGAAGATTATTTTCAAATTTTCTTTTCTTATACATGTTCATGTTTAGATTGCAAGTCAAATTTCGCATTAAAAATATATATAATGGTTTTTTTCGCACGCTTATTTAGAGGACGGGCAGACCGGCATGCCTCAGACTCAGTTTTCATCCCTCTTACTTATACTTAGACGACTTTTCAGGTTACTCAAATATCCTACACATGATGTTAACGAATACACACTGTGAATTTAAAAAAAATGGAACAAAGGGTATGATCAAGAAATGCTAAGTAGTGTTCGGGTTGGTTGCACCGGCTTGAAAGTAGATGTCTAATAAAAAATTGAACAATTAAATCAGAATTATTCTTTATTTCAATTTTCAATCAGCACTTAAAGCAGCGTCTATTTGTCGTTTTAATTGCTATATGCATTTTGATTTAGGTATCTGCAAGACAGGATCAGAAAGCTAGCTATAAGGTAGTTACGTAGTTTAGATAGCCACTAACTATCTACCTTTTTCTTTTTTTGACGATGAAGTAATTCGTCAGTTTTTTTATAGAATTCAATTAGGAATAAAACTGCCCGGACGAAAGGCTTTGAAAAACATGGTATTTTCTCTATTCTACTATCTGCAAAGCAAGGTTCTAAAATAAATCAAATATTTCTTTTACAATAGATGGTTGGACGGCAAATCCTATTATGAATTTTGAATTCCACCGAACCCTTGCCGTTCCAAGCAATGTATGGATCTATAGCGTTTGTGAAAACACTTACACACAGGACTGACATTTTACCTCTCATCCGGACATGGGTGTATTTTTGTGAAAAATGTTTGCTTAACCTTCTTTAAGCAGATCTTGTCGGCATTCGAACCCGGGACCTTGGGCCTAGTAGTTACAAGCATACCAACTAAGTCACTGAGTTCCCCAGAAGCTAAACACCTGACGGAAGAGATTGAATGAATTATTCGTGAGCAGGTATACAGAAAGTTCGAAATGTAGTAATACGAGCGACTACTGAAGGGGAGGGGGCGGAGTTGAAAGTTGTTAAGAAACACAGTTTCAAGATAAGAATATGGATTCCTGCCAAGCAGAAACGAGATGCGTGACTTCTTTTTTCGAACTTGCGCTTGTGCGGGTAGGGTACATTTCAATTAATGCATTCATGGAATTATCGTCGCTACGACTGGTTATAAATAGATCAATATCCAGAGGGTCGACCTTCCATTACTTTGTAATTTTGTGGCATATTGTGTAGGAAGCTGTGTTAGTTGAAGAGACAGCCGTGTTAGCTGGAAACATGGAAAATGGAAATACTGATGAATTCTGGATATGATTAACCTTTTTAAAGGGTGAACTAACAGTTTAGCGCCCCTAGCAGTGACAAAAGAAAAAACCTTTTAGGGTAAGTGAAAATTGTAACATATTTTGTTTGCATTTCGAGCGTTTTATTACTTTTATTTCGAATGTTTCTATTATCTTTTATTATTCCTTCCATAAGAACCCACTCCAACACCAATGTAGTTAGCCAAGGCACCCTTATATTGTTACGGAGTCCCCGCTCCCTCAGGGAGCGTTGCACTTATTTTACATGCAGAAAAACCTTCTTAGTAAAAAATGCCTACGTATTATGCAAGTAAAAAGACGGTAATTCATGCATCATTTATAAGAAAATAATATGGTTTAAGTAATTAACAATATTTGTTATACAATTAACTAATTAATGAAGTTATCATGTTATCGTAAAAACAAATTGTACCTATAGATAAGAACATAAAAATAAGTCACAGGAAAATTCCTCCTTCGTGTGTCACTATTAAATGCAAATAGTTTTTTATTTTAAACTCGCGAAAATTTTGTATCTTTATTGCATGGTATTTATTAACAATTCATAGCCATCTCGAGAATGATTAGACAAAATTAACAGAACTGCCAATATCGAACAAATCTATTACATAACCAAATTATTTCAATATGCATTTTTTTAACCAAATTGGTAACCGATAGAATACTTTTTACATCCAAATTAAGAAAAATATGAATATTTTTACTAGTAGTTGTTTTGTACCCTCTATTACTATTTTCGTATTTGTTGCCAAAACCAAAACTAAACCTTTTAATTTATTTAAAATGTATATCAATTATTATCACGCTCACTGATAGAAATATTTTTCTCCTTGTTATATACGGATATTAATCTAAAACAAACTAAATTTAATTTGAGAAAGTACACAAGCACGCAAGTGATAATATTACTATTTATTGTTCTACGAAATTTATTTTACCAAAAAAATATCTATTTATTATGCAAATATAATGTCATGTATTATAGTATAATGTATTATAGGGATTTAAATAATTAAAGATATTTGTTATATAATGAATTAAGTATCAAAGTCATCGTAAAAACAAATTACATCAAATATTTTGTTTACCTACAGATAAGCACTTTTATATAATTCAAGTGGTGATTTTTTTAAACTCACTAAAATTCCTTATCTTTATCGTATGGTATTTATTAACATTTGATAGTCATCTGGATTAGTCAAGGTCAAATTACGTAGTATCTTTTGATTTAATTCTAAATTAAACCTTGCAGGATTTGCATAGAATCATTGAGAAATTTATTTGAAGCATGAGACACCAAACCATTCTAATAACCTTCCCCAAAGTCTAGGAGGCATGACCCAATAGGCGATTAAGAACTTTTCCTTTTATTTATAATTCCTTCAAGAACTGTACGCATTTTCTAATACGCAAGGTCAACAAACCGCTTATAGGCACTGGCAATGCTACAGCTATACCTTTAACCGTTGGTGCGATTTGCATTGTGTTGAATCTGACTATATCTCCATAGTGACGGTACATCCAATCAATACTTCCCGCTGCAGACAATATTGTTTAGTATGTAGAGATTTAATTTTATGGTCTCCAGCAATTAAAGATTAGTTGGTTTTTCTTTGCTGTTTTAGTGTGTTTATTTAACAATATATTTAACAATAACATATTTCTTCCCAAATTATCTACCAGAAAGGAAAATAAACCAACATACTACTCTTTATATTGTTACAGCTTGGTGCCGGTGGTCGTGGGCAACGCCTGAATTCTCAGGCAGGCTGTTTGAGTTTTGGATCTTTTACTAGCTAATATTATAGAACAATACATATTTACAGGTGAAATCAGGTTGTCCTGGAGGAGGAGCTGGCAGACACTCGGGGTCACGGCAATTGGCGACCTCACGAAACGTTATCCGGAGGAAGGTTTTGGAGGTGGCTTGGGTAAGCTCTTGCCGCGGCTCTTGCGGGCAAAGTTTGATCGGGTCACGATTTTTTGACCCGGTGACCCGAAACTAGACTTACCCGGGACCCGAAACCCGCACTGATGCGGTGACCCGAACTGATCAGGTGACTCTAACTGGCCCGGTGACCTAAAGTGACCCAAAGCGACCCGGTGACCCGAACTGATCCGGTGACCCGAACTGACCCGTAAATCCATACTGACCTGGTGATCAAAATCTAAACTGTTCCGAAAACACAAATTCAATAGAGGAATTGAAAACACAAAAGTGAAATGAATACGTAAATAAAAATTATCCAAGAGCGAGTCGAGCTCGCACAATTAGAATTCCGTACCAATACTTCAGGGAACAACAGTCAATAGATCAATTTCTCAAAACAAACTTCAAATAAGTACCATTGAAAATGGCAAATCAATTTGTTTCCAATCAATAATTATACTTTAGCAAAAAAGGCATACGATGCCTTTTGGAAGTGGGCCATTTTGCGTTCAGTTTTGTTGAAAACGACTAACAAACCTCTTGACCATTGTCATATCTTCCAATAACATTTCGACACGATTAATCTTAAATAGATTCTCATAATCTTTTAAGTTAACAAGAGGCTTAAACGTCTGAAATGTGTCACAATGTTTTTACAAGTTTAGACAACTGAAACAATATACCAGTTACGTTCTGTTATAGGTTTAAACATTTTATGATTGACACATTCCACGCGTTTGACATAAAACAGGTAACTTGCTTTATATGAATCATGGAACAGCGATCAGAAATTTTACAGATAACTATGCTGTCTCGAGTTAAATGTGATAGCTAAAAACATCTTGTCCTATGCAATTGCAGTGTATTTTTATTATTTAATGGCGGAGATATGTTTAAAAATTTTAACAATGTAAAATTTAGACTTATGAATACCATTATATGGAAATTATTATACGCATGAAATAACACGAATTTTACTTTAAAAATTTTTTTTCGGAGACTATTACACTGTCAAAAAACCTGCAGGTTTCTAATAATCAATGACTCAATATCTACTAACCCTGTTAAAATCAAAATTTTAGTTTTAGAAATGTAGGTGAACAGGAGGGAACGATCATTTTTAGCAAATTTTGAGCTATATCATGAAAACTACTGGACCGAAAATTATAAAAAAAATATTTTTAGAAGCCTTTTAGAATCCCGTATCAAATGATACCTCACACGATATATTTATTAAAACTTTTTTCTTTTGACCGAATTAACCCCCGCCCGCCATTTTAATCTAAAAATAATATTTTTGTACTTGTGAGTTATTGATATATGTGAGCGTCATAAAGACCTAGCATTGAGCCAAATTTAAAATTCCTACGTTACATAGTTTTCATGAAAAACCTCTGTGACAAACACAGACGAGAGTGATCTTATAAAGGCTCCGTTTTACCTTATAAGGTACGTGTTTAGTATTGAATATGTTTAGCTTTCAGTTAGTATTCATTTTATATTTAAACATATTACACATCGTTCTTAAGAATGCACAGGGTGCAGGAAACACCCCTTCAGGACAGGTAAAGTGGTTGTTGATGGATTATAAACCAGTCTGAAAGGGTACGTGAAGTAGACTCGTTGGGTTATAAAAATGTGAAAGTTAGTTGCCTTAAATAAGCTCTGCTATGTAAATATGTTTCTCGGTGTATTAAATTAATAATTAATGGAAAGTACTGGGCTTTCATTTAACAAAAATTATGTGAACCGACAAAGCTAGATTATTGGACTCAACATAAAGTGGCTCTCCGAGCCGGATATAGTTATTGATAATTACGAACATTATAATTAATGGGTATTAATTGAATTTTAAAAGTAAGTGTTATTAATTGGGCGGTCGAAAAATTGCATGTCTTTTGTAGTATTAACGTGGTTATTCATTGGGAATAAAAAATTGTGGTGTTGGAATAACGAGTAAAAACTAAATTATTAGATAAATTGTGTGCACCGCCGCAGGTATCCGGGCAAAATCTCTTAAAATTTGTAGTGTTGCAACGTGCTACAGAGGTACAAATTACCTGTTCAAGATTAGGGTGCAGATTCAGCATTGTTGTATCGAGAAACAGATGAGGTTCAATATTGGGAGTAGATGGTTATTGGGTCAATATTGGATCAAATAGTTTTCTTCGACTAGTCATTGCATCTTTCGAGATAAATATATCTTGCATTTTCATCTTAGCATCCTCATTTCCGCCCATTTGGCCAAATAGTTTTCTTTGACTAACCATCTTTCATCTTTCGAGATAAACCTATCTTGTTTGGTATCAATTAATATTAGATTTTTCTCAGCTACCCGAATCTCTAAAAATTTTTTAGATTGCATCATTCCCAAGGAAGGTACCCCCACTTTAAGATTTTTTGCTGGTAGCGATTTATGACCGTTCTTATAAATTTTTTAGACATGCGACACATCAAATTAGTCTAGAATTTTACGCAGAATCTAAATATGCAAACAGATTTAAAATCGGACCACCCCCTGTAAAGTTATACCCCTTTAAATTCCTGAACCTCTAAATTTTTTGCTCTTTGCTCTATAAGCTAACTTAACAAATAGTTTTCTTCGACTAATCATTTCCACCCACAAGATAAATGTACCTTGTTTAGTATCAATTAATATTAGAATTTTCTCAGCTACCCGAATCTCTAGGGATTTTTTTTAGATTGCATCATCTTAAGGAAGCTACCCTCATTTTAAGATTTTTTGCTGGTAGCGATTTCTGACCGTCCTTATAGATGCGATTCATCAAATTGGACTAGACTTTTACGCAGAATCCATTTTTCGGTGCCCAAGACATATGATGCTTTTACCAAACATCTCCGAAAATCTAAAACCGCGGGAGTTTTTAGAAATGAGTCCTTTATAAGCCATAAGTGTTTAATAATTAAAACCATTTTCAAACGGTAATTTACTGTTTTTAGAATATCCAAACCATGCCTTTTAGAATTTTAAACAGTTATCAATTTTCTGGTTTAACATTTATAATTACTAAGCACGTCATAACATAATTGTATACTCAATGCTAAATATGTACATGGAAAATACAATTCGTTTCCCAAACTAATTTCCTGTTGATTATGGATTACCCAAATTATATGTGACAGCGCTGTATAATTTCTTTTTAAAAGTGTATATCTTCTCCAAACATATGCAATTACAGAAGGAAAGTACGCTGAATGCAAGCCTATTAATAGCAATTTAATACGGTTTACTGACCTACCTTAATTGTTTGTACAAGGAAACACAATAAAATATATACAAATATAGCAACTATCTTATATATTTATGCCCCCCCCCATGCGTAGGTTGCTGTACTATTAGGAATGATGTACCTTTTGTCGTCCTCGCCCGACAAACTAATTTTATTAATTAGTTGGGTACCAAGTTGGTGTTTACATGGTTTCGTTTAAGATCTCGTACATATTTTCTAGATTACTAGAAGATGTTATAACCAAAAATTTTTTTGTTAAAAAAAACTCGGACACTCCATCGTCGACACTGGTGTTCTTTATGCGATAGCTAGCCATACGGTTGTTAAACGCTGTGCTAACAATTTCTACACCATCTCCGCCAGTAGCGGTAACTGTTGCATTTTTATGTCTGTTGCTTCTCAAGTGTGTGGCATAGGTAGTCTTTTCCATTTCGAAATCGCATACATTTCACATAATTTGTGGTTGTTTCGTACAAGACCCTTTAACAGCTGTCGGAGCTGAACGTTTATGGCTTAATGACATACCGTGCTGTTTTTCCTTGTGTCGCAGTAAGTTGTCCATTCTCGTAAAAGCGATACCGCAAGACACTAAGTTTAAGTACTTTGCTGCTGACGGATGTGTAAGCTTAACCGTGAACGATGTTACACCACAACATTTGTTCTGGAGCCGTTTGAGAGCATTTTCCCAGGTATAGGAAGCACCGCAAGAGTTGCATTTAAAACGTTTGCAGGTACCATTTTAGTACAAAACAAAATCCGCACTATAGGACTTTGGTTAAACTTGTAAGCGAACTAACTTTTAACTAAAAAGTTTACTATTGCGCACCTGTTTTATGTTCCCTATAGAATGCAAACCGAAAGTTTCCGAAGACGGCCTACCGAAGCCGAGGATTCAGCGTGGAACTAAATGACTTTATCTTTTGCCAATCCTTGCTACTCGTCCAGTACATTTAGCACCAATGCATGCACCCGGTTCGCATCGTCCATGCTGCGAATGCAGTTAGTAGAAACACAGAAAACGTCTTCCATGTTATACGGATCAATAATCGCATCGTGTGCATATTAAAAATCCAAAAAAATGGTAGCTCACGCAAACAAATTGGCCGCAAGTCGTGCGGTGGAAGCACACGTACACAAATTGGTTGCAAGTCGTGTGGTAGAAGATGCAGTGTTACTATAAACAAAAACTTAATAAAACACTTTAAACCTTTACTAAGGGAATACCAAACTTGTTGTCTACAGGATACTTACTAATAAAGCAATTTAATTTTAAATAACTTCTACGTCATATTTTCGGAAATGGCAGGCTTGTATTTTTTCTTTGGAAACAATCGAAGATTGCCGAAGACACTCAAAGAGTGCACAAGCGCGGAAACTAAACCAATTAGCATTAATACCGAGTATTCCGTACTTTCGTAGGTTGCTCATTTCCTAGAACCAAATCTTCCGCATATCGGTCGGTAGTAAGTAATTATTTCAAGAACCGGTAAGTACTCGATATCGCCCAAATAAAGAATTAGATGCTCGATATCTGTCAACTTCCAATTCCTTCGTAAAAGGTAGAAAAAACTCGGTCAATCATCCATCTAACTTATACTTTGATCCTCTCCCGTTCTGATAATTTCCAAACATTTTTCAAAACCACAATTGTCTCAGAATTTTTAAACCTTCGAGGGATCTATAAGTCGTGATCAATTATACGTTCGAGCTAACCGTAAACTAACATATTTTATAATAACAGTGCGCTGTATAATACATGAATACCCCTTCTCTGCGCTACTGCTATTCTTGTAGTTGCTTGAAAAAATCAGTCACCTTTTTTTACTGCTAGAGCCGCTGCAAGGCACCATTCTATACTTTCTTTAAAAGTATAGCACATCGCGCACTTTTGTGTCTGATAATTAAATTTTGCTCATGTTGGCTTTTACACTTTCGCATATTTAAACATCTAATACGATCGATTAACCACTTTCGATTATTCTAACGGAAACCACCATACATTCCGCCGCACCGTTCTTTTTGAATCCAACGATCCGATGAGATCCCACACACTAACACCAAACGTATCATTCCTACTATTTGTTAAATAAAAACTACCGGCATCGCCATGTTCGTATGTGGACGTAAGCAGATGTTTGTGGATGTGTACGAGAATATGTAACCATATACATTAATCAGTCTAAGCTATTTTATTTAGTCCAAGAAAACTACTATTTTTCTAAAAAACAATTAATGATTGCCTATATAGGTTTAACGTTTCTACCATTTCCCAATGACTGGATCTACATACATAAAAACTTTAATTTCTTTAATTTCTTATTGGAGAGAATCCTTATTCTCCCACGCACTGTTGCGTAGTTGCATGCCCGCCCCTTTTGGGAATATATGCTCGTTATAGGTTGTAGAACCCTCGATTTTACTTAACTACACTTCGTGAGACCGCTTTAGTTTTTTAATCGTGTCTTTCTGGCCTACAATACAGTATAGGACGTGGCTTTTGTACAGACGAATTCTAATACTAGACCCCCATTAAATTCGTCTTTAAATTTTCCTACGACTTTTTTGTTGACAAGCGGTATATTGTATTCGGATGAGAGGTAAAATGGAGGTCCCGTGTGTGAGTGTTGTCACGCACGTTAAAGATCCCTACCTTGCTTGGAACATCAAGGGTTCGGCAAAATTCCAAATTTTCCAGGTAAAAAAAACTCGCTTCCTGGCCAATGTAGTATCTTAGGGTGGAGCATTGGAAAAAAAAATACATGTAAGGTATATTGTATTTATTATCCACGGGGTAGTCACTCTCTTAAGATAACTATATTTTGTTTGGTATCAACTAATATTAGATTTTTCTATGGAGCCCAAACCTGTAAATAGATTTTAAATAAGACCACCCCTTACGAAGTTACGCCTTTTAAAGACCCAAAACTCTAATTTTTGCACATTTTTATTTAACTACATCCTTACAACCTTTTTTCACTACCCAAGACATATGCTTTAACCAACCATTTCCCGAGAAATCTAAAACCGATGTGTCTCGCCAACACACGTGAAGCTAACACATATACTCTGTCAACCAAGATAGAAGCAGGAAGGATTTGGAAGAAGGGAAGGTGAGAGAAGAACTTAAAAATTATGGAATCTTAAAACTAATATATACAATAGATTTACAAAATCTATACAGCTATCTTAGACCTATATCTTTATGCCCCATGCGTAGATTGAGATGCTTTTATGATGACGTAACGCATGTCATCTTCGCTCGATAAACTAATTTTATTAATAAGCAAGTACTCCATACCAAATAAAGAATTAGATGCTTGGTGACTGTTAACATCCGCGTCCTTCGTGTACGCCCATGCGCACCCCTGCCCGTGCACACCCAAAACCATGCACACCCCTGCCCGTGCGCACCCCTGCCCATGCGCATTCCAACCCATGCGCGCCCCTGCCCATGCGCACCCCTCTCTGTGCGACTGCTATTTCGTGGTAACGTCACAGCCTTTTGTAAATAAAGCGCAATGTAATACTATTCTAAAATTTTTAATCTGACATACATAACAAAATTTAAAAATATTTAATACCAAGCATGGAGTTATTTAAACTTAAGTTTAATAAAAAGTTATACACAGAAAACAGTCTTTTCTTTATGTTTGTTTGGAGTGGTTTTAAATTTATCTAATTTTATTCGCAGCTTAAAATTTAAAATCGACACCCAAATCCTCTATCTTCTTTTCTAGCCAATAGTTTGATACATAGAGACCGTCTAGGTTTTCGAATTGTAAAATGTATTGAAGTTTGCCCCTATATATAAAGTCTTTGATTCCACCGACAAACCAGATCCATTTCTTCGTGTAATTCTTGCAGCTTGTGACAATCTTTTAATCGCGGCTCTCCCATTATATCCTGCATACGTATCTTGTTATCTTGATCGACTTCTTCTTGTCGGTATTAGAGGAAATCCTTATTCTCCCACTCACTGTTGCGTAGTTGCATGTCCACCACTTTTGGAAATATATGGTTGTTATAGGTTGTAAGGCCCTCGGTTTTAAATGATCCGAAAGGTTCTTTACTAGGCAAATATGCAATGTTTAACGGAACCCCTTTGCGTGTGGTGTACGCGAAGGTTACGAAACCTGTATTCCTTAGTTCGTCTATGTTATCTGCTATTTTGATAAATACGATTAATACGTAAACAAATACTAAGAACGTGTTATTTGTCTACGCTTTTCATTTGATTTTAATAGAACCCGTAACCGTTATGCTTGTTTCTCTTTTGCTGTTTGCATCATGCGGAAGCTTGAAATAAATTGTCCAATAAATTATCTATTCAATTTTAACATTTACATTTCACAGAAATATATATATATATATATATATATATATATATATATATATATATTAGTATGGATTTTTAGGGGAGAAATAATGGGAGATAGGTCAGTAAGACATTTTAATAGGGTACATCATGTATACAGCAGTCCAGAAATTATTTAGAATATTTTAAAGCTAGAACGTAGGTATTTATTATTAAAGATAAGCTTTACGATAAATTTTACTTCATGTTAGTATTAGGGTAGAGATTAAGCACGGTTATTATGAGATAAGAAGCACAAATGCGTGGGTATAAACATATAAGTAATTAGCATGTAAAAATTGTGATAGTAGAGCTTTTCAGTAGTAGAATAAAAATCGATAATTTCAACAGTTTTAGCATTGTAAATATGAAAATGTAGTCAAGAAACACGTTAACCATTAGGGAGCGTTTTAAAAACAAGATATTTTCAGTAAAAGTTTAGATTCGTAAACACGTTCTTGGTACTATTAATTAGAATTTTGAGTTGTGTGGGGTCCATGGTGGCTGTTCTTTGAGGTATAAAATAAATGGAAATATTAAAAAATTGAAAGACTGGCGTTTTTGGATATTTAAACCATATAATAGTTGCACTAAACAGTGAGTAGAATTAACTACATGCTTAAAATTATTAATTATGCATATCTGGACTAAAAATATTTATCGGTCGTTGTGTACGTAATAGGGTATTAAAGTACAAGTAAATGTTTGGTTGGACTAATTAGCGATGGAATAGTAAGTACCAAAGTTATTAGCGAAATTTAAGTATGAAGTATAAAATTCAGTATTTTTGGAATGAACAAAAGAGGAGTAGAACAAAATAATTGTTTTTTATGTGTTATTAAGTGCATGGCCAACCAAATTGGGTTTTATAATATCACATGACTCATATGAAAAACTATGAAAGTTTAAAATGTTTGAAATGAACCATTATTGTTGGGTATAATTTAATGTTTTTTTTAGGTGTCCGTCTTTCAACCTCACTTTTACTAGCTGCTTACCTGTCTTCTTTTCATTCATCTTTACCTTCAATTAGATTAATCTTTTCTAATGCCACCTACAATATATCTATTGATAATTTCTTTTTGCAAGCCGAAGAACTTTGGAAGTTTGCAACAAATTTAAATGAAACCAAAATCAACAAACTCAACCAAAAAGAATGGGATATACCATTGCTGAAAATATCTTCGAATAAGTTGCTAGAATCAGCCACCAATAATTCACATAGGGCTCGTATTCTTGTAGTTTCTTCGAAATATGCCAGCGCATGGTCATTCGCTCTTTCAATAGCATATCTGGGCACATTATTATATAACCATTCGTTTAGAATTGCTGTAGGACTCAGGATTGGTACTCGTTTGTATACACCACACTCGTGTATTTGTGGATCAGTTGCAGATGAGTTAGGTATACATGGATTAAGTTGCAGGCTTAGTGCGGTAAGGCATTCCAAACACAAAGCAGTTAATGATTTAGTTAAACTAGCTTTAGTCTCTACCGATGTTCCTTCTATTCTGGAACCTACCTATTTATTTAGGGAAGATGGTAAAAGACCTGATGGCATTAGTTTAATTTCTTAGAAATATGGTAAAGCAGTAATGTGGGATTTTACATGTACCAACACTCTTGCTAATTCTCATGTTACTGCTTGTTCAAATAAAATTGGAGCAGCAGCAAAAGCTGGCGAATAAGTAAAAGATAAAGATATTTCTCCTTATCAGACCTTTATATCTTTTACCCAGTTTCAATTGAAACCTCAGGAGTTTTAGGTAGTCAAGGAATGGAGTTCATAAATGAAATTGGTAGACGAATCTATCATAATACCTTTGATCAAAGAGCCACTTCATTTTTATTACAAAGAATAGGCATAGCTATTCAAAGTGGTAGTGCTGCATCCATATTAGGAACCATTCCACCTTCCAAAGATTTAAGTGAAATTTTTGACCTGCCTTCAAAATGTTACATTTTAGAAAACCAAAACATTCGATCATCTTGCACTGTCTTTAAGCAACAGTTAGATAATGTTGACATGGAAGAAAATAAAACACTGATCGCTTTTACAATAGAAGAAATTTCAAAAAACCTAATTGCTCTAACAGATTGAGTCATTCTTCAAATACATCTATTCGTCTCCAGCATACAATTAACGTATCACAACTCGATCCATACTTTAAGAACTTAAATCATTTTTCAAATTAAATTACAAATTTAGGCAAGAAAGGATTGGAAAAAATTGGTAATACATGCTTTATAAACTGTATAGTTCAGTGCCTCTCAAACACAAAATTATTACTTGAATATACTAAAAATAATGCGTTTTCGAAGCATATCAATACTAGCACTTCAACTATGAAAGGAGCTTTAATTAAATCTTTTGCACAAGTAATAAAAGATCTGTGGTCTGAAGATGCTTGTGACAAAGTGGTAAATACTATTAACTTGAAATCACACTTTCATCGATTTGCACCTACTTTTATGGGCTTCTATCAACAAGACGCACAAGAGTTTACGCGATACTTGCTAGATGGTATTCATGAAGACGTTAATCAGCTTACCTCCAATCAAATCCCTATTATATTGTCAGAATTAAATGAACAATTTAGTGACTCTGACAAAGGTAATGAATCCTGACAGCAATATTTAAGAAGTAACAATTCTAAAATTGTTGATATTTTTGCTGGACAGTTAAAATCAACATTACGTTGCACACATTGTAACCATTATTCTGTAACTTTCGAAGTTTTTGGGACCTCACTTGCTATACCTAAGCACACTGGCTGATTAACATTACAGCTTTGTCTAGATCATTTTACTAGGCCTGAAACAATGGATGACGACGAAAAACCAGTATGTTTTAATTGCAAAGAAAAGAAAAAACGCATCAAATCACTGTCCATACAAAAGCTTCCTAAAATATTGGTGATACACTTAAAACGGTTTTCATCTACAGGTACATATCAAAGAAAACTATTTACGCCTATAAATTTTCTATTAGAAGGTCTAGATACCCGACACTACGCTGCAGAAAAATATCTTGGAAATTGTCATTATAATCTGTATGCAATATCGAAACACAGTGGGACTACATTGAGAGGTCATTACATCGCACACTGTCGACACCCGTACTCATTCGTATGGCATGAATATAACGATTCCAAGGTGTGCAGTATATTCCCTAAAACGTTAGTATAAGCAGAAACATATGTTCTATTTTACGAAATGCATGCCGAAGAAATGAACGACACACCTTAGTTTCGAAAGTTCCTAGAGATACAATGCATACAAGAAAGCTGTGTCGGCCTTATTCTGAACTACATTGCGATTATCTGATGAGACATAATAAACTTGCCAATAGACGAAGAACCGATCCAGTTTTTATATTGTCTAGTATTTTTGAAGAAATTTTAAATGAACTTCGTGATATGCCAGATGTACAACCATTCTTATTTCCTTTTAATGCGAATTTAGTCGTAGACTATCAAAATATTATCGACCCATGGATTTACAGTCAATTCCAGATAACTTGCACCAAAAGAAATACCACAGTCGTGAGGAATTTTTGGTTGATATAAATCAAATTGTTAAAAATTCTGCTTGCTATAACGGTGAAAATAGTAGTCTAACTGTAGCCGCACAGCGTATGTTAAATAAATGTATCGAAAGAAAGAAGAAAAGAAGAAAAAGAGGATAGACTAATACGGCTGCAAAAAGCAATCAATCTTTTGTTAGATATAGATAGTGATCAAATTGCGTTAACATATACTTTGGATAATGTACTTAATTATAAATTGAAAGGAATGTGGAGTCATGGTAAAGTCGTGAGTAAACATCTGAATGCTTACATTATCAATTAGAAGCAAAAATTGCTTTAGCTTCAGCCTACCAAGATGAGGACCACACGTGGCTTGGTGATGATGAAGAAAATTATACTTTAGCCGAACCAGATCAAATAAGTCTTGCTAGTTCGCCAGATAATCCATATTTTAAGGGTTACATGGGAGATTATAATTACATTGATATTTAAGGACCTGAGCAATTTTCAAATACTTCTTGTACTTCTGTTTAAGTGAAAAAGGGCAGGGGTAGACCTAGGTCCAAGTCAGCAGCTACTTTAGATGAAGAGTGAAGAAGATCTAGATGACGTTCTTTTAAATGAATTTGAAGATAGCAAAACCGGAATTTTAATATCAGCAGAAATCTCTTGTAAACAATTTATATATTTATGAAATTGTTTACAACATTAAAAAAGAATATGTAATTTTTTTAAATAAATTGATCTGATCGAATACGTTTCTACTTATTTTTTAAGTGTGTTTAAATTGATAGTAACTGGATGAACTACTTATTTTCCTTTTTTCTGTGTTTTTAATTATGCTTATTGTCTAAATCAAAAACCGAAAATCCTTTAATTTATACACACTGTATATCAATTATAATCTTGTTTACTGATAATTTTAAATAATAATCATTCCAACCGGATATTACTTTTAAACCAAAAAGTATTTTTGTTTACTGAAGTACACAGCACTTATACAGTGCTTCCCAAAAGTAACGGATAAATTCCATTAAATGATTATTGACAATTTCTGAGTAAAAAGCTCTGACACGTCGATTTTTATTTTTAAATTGTCATTTAATTATATAATTTTTAACCCCCCACCCTTCAACCCCTAAGCGCTAGCCCTACTTGAAAATTTTAAATGGCAATGTACCCCTTGTGATACCTCAATTAATAGCATTTTTCATGCAGAAATAAAATTTTACAGAAAATGCTAAATCGGTTGATAAATAACTGTTTTATTCAATAAAAACTTATTCGCTTAAAGTGCCAATTATCGGGGATGCCTTGACAAACAAAATGTTTGTAAAGTGTCAAATAAGTTTAGTAAAAGTACGTTAGTTAAGTACGTGTTGCTTGTTTAATAATAAGTCAGAAAAACGAGACTTAACGAAGCCGAAAGGATTGAAATTTTAATGATGATGGTCTTTGGAGATAGAATTCGAACGCACAAAGAAGTTCGAATTTTATTCAATGTAATTTATCCAGACCTCTCCCCAATCTCGCAATCAACGATAATCCGAATTGAAAATAAATTTCGGAATATTGGACACGTACGAGATAAATCTAAAGATGGACGTCCATCAGCTTTAGATGAAGATTCAGAATTGGATGACTTGCTATTTGTGCAGGAAAATTCACATTCAAGCATTGCGGGAGTCGCTTCACAGTTAAATTCATCAAAAAGTGCAGTTCATAAAATTCTCCGTAAGCAAAGCTTTCACCCTTACAAAGTGCAAGAGTTATCAGATGATGATTTTGATAAGCGAGCGCAATTTGGTGAGACAATGATGGAACTTTGCAATGAAAATCCTGGATTGGAAGGAAATATTATGTTTTCGGATGAGGCAACATTTTACTTAACTAACGTACTTTCACTAAACTTATTTGACACTTTACAAACATTTTGTTTGTAAAGGCATACCCGATAATTGGCACTTTAAGCGAATAAGTTTTTATTAAATAAAACAGTTATTTATCAACCGATTTAGAATTTTTTGTAAAATTTTATTTCTGAATGAAAAATGCTATTAATTGAGGTATCACAAGGGGTACATTGCCATTTAAAATTTTTAAGTAGGGGATGCTAGCGCTTAGGGGTTGAAAGGTGGAAGGTTAAAAATTATATAATTAAATGACAAATTAAAAATAAAAATCGACGTGTCAGAGCTTTTTACTCAGAAATTTTCAATAATCATTTAATCGAATTTACCCGTTACTTTTGGGAAGCACTGTATATTTGTTCAAACAAATTTGCTTTGGTAAAAAATGTTCATTTATTATGTAAAATAAAATGTCGGGACAGTATCTCATATTTCATATGCTTAAAGGTAGATGTACGGTTTAAATAATAAAACCTAATCGATTTTTGTTATGTGATGGAATACGTATCAGGGTTATCATGAAAGCAAGTTATGTATTTTTTCCAGCAAACGTTTTATATATCTATAGATAAGAAGAAACCTAATAAACAGCTTAATGGAAAATTTATTTCTCGTGTGCGAATATTAAATTCGGATAGTCAATCGTTTACCGAAAAAAGAAATAGCCATTTAAATAAAAAATGATGCTGGATTATTAAAATGAAAGACATGATATTCATAGGTTATATCCCGAGAATTGCAAATTTAACCGAATAAACTGCGGATAGCCTTGTGTGTAATATTTTGCTTAGAAAATGTTTGAGACTGAATAATTCACTATTAAAAGCCCGAGACAGAAGGTCGAGAGCTTTTAGAGTGAATTATTCAGTCGAAAGCATTTGGTTCAAAGCAAAATTTTGCAAAAAATTGACTAGCCGCAGTTTATATGGGTAAATTTGTAGGTCGAGAGGTATATGTTAAGTTTATTTCTTGAATTCGAAATATAGTTTTAAATTTTTTGTTTTTATTGTTTATTAACATATATTAAATAATAAATATTAACAATAATAACTTAACGGATAAGTAGAGATATACTTAATTATTTTAAAAATCGGAACAATTAATAAAAAAATTGCAAAAGTAAGAAGATTAAGAGTTTTTAGAAATTCAAATGATATTTGTGAAAAAGACTGCATTTGCCAAATGTATTTTTTATTAATTTCTATCAGTTATGCGACATTATATCTATATGTTTGACTTCAAAAACTAGGTGCGGTTTAATCGCGATTAAACTACTTGAAGGAATTTAATCACTTATCAATACAAGACAAGTGGTGTAATTGAAAGCCTCTTATTGGTTGCATTTTGTATGCGTGAAATAGTGATTTGTATTATAAATGAATGTAAGTGTAAAACTATTTTAATGTCATTCCAGGAGTCAGATATTGTAACTTCAGTTGAGCAGAAAAATGTGATCAATTCCGATTTATATAACATGAAGTAACATATCTTGCACCTTTTCCAAAAGAGCACCACATATGTGTGTAAAGGATTGAAATGGATTTTATACTTGTATCTTTTGTGCTGTAAACAAACGAGAAACTCACGTATCATTTTTCTTAAAATATTTGTTTTTTCCCCTTTAATAATGGTTTTATATCCCTTCGTTTTTCCAAACACCTAGTTGTAATATAATTGAACATTACATGTGATTTTCCAATGCTCCACCCGAAGGTACTACATTGACCAGGAAGCGAGTTTTTTTTTACCTGGAAAATTTTGAATTTTGCCGAACCCTTGCTGTTTCAAGCAAGGTAGGGATCTTTAACGTGCGTGACAACACTCACACACGGGACCTCCATTTTACCTCTCATCTGAACGAGGGTGTATTTTTGTGAAAAATGCTCACCTAACATTTTTCAAGCGGACCGTGTCGGGATTTGAACCCGGGACCTTGGACGTAGTAGTCACACACATACCACTACGCCACGGAGCCGCCTAATATAATTGAACAGCTGATTTAATAGTTATTATAAGGATTCAGATTGTAGACGTTCGGATCAACTTGGAGCGTATGCGAGTTAAGGTTCGGGCCTTTGGAGCGATGATTTTAAAAACTTTTCCAAACTTTTAACAAATTTATTTATTCTAAAACAGAAATTAAGATGGAATTTTGAATAACTGTATAAAATAACTTTATATCGAAAATAATTAATTAATTGTACTAGGGCGAGTAGTATAGGTAAACAACAATGCAAAAGCTGTAGTACTCAGACTGACTGCCGGGCCTTGAGCTCTCGGGCTTTTTATAATAACCTGCCCCCTCACATGACTGTAAGAACTTGCAGATCTCATGTCTGCTTTACTCTTAATTCTACACTTTATTACATTGTAATAATCTTATTTCTAGGTAATTGCGGTATGTTAACCGTCTGTGACCTGCCACCTGCGGTATCACTGTCTTCTCGGATACAAAGTTGCATATCCGTTCTCATGAACTGTTAATAACCTGTCTGGGTTATCTTCGTATAACATTGTTGCAATTAACTTAACAATTTCTAATAATTCCTATTAGATTCTATTATTCAATATATTTATATATATATATATATATATATATATATATATATATATATAGGTAAATTGGGGGATACATAACTTGCGTTACATTTCTCCTTATCCCTCTTTTGTTATGCATCCATAGACAAAGCAGATCAGTAGATTTAGAGAAATGCACTATCATTATAATAACTATAACTGAAGTATAAATATAGTAAACTACTGCAAATGCAAAAACAATTATTTAGTCTTGCAGGCACAGTTGTTGTAAGATTTAGAATTACACAATACCTGACTTTTGTTACATTTGCACTTTTTAGAGTTGCAGTAACGTTTACAATAGCACATGGCTTGTTTTGACTCAGACGAAAGATTTGAGGCTTTCCTCAAATTTGATGAAGAGCTCGGGACCTCGGATGGGTTCATAAAGTTGGAATCAGCGAAGGTAAATTCATTACAGCTATAAAATTTTTTCAGTGCTCCTTCTTTTGTTCCTAACTTATACAATCCGGACTCATTAACGCTTGGAACTACGACTAGAACATTTCTAGGAGCAAGACGCCCTCTATCGACGTCCGGAACTTCAACTACTACATTTTGACCGCAATCGGCAGCAGGTAATTTTTCTTGAGACAAAGCTAACATTTTTTTAGCTTGTTTTGCCAGTCCCGCTTTAGCTTCTACACGCTGCTCTCTGATTGCTTCCAATCTAGTGCATAGGCTGCATATGACTTGGTCTTCAGTTTCAATACCGCATGTCGTGTGTATTTTTAAACCGCATTTTTGCATAATTGAAGAATTCCATAATCTTCGCATATAGAACACATTGCGGCACTGGATACTGCGCTGGTAATGTTTTCTTCCTCTTTGTGGTCTGTTCCGTGTGCCATCTCTACCGTGATTTTTTCTAAATCTTCTTCCGTTTCTAAAGTTTCGTATATTTCTTTTTCCATAGAAGAATCTGCAAGTCCGATTCTTTGTTTGCCACCAAACATGGCTTTGTAAGGACTTTTTTTTATTCCTTCATGTAGGTCATGATTTTTTTGCTCTAAATAAACCGCAAACCTGCTGACCATTGATTCGTATTGTTATCAAGCATCCATGCTACCAACATGTCTCATACTTCCTGATTGGAGCGTTCCACCGAGCCCTGACTTGATGAATGCCGAAGTTTACCGTGCACAAGTTTAAGACCTGGCCACAGATCCTTTAATGCTTCGATTATATTATTGGAAAATTCTCTTCCATTGTCGCTTTGTAGTATAAATGGAGCACCAAAAATGCAAAAAATGACGATTATATTGTATGCTACTTCTTCTGCTGTTTTCGTTTTAAGTGGTTTAAGAATTGTAAATTTAGTTAAATGATTCTGAGAGTTGCATATGAAACGATAGTCTCTGTCTGGTTCGCTTTGCATATCTATCAAGTCCACTTGGCATCTGACATTCATGTGTTTTGATAGAATTGAGGCAACGACTAATCCTTTCTTCTTTGTTTTCTTCTTTCCTTGGCACTGCTCGCATAGACACAAATAGATCTGAAATAGCTGCCCTAGTGACTTGCAGTATTTTTTGTTAACTTTATTCTCCATAACTAAAATCGAGAAAAGAAACTGCTATAAGTGCTACTTTATAAAAATGGTAGTTGTTTAGCAGCTCGATAGAAATAGATGACCGAACTACAAATTTAGACTAAACTAACAATAATTATTGTAACTGTCTTATTTGACTGTCTTATTGTAATAACCTACTATTCTTATTTTTCCACATTAAATCACCACTCCAAGTTTAGGAACACCCTATATTGTATTCCTTAATGAAAATACCGTTTGAATACGTACCTCGTGTTCTTTTATGTCCAGTTGCTATGTGAGCAGCTTCAATAATGTCAAAAAGGTCCTCCGTTTTACAGTAATATCTATAATTTTCACACGAACTTTCTTGAGGTTTTTAACTAATTTTTCTAATGCTCTAAGTGATATGATATCATATCTCTTCAGTCTTCAATATTGTTTGGATGACAACGGCAATTTGTTATCTTTCAGAAGTTTTGTTTCTTTTACCTATTTACGATTTCATTATAGTGTTCAGTCGTAAAATACTCATTTCGATCGTTACTATTATCAACGATATTTCTAAGTTTTTCGTCAAACGTCTGTCTCATTTCGATGCTTTTTGTCAACAATAATTATATTTAATTTACACTTCAATATTTCACTCAATGTTGCTAATAGACGCAATACAGGACTTTACTGTTAGACTGCAAAGCCCACTGACTAGTCTATACAAGATAAATCGTTTTAGAAGCGTTTTCAGTCTTCCACAACGTGTCGTGACCGTTAGAGCACTGTCCACAATGCGTAGTGGTCAAGAATAACGGCCACAACGCGAAAAATTATCGCATTTCGGTGTATGGTCGTTCGGCACTGACCACAACGCGTTGTGGCCAATTTTTTTTTGCTCAATGAGCGTTTTCGATGTTTTGGCGTAGTCACCAAAAACTACCTCTTTTTACCAAAGAAACCTAAAACGTTTTAAACCCCTTTATAATATTACGTACTTTTAACGTATGCAGTGTTTGTTGCTGACTTTGTTACACTTTTTATGTAAATTGAATAAATTCAGTATTGAAATTTAAATAAGAAAAATATCTAAAAACTAATTAGACCTGTTACTGGTTGTTCTTCGGATCGTGGATCAACAGCCCTTTGTTGTCCTCATTCATCTATCACTGCTCTGTTTAGTAGAACCTCTCGTTTTCCATAAATTACTTCGTGCTTCTTTATTGATTCTCGCAACTCAAAATTGTACCAGAATTGTACCAAAATCGTCGACGCTAATTTGAAATATTATATTAATCCATTTAAAATATCGCCACATTCGAATTATCATATCTATCCACACATTTAAAGTATTATACCATCAATTAGAATTGTCATCAACCAATTAGGATTATAAAAAAATGTACCATACATTCGGAATTATTCTCCACCAATTAGGAGCCCTATTATTATATTATTAGTTTAAATAAATTACCCCAAATTCTACTCACGTTAAACGGCAAAAGAAGTTTTTATATTTGTAGCACTTATTTGTCACTATAACTTCCACTATTATATTATTAAATATTTAAAATTACGCGTGACTTTTAATTCACAGTGACACAGCTTGGTCTTGCTTGAGTTTACAACGGAGTTCTCTTATCATTGCTCGGTGTAAATATAGACTCATCCCATTTGCATGTGGGCTGGGTTTTCAACAAGTCTGTTAGATAATCTTAACCAATAAGGTCTTTGTATTTCCTGCATTTGAAGTGGTTTTTTGATGTAATATACTTGGTTTTCTGTGTAATGTGTTTATTCGATACCTTATTATTCGCTATCTAGTCCATACGTTGTTTTGTTTAGATATCACTTTTTCCATAATTAAACAAAATACATGATGTAACTTCAATTTTACTTTCGTCTATTTATTTTTGAAACCTGCGTTCTCTTATCAAAATGTTTATAATTCCTGCGTAATTGCGTAAAGCTTTGTTAGGTTTTATCTCTTATCTTCGTATTATATTATAACTAATTAGAACCCTTTTCAATGCGTGTTTAATTACATGTACTATCCTTTTTTCTTGAATGCGCATACTTTTACTGAAAGATATCCTCACTTGCATTACTTAAAATTAATAAAGCTCTATATACCGAGTGTTGAATACTTGTTATTTACCTAATGTATGAATTACCTATTTTTATGCTAAATACGAGTACTATTGTTGTAAGATGTGTTTATTTGCGTCGCTGAAAACTAATTATGCTCTATATACAGGGTGTTAAATGCCTGTTACGGTTGAAATTTTCAATACAACATTTGCATTTTAGCAGTGTATTAAATAGTTAATTCTTTCCGTATTAGTTTGTACATACTTCAATATTGTTAGCGCGTTATCAGGTACGAGTTTGCAAACCAGCTTTAGTGATATCATCTTCACATGATATTTCAATTTGAATCGTACACTTTTAATTTACGCTTGGGTTCGTATATATGCCCGCCTTCGTTGAAGGAATTTTAGCGAATTAATTTGAAAGGAAATTATTCTGAGGTGATTTTAATATAATTTTCTTTATTGCCTAATTGGAATTACGGCGATTCATTTGAAGTTGAGTCTTCGACTGCTATATGGTAACCACCTGTTACACATTTTGTTTGTTTGCGCATTGAACCCGATTGTGGATCGGTAAGTAAACCGCGAATTTTACTGACTAAAATTAGGGGATTATATTTTAGGGTTCAGGTTTTACTTCAGGTTTTACTTCAGGTTTTACTTCAGGTTTTACTTCAAGTTCAATTTCTAGTTCTAGTTTCATTCAGGATTTATGTTCCACGTTTTGTTCCACGTGCTACATTCCACGTTCCACGTTCTGCTATTCTATGTTCTAGTACCGTTGTAACCTGTATGTTGAATTTCGAGTTCTAGATGTGGCACCTGTAATGAAAAGGAGAAGGTGTTTACAAGTAAGGATCCAGTGGACCCATGCGAGATAATTGGTAGCGATATTCTACCTGCACGCACCATTTGAGCTGGAACATCGTCATACACGCATCAGCAGCTGGTGAGTCCGTTCCATATTTTTTTTTTATCGCAACCGTTTGATTGACTTTGCATGCTGGTGAATTACATTGTAATATTATTGGGTTTAGGGTTGCAGTGTCCATACAATTATAATAGGGTTGGGTTCTAATTTAGGGTGTTGAACATTGCATATTCACAATACTTAATAGAGTATGTAAAACTAAGCCAACGACCCGCCTATTATTATTACAGGTATTATTGCAGATACCCTTAGTACTTAAGGGTTATCCTGCTAGGATCCTAATGCAACCCCGTATTTGCGTAATAGTCCTTTAAATCGGCCGTATGGTCGCAAATTTATGTTGCCTTGTTGGCTGTGTTAATATTTGATTTTAAAGTAAAATTTGAATTAGTCAACCGATGTATTGGTATATGTATCGTTAAAGTTGCACCATAACAAGTGGTTAAGTCAAGTTATTAATTAAATTATAGTGTATGTGTTTATTGTTATTAATTTGATATATTCTTGTATAGTAAACGTATTAAATAGCTATGAGGTATACATTGCTGTGTGTCAACGTATGTTAGCTGGATTGTATGCTGCGTGGGTATTATTTGTGACCGTGAGGACTTTCCTATCTCAGTTCCGTCGGAGCCAAGCTGTTAGAGTTAGGTGGCGCTCATTTTTGGCAAGAGGTTTGGTTGATGGTTTACCCCACTCCCCGCCTCGGTACTGGGTTAGCTCAGGGTACATTGAAGCTGCTTGCTCCAACTGCCCCGATAAGCATTTACCTTGCTTACCTCATTAGCGATTTTAGTTGTAAATTAGAATTCAATTTGAAATCCCCCCTTGCTCGTTGTCAGTGTATTGCGAGCGCCACGTCTCGTTATATGCCTACTATTTACATAATTTTCAAATTACTTAATTTTCTGCTAAATAAATGCAGTTTTCTGCTTCCTATCGCAATTTATGGTTACTGCATGACCATTGCTACTCAATACAACCCTAAACAACTCCTTATCACAGCAATATATATATATATATATATATATATATATATATATATAAGAAAAGTAGGTTAAATGAGTCTTAAATTAATACAAAGTAAAAAGGAATTTTTGGCAAGTGACTCAAATTCAGCCACGAGGGCATCCTGTCGACGCGTTTCGTCCTAACTGGTGCTTCTAATTGGGGCTCATCAAGACAGGAGTAGCAAAAAGTAGCAAAAGTTATCATTTAAAAGAAAAGTAGGTTTAATGAGCCTTAAATTAATACAAAGTAAAAAGGAATTATTGGCAAGTGACTCAAATTCAACCACGAGGACTTCCTATCGACGCGTTTCGCCCTAATTGGCGCTCATCAGGACAGGAGTAGAAAAGTTGTAATTTTTAATGCAGACACTTTATGGGAAGTACAGCATCACCTAACTCACAATTTGTGTCTTCGTGTCGTTTTACCTGACATCGCAGGTTGTGTGTGTGTGTGTGTGTGTGTTTAAATTTGATATACAATTTTTAATCATGTAAGTTTGACTAGTTTATTCATATATTGTTATATGTTAGATTTTTATATATATTTATATTGACGTTGTAAGTGGTCACAAGAGATCATTGAAACCCTAATTCTAAAAATAAATTCCGCTAAAATATAATAGAATCCGGAGAAAATAGAATTTTCCATAAATTCATGGTTACACCCTGTATAATACAAGCGTACCTTTATTCATTGATGTACAATGCAAAAACGCAAATTGCGCGTGTATAAAAAATCACCCTGTATTATATAAGTGTATTGTAAATAAATAGCAAGTAACGTAAGTTGTAACAATAATTAATTGTAGGATTACCGTAAAACGCATTTAACTGTGAACGTAAAAATCGATCATTTTAAGATAAATTCAAAACCATTAATTTTTTTAATTATCAATACATTTTTGATAAAAATTAATTTGATTTGCTGTAAATAGCACAAAATTTGACAGCTTTACGCATTTAGTTTGAGAAATAACAATCAACGTGTATTTAAAAACCTCAAAATTAATAGATATTTTTGTGTACTAAAACGAAAGTAAATATTTCTATAAAATGGAAGTTTTTGCATTAAAAACCAATTAAAGTTTAAATTAATTAACCCGTGGATATTGCAATTTATTTTAAATAAAGAATTCTCTAGAATATAAAAAAAGATATTAGTATGCGACGCCGCAATAATAGTATATGTATCTCTAATAGTTTCTAGTAATAAATATCTGTTTTAAATTAATTTTAATTGCTATTAAAATAAAAATGTGTTGCTGTATGATTTAACTTTATCGTTGCGATAAATATTGAAATTACTTATTCCAAATTATTTATAGTTTACTCTGTATATTTTATTCTAAGTTAACTTTAATTACATTTTCAAACATATACGATGCATGTGATTAATGATAAACTATTGTGATCTTTATTAAATATTACAATAATTAATTCAATTTTTCATCATACTGATATTTCACAACCATCAATTGAACAGTTTGGAAGGCTGAATATAAATATGTGTGTGTATGTGCGTGCGTGCGTACGAGTGGGTGAGTGTGTGTGTGTGTGTGTGTGTGTTTAAATTTGATATACAATTTTTAATCATGTAGGTTTGACTAGTTTATTCATATATTGTTATGTCAGATTTTTTATGTATTGTTATTATTTTTCAAATTATCTGCATGTGATCATGGTTTATTAAAAAAACCCAAGCGCGTAATGATATAAAAAATTTTTTAAAAAAAGATTAATAGATTGACTTATTCTCAAGAATAGTTATTATATATACATATATATATATATATATATATATATATATATATATATTGCTACGAACTCTCTGTACAAAGTTCTATTTAATTTGTGCCCTACCATTGGGCGTCATTTAATTGTTATGAACTCTCTGCTAGTGCCCCACGATTGGATCGACATTTAATGGCTACGATCTGTTACTGGTCTAAAAGTTAAACATTCTACTACTCGTGCTCCACGATTTGGGTGCCATTTAATTGCTACGAAAACTCCACAACTTGGGTCGACAAAATTGCTGCGTAATTGCTACTACAACACCTAAAAATTGGAAAACCATAATTCTGCAATCTCTGGTTTTTATGAAGTCTCACATTCATAGGCGCCAAAATGCTACAAAGCTTCGGGGCTGCTTTTATACCTTAAAAACCTCAAAAATTTCTGTTTCCCAATGAAGTACGCCACGGCTGCTGAGCTACTTTCTGTGAATAAAATTAACTACTCAAAAGAAATTCTGCTACGGTAAATCTCTTAACTTTATTAACATACTTGTCGAACAATACATTCTGCTTGTCAAAAAACTAAGAGATAGCTTTACGCTATTCGAACTAAGAGAGCCCTCCTACCATGTGTTGGGGTTTATATATTTTTTCTCTGCCCCTCTAAAGCTTGTAAAATATCGGCAACTTTCAACAATACAAATAAACAACTTCTAACCGTTCACATTTCCTCGTAATTTGTACATAAGCACTAACTGTCACCGAACTCCTGGAACTTGCACGATACAAACAAACATTTTTCTGAAAATCATTTCTATAACGAACACTAACATTCAGTCATAATCTATCTCACTTACACACTTTCTTTCTTATAACCTCGCTTTGTTTGCAAGTTCTATCTCCTACTTCTCCACTACAAACAACCTTCAAAATATGTCTATATTGATACTTGGTATTTCAATCTTATTTTAACCCTTCTAAAAATTAGCCTTTCCTTGTCTCCCAATTGACGACCTGCAAAAATAACGCTCTCCAACTAAATATTACCTTCTCTAAATAATGTTCTAAATATGTGTATCTCACTTCTACACATTCTATCTGATATTATTTCTTTGTTTCACTGTTCTCTCCCCAAATTAACTAACACTTAACACGTGATATCTTTATCCTACTTCTACACATTCTAAAAATTAGTCTTTCTTTGTCTCGCTGTTGCAAGTTTTGTTGTATAGCCAACACCTAACCCTCTTTCAGTTTTATATCCTTTTAACGAAGCTATAAATCCATTATAATTGACAGCTTCGACCAACGTTTTCTCTCCTTATACCCTGAAAATCGCGACGGTTACCCTAGTTGCTTCAAATTAACGAGGGATTTATTGTTTGTGGAATGGGTAATATTTAGTTGTCGGTTAAAATGCAGGGACCAAAACAGAACAAAAAAGGTTATTTATGTAACAAAGAAAGATTATCCAGACAGAATATGTACGAATGAGACAAGTATAGGTTTGAGCATTGGTTAGAGAATGTAATATTTGGTTACTTCTGCAGGTGGCCAACAAGCGAAACAAGGAAGGGTTATTTGGTTAGTATGGATAAGAGTGGGAAAGAAATACGATGTGTTAATATATACATATTTTGAGTGAAGTTATTTTGTCGGTTTGAAATGCAAGTGATTAACTAAACAAAAACGGATTAATTTGGCGGAATTAGTAAAAGAAAGAAAGACATAATACAAAGTTCGTTAAGATTGGGGGTTGGACAAGGTAAGGAATAGGAGCTTGAGGGAGTATGTTGAAGGAAGATGGCTATAAGATATGTATAATGGGAAGCGTGTTTTGACATTAACTTTTGCCAATAGGTGCTAAATTTAGGAGAAGTAAGTGTCCGATGAGAGATATACGGAGAATAAAGCTACATAGGTGGGTGTGCCGGGCAAAATTCCAGGATT
Organism: Platerodrilus igneus; assembly: GCA_036346225.1. Classification (NCBI taxonomy): domain Eukaryota; kingdom Metazoa; phylum Arthropoda; class Insecta; order Coleoptera; family Lycidae; genus Platerodrilus; species Platerodrilus igneus. The sequence goes on along the minus strand of JARFIW010001279.1, from coordinate 734,873 downwards.
TGAATGGCAGTTGATGTTTGGTATAGAAGTTTCGAAGAAGTGAGTGAACGCTAGCTTGTGGGTTTTAAAAATTGTGTAACTGCTGGGGGTTTACTTAGAAGCGTTGTTTGTTTCTATCGATCGATTTTGCAAAAAATTAGAAGCTTTAGAGGGGCCGAAAAGCCTATATAAACACACGAAGTAAGTGGTGGAGTTCTTTTTACGCTCTTATTTTGTGCTGACTATTACGCTAGTAGTAGTAAACGAGATTACAGCTGACTTGTCTAAAAGTGATATCAGTCTTCGAGTACAGTTTGAAATATAATTGACACCAGTAGTGTTGAATTTCGACAAGCAGTCAGCAAATGTATTATAAAAGTTTTTAATAAAAAAATGTGCAGCAGACTTAAATAAGTAAGTACAGACTCCACGGAGTAAGTTTTAGCATTATAATTTGAAAACCATATCGGTAATATACATTTCCGTGCTTAGTAACACTATAAAAATAATTTTATATATGGTCGATAGGTCATTTCATTGTCTTTAGTCCAGTTGTATTTTGGTTATAAATACACATTTTTGTTAATTTTAGTGCCATTTTTTCTGTATTGTGATTTTATGAAGCGTACTTAAATAATCTTGTATTAGGTAATTTTCTGTTCTATAGAAAAGTTTTCGGTTACATTGTTACGGGCCAATTCAGCACTACGACACCAAGGGACGGATCGGGACCCGTGAGCGGTCTAGCTCTAGCCCGCGAGGGGTAGGTCAGACAAAAGTCGTAGATTGGGATTGCTAAATGCCTTAAGATGACAATTATAATGAGATGTGAATTCGGTAAAACGTCAAAAATCGGGTGGGCACCACCAGTAATGTCACAATGCCCGATGACAAAAGGAGAATCTCGTCACTGGTCGGTAGACTCCTTGTAGCTCAATATTTAAAATAGAATCCTCAGAAAATCTCGCAGAGTAGAGAGATTAAATTCACCCTACTAACATATACTTCTTACTAAAATAATGCACGTAGCCAACTTTACTTAATTCTATTAACAAATCCCAACGACTGAAATAAATACATGGGTTGGTTACATAAACAAATATGGCACATACATATATGAACAAGTAAATGTAAACATTACCACAAGTAATATTGTCGATAAAGTAAATGGCACACAATTATTATTAGTATAAGGTGTACTGGCCAGTAAAGCAATGTGTAATAAAATTAAGGTGAAGTTGAGTGCACAGGACACCCCCACTTGCTCTACTTACACAGTAACTAATAAAATATTTGAAACGTAATGCGTAGGACGCCGTGTGCATGCAACTCTACGCTACTAACTTAACGGCAACAATAACTTTCAATTCAAAATGTAAATTGTGATCTTAATTCAGCAAATATGTAATCATAATAATTTTGAATAAATGGCAGTACCAGTACAACTGTCTTAAATATTACGTTTAATTGGAAATAATATGGTTTAACTATTTATACTGATTAAATGTGTTTGTTGTTCGCGACAACGGTAAAGTATCAATAAAGCGCACACACTTTAGGACTCGATGATAAGGGATTAACACAACTTCATGTACGGGTTGTGCTTAATTTAATCGCTTACCTTGTAAGGTGGATGGTACCAGTCAACACTGTGATGGTGTCGAGTTTTCTACTTTTAAACACGTGACAATTAATCTATTACTTGATCCCCAACAACTGGGTTATATTACGGGCCTACCGCAACCGTAACGAGATTTCCATTCATCCTCTAGACAGTAACTCCCAAATTCATTGGCATTAATTAATACTTCTAAAACGTAAACAACAAAAGAGGATGCATCAACCTACAACAGAATGATTAACCACCTTTAGACATGCCAGTCGAATCGGATAACTCATATGTCGAATAAGACACTTTTTTACGAATAATAAAAGGCCCAACAAATTTAGGGGCTAATTTTGCGGTAAAATGTTTCGACGCGTCAGACAAAACATAATTGCTTCTCCACACGGAATCACCAACTTCAAAATCTGCGGGACGCCTTCGTAATTCATATTTGAATTTAGCGCAATCATATGCCACTTTAAGTCTCTTGACAATATCATCGTAAATTTTCTGCATCGCAGCAGAACGCGATAGGAGATCTTTTCGATCAGCAAAATCAACATCATTTAAATCACGAGAATTATCAGGTACATCGGGACTTCCTTGCTCGGCCCTCTTGATTTTCTCCAAAAACAAACTGTCGAAATTATGAAGGGATGTGCGGGCAATGCGCTCTTTGTTATATTTTAAACTGATGAATTATTTACACAAACTAATTGTTTTTATATACATATTTCTCTAATATAAGGTAACAAAATAAACGGAACGTTACAACATTAAATTACCGAAAAATGTTCGTTACGTTGGATTGGATTTAAATATCTAAGGTAAGGAATTCATTATTTTTCACTGTTAAAATACTTATCTATCGTAACTTCTATTAATTTTTCTTAAAAGATTTTCAATTACAAAACCTTACCTACAATTCCTGATAACTAAAGAGTTAATTATAAATATCTACCCGTTTGTTAAGTAATTTATTTTTCTTACGGTCGTTCTAGCAACCTACTTAATCTTTCTATTTAAAATATCATTTGCGTTCAGTATCAATATTTAAACAATAACATCTCTTACAAATAGAAAACGTTAACTTCTAGCTCACGTATTTACAAAACCTTTTCTAATTACGAAATATCTTTTTTAATTGAATTTCGTAACTTATTTAGAACATCCATATAATATATGTGAACATAACTTTAAATAAAAATTACCTTTGCTTTTAATAAATTTGTGGGATTCCATTGTCGAATTGTTGACTAAATAAACGGTTAAATATCCTGCTTACGCATGCATAAATTTTTTGTATTTTTCGTTTTTATTATTGTTGAGTGATTTGGGAGAGACCTAACATTGTTTTTGCAGTATGTGTTTCGATTTTTCTATGTAGGAGTTCGTTTTGCATTAAATATTCATGTTTCAAAATGTTTCTTAAGAATTTAAAAATACCCTCAATTTCGCGTTTATTGCTAAATCAACATAATTTTAACAATTGCTTTTCTTATCTTACAAACTGAAAATGAAAACAAATTATTTGCTGTTCAACGTAACTAACAATTTTTCATAAACTAATTTCTAATGATATCTTATGTAAATTAAACCATATGGTGAGTACATTAACTCATAGATAATGCGATTTTAATTATAAACTTTACCCTTAACGATTAACTTCAAATTTCTACCTGCCATCTTACTTTTAATTGTGTAAATATACCTCACCTTCTCTATTGTTCATGGATAAAAAAATTTACCTGTATCTAAATATTATTTAATCATTGAGCTTTCATATCGTTTATTACTACGCAAATTTAGTGAATACCGCTTGACGTATCCTATCATACATCTAAGTGGATATTACTTCTTAATCTACAAGTGTTTCGAACCTTGTCTTACCATATATAGTGTTTAGTTTTAAAAGATAGACTTTTCATTCCTAGTTATAAAATTATTTTCAATGTTGTCATTACATGCAAATAAATCAATTTTTTTAAAATTTTTAGCTTCTATCTTGTTATTATTCCAAAAACTAATACAGTCATTTAGCATGGTTTATGCATTTTTCGTCTAAATAACGCAGCAAACATTTAGGACTTGTAATAGCTGATTTTTGATTGCGGCTTTTTTCTTTAGCAACATATAGGATCGCAACTAGGGATGGCCACGGGCCCGGGCTTTGGCCCGGCCCGGCCCGAAGCCCGGCCCGAATTAGTGTACTCAAACCAAATATTTCAAACATCAATAAATCAAAGTAACCTTCAATTTATGTCATAAACGTCAAACTTGAAGTTTTTATTATTTTGACAACGATCTTAGGTCATGGATCGAAACGTAAATAAAATAGATTTTAAACACTATGAGTGGTTTCATTCCCAACGAAGATTAAGAAGAATGCTAAACAAACCACAACAAACATACAGGGAGTATTTATCAAGCCGGGCTTCGGGCCGGGCTGGCAAAAATTTTTTCGGGCCCAAGCCGGGCGAAGCACGTGTCGGGCCCGGGCCGGGCCGGGCCAGACTGCTCAAGCTTTTCGGGCTTTTCGGGCTATTCGGGCCGGCCCGAAGTTTATATAACAAAATATACAATTTATTGATTTAGTAAAAAATTTCATTTAATAATTTCTTTAGGTGCCTCTTAAACAAAATTATAATTAACGCTCTTCTTAATATATCACCCATGTACAGTTACACACATATTGGTAAGTGTGTCATAAAGGAAATAAATCGAAAACGAAAATGATTTGATTTAAACCGATTTGTGAATTTCGATTTTTTTTTCGATAAGTAATATTCACTTCTTTCCACTTTTCAAGAACTTTGAAATAGAAATTGTCCGTGTTATATTTAATTAATATGAAGGAGTATTGCAACGTATGTTAATTGAGCTGGTTTATTGTATTATACTTATTAATTAACTTATTATTGTGGCCTCGCACTAAAGATTATTTATGAATAAATCAAAACCACTCTGTATATGTAAAAATATTTAAAACTGCCCGATTACAAAAAAACAGCTTAATTAGATTTAATTATTTGAATGTATCTTTTGTTGAAAAACATACCGAATACAATGCGAATAGCTTTTTATAGCTTTAAATAACAAATGGATATAGAAAATTAAAATGTAAATACTTAATAATATTCTATGTTGCAGCATTTTTTTTTCATAATAATTAAAATTTCCAGTAAAGCATGCGACAAAAAATATTCATAGACAACAAAGTAATGTCTAAGTGATACGAGAGACTTGAATAATCAGTTCTCTGAACGGATGCTAGCACATTCTCGAAATGCAGACCTATACACCAGCAATCTGTAAAATGGAAATTGACAACGTTCTTTGTTTAGAATATGAGGAAACAATATTCAGTCACATTTTGAATACTTTCCTTGAAATATTTTAGTATATACTAGTAGTAGTACATGAATTCTAAAATGCATTTTGTTACTTAAGGTTAAAGTTTGACGCAAACCACCTTCTATTTTGGATTGCCTGTGCAAGTGTGCATCATCTCCAAATATCTTTGAGATTCTTCGAGGTTAAAATGATACTATAAACTATAATTTATTAATATTGATATATTCAACTTTTGTAGAAAAACATAATAATAGTAAAGAAGTATTTATATACAACTGAAAATACATATATTAACAAACGATACGTTCCATTTGGATGTTGAAAAATCTATACATCACTTAAGGTTTTAGTTACATTCCGGCCCGAATCGGCCCGGCCCGGCCCGAAGTCCGGCCCGAAATTCAAGCCGGGCCTCAAGCCGGGCCGATGCGTTTTGGTTCGGGCCGGGCCGCCGGGCCGGGCCGGAGCAAATTATTTCGGGCCGGGCCGGGCCGCATCTAAAAGCCCGGCCCGGCTCGGCCCGAATCCATCCCTAATCGCAACCTATGCCTCTGTACTGAACAGTCAAATTCAACAGTTGCAAATACAAGAAATGTGGATTCGATGTGTTTTCTTACGCATATAGTTCAATTATTTTTTACAATTTCCGTTAAAGATCATTTTATATCACAGGAACGTTGATGTATTTTTTGTTTTTCTGAAATCGCTGAGCTGCAATCGCTTTTGTGGTTTCAAATATTATTCCTAATGTTGTGATTGTATTGAAAATTTTCCTATTTTTATTTTCAATTAACTGTCTATCTAACTGTCTATCGTACAATTATTACTGTATCCATGGTAATGATGTCTTCGAAATTGTTATGTGGATACATTTAAGTTGATTACACTACCTCCATTTGATTTTCTTATCGCAGTGGATTCGCCTGATAGGATGATGTTTTGTCTGGGTCTGATTTGGAGCCTAGTTGTTTTTAAGTATCTACGTGGTGGTTTAGGGTTTATCTTATCGTTAACATTGCAGGTGGTCCTTAAGACCAATTTGTCGTAATAGACACATTAACTACTTTTTACTCCTTCTCTAGGATGCTTATCCGAAGACTCTACTTTTTTTATCACTTTATTTTCGTTTTCAATCTCTATTCTACCTCCAGTGGGCCTATTGTTACGGTAACTTGTGGCAGCCACGTTGGGCGCCAAATTTATGCTACGTTGGCTCGTAGCCGTGCGTAACACAAAGAAAATCAAAGAAATGACCGGTCTCAATCGGAGAGTGGGGTGGGGGGTTGTAGAAAGCAGACTGACAGATAATGTATGCGGCGGTAAGGAGTTAGTAACCATACCTGCAAGAAAATCAGTTAAGCAAACCTAAAAAAAAAAGAGAATAAGTATAGCAGCAATGAAAAGTCTAAGTTATTCAGTACTTTGTAGAATGTAAAAAAAGAAACTGTTTGGATAATCTATATAATATAACAACAGTAAAAGCAATACAGAAAAATGTTTAGTACACAGTGAGGTAATATTGAAGAGTAGCAGAAACGTTTCCTCACACACCAATTAAACATAAATCAGACAAAATGTTGACAAAAAATAAATAGATAAGACACAATTGGTATGAGTAATTCAGTAGTATTAATTTTTCTTTCTTTCTTTTTTTCTATGTTTTAAAATAGCATGCAAGTCTATTGTAAAAGGTATCAGAACGACAAAGATATGGTAAGCAACGGATAGATATTTAAAGTAATAACCAGTAGGAAATAGTTCAACTTACAAAAGTCCTTCAGCAACGCTTCCTTGCAACTGAAGTGTGGGATTCAACGATGTTCTGCACTAACGAAGCACTTCACCCTTGACTGTGAGGGTGTTGATGGAACTTATCACACGTTACACTAATCACACCTACGTATTTCACTGGTGTTAGCAGCAGACATTATCACGCGTCGGAACTATGTAGCCTTGATAAATTTCTTGGTAATTCTATTTCCTAAGACAATAATTTCGAAATATTCTGTAGCACTAGTTTAGTTTCAATTGGGACCAAATGTATATTATTTTCATAAACATCCCAAAAAGCAGTGAGAAACTTCAACCAATACCTTTGTAAGCCGGTAATCTGTTATATTTCGCAGATAACGAAATTTGCGCAAGCAATGATCTATTTTAGATTCTTTGTTGTTAGAAAATTCAGAAACTACAGTATCACTGTATTTAAATAATCCAAAGTATGCGCTACTCTGAGAAGAAAAGGACCGCGAAACTAGATCGCACACACAGTTTAAATATCAAAAGACAAAACAACTAAAAAGAACCATAAAGGGTAAAGCACGTGTATCACTAAAGCAAGTCCGTCAACTGTTCCTTAAAACATTTATCTCACAAGAAAAACAACTAAAAACACTTAGTAAGACACGCGTAAGCAATAAAACCGTCCGTCAAATGTACCGTAAAGCACACGTGCCTCGAGTTTAACAAGCTCTACTACTTTTATTTTCAACAGAAAATCAATTAAAAACACGGCGTGCTTGTTCATGAACAATACGAGAATTGATACCGCAGTAATTCTCACTATTCTCAAAGCAGAAAGAAGCAGTATTTTCAACGTACTTAATATATCGGAACACAGAACAGAACTCCTCTCCTCGTCTGTTTATATCAACTCGTCGCTATTACAACCGCTTATCGCCTATTATCTAGACTTGTTAATAACATAAGGAACATCCAAAACGTGAATGCCGCAATCATATATAGTAATTAATTACAGCGGTTTATCATTTTCGATAAGTTGGAAAGTAATTTACAAATAATCCAATTTACAATTCTTTCCTTGCAATTTTATTTATTAATGAAAATCAATCTTCAAATTATCTACTTTTAAAGTAATACCCACGAGTTAAATTGCATACAAATCTGAATTATTTTGAAGTATTTACTTGATACAAACAGCGATCCTAAAGAAACGATGTATTTTTAAGTACGCTAACAGAAAGGGAGCGTAAAAAGGTTAAGCTATAAAAATGCCCGTTACACTATCTAGGTCCCGAGATAATCGCCCATCACATAAGAGTGGTGTTCCCCCACTTCGGGCTACTGACTACACTTTGGCTGGTTGAGTAGTGCTTCGCAATCAACTGTTTTTTCTATCGCTTATGCTCAAGGCAAGTCCTTCCTATTCTCTTACCCACCTGCTTGATATAATTTCCAAACTCCCCAATTCTCGCTTCTATCTTTCCTTTATTTTCTCCTTTTTCATTTACTTTCTAAGTCGCTGCATAGTAGGAAGGTCGTTACTTCACGATCGTTGGCTATGTATTCGCACTGTTTTCCCTTGATGTACGTTCTAGCCGTCGACTGTGAATTTATTATTTGATTTGGCCTATGTGCCGATCCTCTCTTAATCAACGCCGTGATACAGGGATTGCATTCCCCTTTATATCTGGTCTCTCATGCTGTTTGTATGAACGAGTACGCTTCACGGAACTTCACCTTTTGGAGCGCTTGAGTAAAAACCTCATTTCAAGTTCTTACGGAGTCACTTTACTCCCTCGGGAGTAATATTTTTTCTGTTATTTCATTTATAGACGGGTGGTGTGCCTTGATAAGTATAAAACCTCTGAACCAATATCAGGTTTTACGCTATTTTTCTTAATAATTTGTTTCTCAATACATTATCTTATCTTAATTATTAAGTTAAATCATAAACGTTTAGTGTTTATTTTTTTTTATTCAAAGTTATCGTTGGGATTTTATTTTATCTGATTAATATATGACCATAAATGGTTAATTATCTTTTCCTGGAAATATCCTAGAGATCTTATCGTATCTTAAAAAAACAGTCTATCGTATGGGATGATTAGGTACTTATCTTCTTCTCTGCAATTATTTCTGATATGATATTCTGTCTTGCTTTTACTTTAAGGTAAATTATCTACATTTTTCTTCTTGTAAAATGCTTTTAAAAAACTATTTTATCTATTTATTATTTGAACCTTTAATATTTATGACAAAAAGAACAATTTATTATTGAAAAATGAAAAAGCTAATTTGCACTTTAATACTATACTTGATAGGATAGAGTTAAGAAAATTATGTATGGTAAATGCAGTTACTCTGGCTAATTTTTTAATGTATTCGCTGCTGCATCATATTTTGTCTTATCTTGTTAAAAGCCAGCAACAAATTTGTCTAGCTTAAGGGAATATCTTCATAGATATTAATGAAAATTATATGTATTCGTATGCAAATGTGAAAATAATCTTTGTATTTAGATTTATAGAGAAGTTAAGTGTTAGCTGTAAGTGTGTGTCTCGCGCTTCCGCCTAAAATTTTTGCGGTCGATGTGGCGGCAAACAATACCTGTGCGCATTTAGTTGAGTAAGTCTTCAAATCGAGTGGTATTCATTTACGGTTCTTGGTATCGCAAATATCTCTACGGTTTAAAAGACCAGGTGGCGCCCATTTAAAAATTTAATTTATCTAGCTCGAATGTGTGAGCTTTCGTACGAAAAGACCTTTTTTTATTTGTTTTTCTTTTTAAAGCTTTAAGGCAATTGTTGCGCCTTTTTTTAAAAGGACTTCGGCCTTTTATTGTTTTATTTAAGTTTAGGGTATTTTTAAATTTCACATAGAGAAATTATCCATTATTGATATGCTTAGTATAAGCATTACGTGTAAAAAAATAAAGATTTGCTTCTCACGTAGTTAGGACATTAAATTATGATTTGTGGCGTAAAAAACCACAAAGATGGCATTTTCCATGCTTTTAAAGTGCAGCTGCGTCTAGCAGTTTAAGGTGAGAACATTAAAATATGTTGGAGGAGACGATAGTTCGTGGGAGCCAAGCGTTGAAACGAACGGCACTTTATTACCCGCCTTCCTCGTGTGCGGACGTTTTAGGTAAAGTTATCGAGTGTCGACGAAGTGATCCTTTTTCTTTTGTTACCTTTTCCTTCTACCGATATAAACAATTCCGGTACTTCGTCGATGAAAAGCAACCGATGACCAAACCACGAACATCTGGACACACCCCTGAGAGGAAAGATGCACCGGGACTAGGATTTTCACGGGGTAAGTTTTAGCATTATAATTTGAGAGGCTTTAGCGCCCTTGCGGGAAATTTAATCCCATATAAATTTGAATATGCTATATTATATAAAAGCATTTAGTGTTACATCCGAGAGTGGAAATATGCGTGCCACTCTGTAATAGATTCGAATCATGCAACGTGAACCTCAACAGTTCGGCTTGAGCTTTTGACAAATTTAAATCTTGTATTAAGTAGTTAAGTTCATCGTGTGAAAGTAAAGGTGGAACACATGTATCAAATGGTTGAAAATCAGGATCTGCGTCGTATTCCATGGGTCAACAATATTATCTTCAGCAGCATTCATATCATCGTGAAGTGTATATTATTCTGGATGTTTGGGGACAGGTGAATTCTGACCGAGAGGAACTGGTCTGAGAGCTGATTGCAGGTTTGATTACTGTACAATAGGCTTCAACTAAAGTGAAATTCTAGATAGATTCCTCAAGCGTAATTACCAATCGGTAATATGATCCTTAGCTTCTTTCCACACTATGGGCACTGCAAAAGGTATTGACTTACGGATTTCGTTGAGCCATCCACTTAAATTAAGAAAACACGTTCCGCGAATGATATGCATTGCTCAAGGTTTATCATAATTTCCTAGTTTGCATTCAAAATAACGCTCATAAGCTTCTTGATTAACGTAGTTAGTCTTTTTGTGAAGTTTAATTATAAACTCGCCACACTGGTAACAAAACGTGTGATGGCGAAAAAGTGTTGCAAATTGAAATAGATCACAATTATGCTGATGGACAAAATATTTTGCACGATTCGGGTAAGCTGTATAAATTTATATATGGGTTTAGTGCTTAAATAGGTGATTAGTGCTGAGTGAATCAGTTCATTTCAAAATAATTATTTATAAATTTTTATATGCGATTGGTTATTAACATAATTACTTTAAATGGGTGTAATAATGAATTTTAGCATCCAACAAGTGTTAAATAAACATTGTACTCCCAAAAATGGTAGTTTGTAATTCACATATGATCGTATATAATTTACAATTCGTTTGGATATATAATTGATTTGTTTCAGATCGATTTCTTTTAAACAATAGCTGTCCTGCTTCTGATTTTATCCAAGAAGGTACAAGCATTGCTCTAACGTTCGGTTACAAGTTGTTTTTTTGAATAAAATTCCCAATATGGAAAATGCTACAGACGTACGACGAAGATATTATGGACAGACAAAGTTAAGAATGAGGAGGTACTAAAAATGGTAGGGCAAAAAGAAATATGGGGAAAACGGAAAAAATTAGGATAAATAGGATTATAGGACACATACTACGGCATGAGGTAATAGTGCGGAATATATTAGAGGCAGAGATAGAAAAAAAGAGAAGTAGAGGTAGACCTATGTTAGACTTCTGCACATAGATAGTGAAAAATGTAGCTGTAGGAATTTCAGGGACGTGTGTAGGTTAGCTCAGAATAGAATTCAATGGGGGTACGCATCCAACCAGTTCCAAGATGGATAAACTAAAGACGAAAAAAGTAACTGTTCTTACAAATGATTATTATAAGCAACTACAAGTATTGGTTGGGCAATACTCTCGAATAATGTTAATTGTGTGAAAGGATTTACTGGAAAACTAATAATTCGGCAAATGTCTAAGTGTTGGGGGATCTTGACAGCCACATCCTGCTTAACCCCATTCACTGAATTTCGGTGAAATAGGGCATACAATTAGAAAACAATAGAAGGGAAACCGAGCTGTATACATTTTGGGTGAGAATTTCAGAGAACTGTGTAGGCTAGCTCAGAATATAAATAAGTGCAGGTACGTGTCCAACCAGTTTTGAGACGGAAAACCTAATGACGAAAAAATAAGCGCAAATAAATTTGATGATTACTATAAACAACTAACAGGTGTTGGTTGTAAAATACCTGCAACTAATGTTGACTGCGCAAAAAGATATATCGGCAAATGTTCAAATGCTGGGCGAACTTGGCAGCCACAGACTGCTAATTCTCTTTCACAACCCTATATGTGATTTTCCAATGCTCCACCGGAAGGTACTACATTGGCCAGGAAGCATTTTTTTTACCTGGAAAATTTGGAATTTTTCTGAACCCTTGCTGTTCCAAGCATGGTAGGTATCTTTGACGTGCGTGTCAACACTCACACACTGAACCTCCATTTTACCTCTCATCCGAACGAGGGTGTATTTTTGTGTCGGGATTCGAACACGGGACTTTGGGCGTAGTAGTCACACACATGCCAACTACGCCGCGGAGCCGCCTCCCCCTTCACAACCACTGAATGTCGGAGAAATAGGGTATATAATTGTAACACAATAGAAGGAAAAGCAGACAGAAAACGGTAGCAGCCTTTTAGAATGTTGTTGTTCAAATGTATGCGAATGATAGCATGGACAGACAAAGTTAATAACAAATAAGTTATAGAAACAGTAGAGAAACAAGGATATTTGTGGAAAAAAATAGGAGAAATAGAAGGGCAGAATATGTTCTAAGGCATTTTTGGGGAATAGTATGGGATATATTACAAGTAGAGATAGGAAAAAACAGATACATGTAGACCTAGATCAGATAGTGATAGATGCAGACTGAGACTGTACAAATTTCAGGGAAATGTGTAGGTTAATGTTAGTTCAGAATAGAAAACAATGAGGGTACGCGTCTAACCAGTTCCAGGACTGAAGACCTAATGATGATGATGGGAAATGGCATTAAATTTTGTAGAAAGTTTGAATACTGATTACTGATTAACGTAACCCATTGATCTTACAGGCGATTGCGGGACAAAAATTAGCGAATTGTCTGATGTAGGCGTGGAATTGGTGAAAATTTTATATGATTTACCAAACAATAGTAGTGAGGTAGGGCCGGTCCTACTTCAAAACGCGACAGACGTATTTTCCATGTGTAGAATACGGCTGAATCGTTTTGAATTAGGATCGGCCCTATATGATTTCAATGTAAAATAGTCGTGAAAACATTTCAATGTAAAATAGTTGTGAAAACATGAATTCTTCTATACTTTCAATGTAAAATGCTTGTGGGCACGTTTTGAATTAGGATCGGCTTTATATTACTTTCAATGAAACACACACGTATGTTGAAAAGTGCAGAGAAGAATGTGTGTAGCTGTTTTGAATTCGGTTTTCTATCGAGAAGTTAGACGTGCACCGTTTTGAATTAGGATCGGCGTTATATACTTTTAATGTAAAATGTGAAAACCTGAATTCTTTTCAAATGTAAAATACTTGTAGGCACGTTTTGAATTAGGATCGGCTTTATATTACTTTCAATGGAACACACGTATATTGAAAAATGTAAGTGCAGAGAAAATGTGTGTATATGTTTTGAATTTGGTTTTCTAGCTAGAAGTTATAAAGTATGACAGATGCAAAATATTGCATTCAAGTCAATTGTGTTTAATTAAAGTGGATTCTGATTTATGTTTAGAGGCTGCAAATACACACATGGGCCGGTTTCAATTCAAAATGTGTTCACTCTTGTGATAGGTTGAAAAGTGGGTTGGCTAAGTACGCAGATGGTGGTAATCTGCTATATAAGGAGATTGCTCCTAATATTAATTTAATTAGTCAAAGAAAAGCAATATGGATTTTAATACTCTTAATAAAACCACATATCGCAAACCTTATGTAAATTCAAAAGATATTATAGTGAATAAGAGGTTTAAAGTTTTAAAAGTGGAAACACTCAAGACAAAATATGGAGATAGAGTATTAGTGGAAACAGAAGAGTTCAAGAGTATATTGCCATTGAGATATTTTGAATACCTTCCAGCACATGGAGTGAAACAATTAAATGAAAGTATTGGCTCGAACAAACACGTATACATAACTAGTAAGGATCGATCGGTCTAACTGTCAACATAGAATTTTCAGAATAATATGTCACTAATTTAAGAAATTAGTTTATTATTATAACACATCTAAGTCGATTGTATAAAAAAATTATGTATTAAATTAAAGTGGATTCTGATTTATGTGCGTTTTACTTCGAGTTTACTACCTTGTTTAAAGAAAGTCTTGTTTCAAAAGAGAAACTATTATAAAATACTTTTTATTTTTACAAAATTGTTGAATATTTTGATCTAACTATTTATAAATGAAAAAGTATTTATTAACTCACGTTCTTGAAGTAACTGCTGCTCCCTCACCGCTAGTTCATCTTTTTTTTGCTTTATTATTTCTAGCTCCAAATATATACGACGCAGTAGCTTCTCTCCACGCTTTTTAAATGCGTTAAGCAACTCTACTGCATCATCTTCGTAGGATTTGTAATCTTCACAGCAAACAGTCATATTTGATTCTGTACATAACTTTTTCATAGCCGACATGTTGTAGCAATTTTATTTTCCACCTAATATATATATCTGTATAATCAATCCTTTTATTAAATATTAAATAATATAATACATTATAATGTTATCCAATCCACTTAATTTAATAACATCTATTGTCCAATAAAGAACTAGTATTTAGTTCATGTTAAAAGTTAAATTCTACGGTGACAATATAAAAGCTTTTGTTTGGTCTCCTTCTTAAAGCCCCCTCTACTCAGGAACCGCGAGGTATCGCTGTTACCAGGCGGCAACAAGCTCGGCCGGCACTTCTAACACAGCTGGGGTTCAAGCAGGTCGATAGTTGTTCTTAGGAGCGATGTCCTTCATTGATTTTTGGTGTTGGAAGCGTGCACGATGGAAGATTGCACGTGTAAGCCATCTTCAGAAATTGTTTTGGATGGTCCATTTTTTTGTTGAAACCAGTCGTGAAGAACGATGAAGTTTTTGTTAAAAGACCATTAGGAACAGTAAGTGAATTTGTTTCTATAACAATATTGATTGAAATTTTCAGTGTAACTTTGGGAATAATTTAATTTAAAATATATTGCAACGTAAATTATAAATAAGCACTTTTCTGAATGGTATTCATGCGAAAATTAAATGAAAACAATTCTATTCTTGTATAATATGGAATCACATTTATAATTTATTCAAGTTAATTACAAACAACATTTGCTTTCTTGTGGTGTGAATTACGCCTGGAACATCTGTAAATTGAAACGCAGATAATGGAAGCCAAGTGACGTGTTTTCAGTATGCAGCGCAGCTGTTTGTTTGGAATGGAATTTTCCGTTGTTAATACATACGTCAGCTTTCAAGCAAGTATTTAGGTGCAATTTGGAGTTCTGGTATGTACAAAAATTATATTCGTATGTTGTTTGAACTGTCGACGTAGTAACGAGATAAATTTTATTTTAACCGACTTGTGTTAACTTTGAACAGGTCAAGGACAGACCTCAATTATATTTTTCGTTGTTATACGATATGAATCTGTAATTTGTTCCTACATAATTCTTTTATTAACTCAATGAAACATCAGAAGATGTCACTACTAATTAGATAAAGTAAATTCTCATAACTTTGAACCTTTAGAAATTAAATTTCTACATTTGATATTTTATGAACAATTATCTGTAATTATCTACTGTGAAATTAAGGTAAATTTACCATAATTAACTCTTTCTATAAATAAGCAATTTTATGCTTTGTCAATTTGTTATATAAACTTCATTAAATAGTAATTGGTACGGATATATTCAGTACCATTGTAATTAACTCTTCCTAATTTAAATTAACTTATAAAGGAAGACATATTTTTTGTAAAAAAAATTACTTTATTGGATACCAAAAAGAATAGATTCTTATTTTCGGACTAAAGACTATCTTTTATTTAAGAGGAATGAAAATCGATTCTGATTGTATTTAATTATTTTTGAGTTTGAATGCACAAACAGTGCTTTTCTTTGTTTAATCTGTTCACAGGTGCAGAGCAGGATTGCTAAGGTCAAGGTCGAGCCATAAGGTAAGATACTTCAAAGATTAGGAGGTCTTTAAAAATTATATAGCGGTTATAGGAGAAAGGTTTCCGCATTAGCCTTGTACAAGGGACTTGTATCAGGTCTTCTCAGTATAAAAAAATACGGTGGCGCCTTATTTTTATTACTAGTGGTCGCAATTACACCCCGACCCACAGCTCATTCTCTACCCAGAGCATATAGTTCGACTAGCCGCTTTGCCTTTGAGATTTCCTCAACTTAGAGCCACCTTCCATCTTAATTTGCCGTGGGCTCCTTTTTAAGTATCGGAATTTCTCGTTAAACTAAATTGGAAAGTAAAAAGGCTACAATGTTTTTGCCTGATCTGTGAGCATAACATAAAAGATTATTGTAGGTTCACCTTTTCTTTTGTATACTACCTGATGTTTCTGAGAGGTTCAGAGTGTATCAACGATTCTACGATAGCCTCAGAATTTCCAGAATGGTTTTTTGATCTAATGTAACTTATAAATTAGTAGTGTTTTAAAAAACACATGTATAAATGTGAAAAAGCACTTACCGTGATATATCTATTACGTCACTATCAAAAATAGCAGCAGTATCGAGTTGAGCCGAAGAACAACCAAAAACTTCTTTAATCACGTCTTCGTCAGAATGTAATATAAATTGCTCTAGAACTTTTACGTTGGTACTATTACAATTTTTGACTGATGACAAGTTACTCATTTTTTTTAAAAGTTGCTAGTAATAGTATAATAATTATACAAGAGATCTGATTGAATACTGTTGGTAAATCTACGTGAAGTATTTATATTAAATAATAAACTGATCTGTTAGAAAAAATTAAAAATTTGCATCGTTTTTCTGAAAAAAATTCAGCTCTGTAATCTATTCTAATGAACAAAACAGTATGTAAGCGAATATAATTATACCTCAGCAGAAAATAATGAATTAGTTTCATTGTATGAAAAAGAAATTGCAATGAATGCACATAATAAAACCCCTAAATTAGATTTATTTCGTTTAGATTACCGCTGTATAAGAATTTTTTTAAAGGTACTGCTAAGCAGAAATAATGAATTACATTCAAATAATAAACTGATCTGTTAGAAAAATTAAAATTTGCCTCGTTTTCTGAAAAATTCAGCTCTATAATCTATTCTAATAAACAAAACAGTATGTAAGCGAATATAATTATACCTCAGCAGAAATAATGAATTAGTTTCATTGTATGAAAAGAAATTGCAATGAATGCACATAATAAAAACCCTAAATTATATTTATTTCGTTTATATTACCGCTGTATAAGAATTTTTTAAAAGGTACTGCTCAGCAGAAATAATGAATTACATTCATTGACTGAAAATAAATTGCAAAAGGCGCTGCATATATAGGGATATAGTAATTTGTGCGAATCATGCTGAATTTTTGTAGTAAACGCTAGATGATTATGTATGTTTCATTGAAAGTAATATAAAGCCGATCCTAATTCAGGTTTTCACATTTTTTCATATGTATCCATAAAAATAGCGCTGTAATGATTGTGTGTATTTTTCTGTATACACATCATAAAATCAAGGTCATATAAAACATTTTTCATAGTAAACGTAACTGAATGAAAAATGATGTTGTATGCGAATTCCTATTACAGTTGTTTTGCTCAAAGTCGCCTTCAGTTTGTAAATACTGGAAATGCTTGTAGCGAATAGTTACGTACTGAATGCAACTCTGCTTGAAAATCATCTTGAATAAAAACGTAAATAAAGGAGATTTTTTAACAATTGCATTCAAAGCAATTCGCTATGCAATTATTTTGATTTGATGCTATTTCTTTTTTACAGTTGTTTTGCTTACGTGTTTTCCGTAAACTCAGATGAATGAACCTTTTTGAAATTGTTTTGCTTACGTCAGATGATATTTGGTATAAATATTAAATAGAGAAATACGTATATTGAGTAGTGTATTTTGATTTTCTATAGAATCATGAATGCTGAAACCGTATCCGAGATTAGTGCAGCAATTTTGAGATTAACTGTAAAATGCGTGAATTTATTGAAAACAGTGAATGAAATAACGAAACACATTTTAGTTATCAAAGCAAATATTAGTATATTGAAGCTTGCTATTAAAAATAAGATATACGAAGACAATCGACAAGAAAATCCTAGTAAACTGGAATCTAATTTAGCATATCTTAAAAGCTACCTTGTACGATTGAGGCACTTGAAACGCTCTTTGGAATATCGTGGAAAAGGTGTTGATTCAACGCTTTCTAGAGGTCATACTCGAAAAATTTGATTTGGCATGATGTACAATCATGTTTTGGAAGTCGAATAATTACGGGACTTATTACCAATTTAAATTATAGAGATCCTCTAGTGTTCTTAGACAAGGCGTTCGCTAGTTTTAAACGCAAGATTGTTGCTTGCTTAAAAAAGTCAATGTTGAAAGTTAATGTAATATTTGCAGCTAACTTTGTTAAGCCTACAACTGGCGAAATGGATTTGAAAACGTTTCCTACTGCAAATCGTCACATCGATATAAATACCAATCTCAAGCTATGGTATAAGGAGAACGTAATGAACAAGATTTCGAAGCGATTAGAAGAATTTTGCGAGAAAGATTCTGGTTGGGCAATCCGAGAAGTTTTACACTTGAAGGTAAATATAAACAATCATGATCTACTTAAAGGAGGGTGTTCAACGTTTGTACCGGTCCCGGACTTTATCATCATCATTGGGTCTTCAGTCCTGAAACTGGTTAGACGCGTACCATCATTGTTTCCTATTCTGAACTAACCTACAGATTTCCCTGAAATTTGCACAGTCTGCATCTATCACTATCTGATCTAGGTCTACATCTACCCTTTTTTTCCTATCTCTGCTTGTCATATATCACATACTATTCCCCAAAAATGCCTTAGAACGTATTATGCCCTTCTACTTCTCATATTTTTTCCCAAAGATATCCTTGTTCCCTTACTGTTTCTATAACCTATTTGTTATTAACTTTGTCTGTCCATCCTCGAACATCTGAAGCACGGCATTTCAAAGGCCGCTACTGTTCTTCTGTCTGCTTTTCAGACTGCTCGTATTTCCTAGGCATATTGTCTGTGCTGTGCTCCACACATACGCTTTCAACAACTTTTTGTTCTATGTTTGTTGTCTTTCATCATAGGTGCCGTTCTTTCTTGTTAGATGCAGTTCGGTCACCTTCTATTTTTACAATTATATACCCTATTTCTTCGACATTCAGTGGTTGCGAAGAGGGGTAAGCAGCCTGTGGCTGCCAAGTTCCCCCTGCACTTGGACATTTACTGATTTAATATTTTTTCCAATATGTCTTTTCGCACAGTCAACATTAGTTGCAGATATTTCACAACAAACAACTAGTTTATAATAATCATCAGATTTGTCTGCGCTTATTTTTTCGTCATTGGGTTCCCGTCTCAAAACTGGTTGGATATGTACTTGCACTTATTTCTTTTCTAAACTAACCTACATGGTTCCCTGAAATTCTCACACAGTAATACAGCTCGGTTCCCCTTATATTGTTTTTAATATTATGCCCTATTTCACAGAGATTTATTGAAGGGGTTAAGCAACCTGTGGCTGCCAAGATCCCCAACACTTAGACATTTGCCGAAATAATAGTTTTCCAGTAAATGCTTTCACGCAATTACCATAATTCGAGAATATTGCCCATCCAATGCTTGTAGTTGATTATAATAAATATCATGTTTCTTCTATTGTTTTCTAATATTATGCCCTTTTCACTGAGATTTATTGAAGGGGTTAAGCAACCTGTGGCTGCCAAGATCCCCAACACTTAGACATTTGCCGAAATAATAGTTTTCCAGTAAATGCTTTCACGCAATGACCATTATTCGAGAATATTGCCCTCAAAGCTTGTAGTTGCTTATAATAAATATCATGTTTAAGTGCAGATACTTTCTTCGTCATTAATTTATCCATCTTGGGACTGGTTGGATGCGTACCTCCATTGATTTCTCTTCTGAGCTAGCCTACACATTTCCTGAAACTCCTACAGCCTACATCTTTCACTATCTGTGTGCAGTAGTATAACCTAGGTCTACCTCTTCTTCTCTTTTTCCTATCTCTGCTTCTAGTATATTCCGCACTATTCCTTCATGCCGTAGTATGTGGCCTATCATCCTATCTCTCCTATTTTTACCGTTTTCCACATATTTCTTTCTTCCCCTACCATTTTAGTACCTCTTCGTTCTTAACTTTGTCTGTCCATGATATCTTCATCATACGTCTGTAGCACCACATTTCAAAGGCTTCTACCTTTTCTTGTCCGCTTCTCCCACTGTCCAGGCTTCACAGCCATACAGTGCTGTGCTCCACATATGTTTTGAGCAATCTTTTCCTTGTTTCTATGTTTGTGGTCTTTGAGCACAGTAGTTGCTTTTCTTGTTAAATGTAGCACGACCTTGTGCTAATCTTTGTTTTATATCTTTTGTGCTTTTCCCATCTTGCGTTATTTGGCTTCCTAGGTAGCAGAAATCCTTAACCTCTTGTAAGTTCGTGTTACATATTTGTATTCTTGTTTTGATTTATTTTTCCTCCTTTGCATACTAGTACTTTAGTTTTACTTTTGTTAATTTTCATACCGTATCTCTCTGTTAAAACCGTTTCCATTTCATTGAGAGCAGCTTCTAACTCTTCCTTGCTAGATGCTAATACCGCTATATCATCTGCAAATCTAAGCATATCAATTTTTGTCCCTGCATAGTAATTCCAAATGTCTTCCTGCATTTGACAGTATTCATTGCCTCCTCAATGTACAAGTTAAAAATTAGTGGGGATAGGGAACATCCCTGTCTTACCCTTTCCTGATGTTTACTTCTCTACGTTCCTGCTCTAATTCTATTACTCCTGTTTGCTCTTTGTATAAACTATGTACTATCCGTCTATCCCTATAACTCATTCCAATCTTTTGAGTATTTCGAACATTTTTTCATTTTACATTGTCAAATGCTTTTTCCAGATCTACAAACCCTATATACACGCTTTCCCTTTTCTATTGTTTTCTCCATTATCACCCTCAGAGCTAAGATAGCCTCCCGTGTTCCCCTGTTTCGCCTAAACCCAAATTGGTCTTCTCTAGTATTTCTTCAGCCCGTTTTTCCATTCGTCTTTGTACAATTCTAGTTAATATTTTTGATACGTGTGCTGTCAAGCTTATTGTTCGAAAATTTTCACATCTATCTGCGCCTTTCTTTTTTGGTATAGTTACTATGATGTTATGTTTGAAATCTTTGGGTATCTCGCCTGTCTCATACATATAGCATACAAGTTGGAAGAGACGTTCTGTTACTGCTTGACCAGCGGCTTTTAGAGTCTCCGCTTGCACCTTATCTGTACTCGGCGCCTTACCATTTTCAGACCCTTTAATGCTATTTCAAATTCATCTCTAAGTATAGGATATCCCAAGTCATCATTTTCAATGTCTGATTCCTTTTCTAATGCAGTTAGTTCTTCTCCTGCATATAAATTTCCTATATATTCTTGCCATCTACCCACTTTCTCTACATTTTCTATAATGACATTTCCTCCCGCATCCCTTATACAGTATTGCCCGAAATAAACAGTACTGAAATTGTAATTGTTTTGTATATTTAAAAAATACATATTATTGACACTTTATTATATGTTCTAAATGTGCACCTCCTCGTTCGAGACAGACTTCATAACGATGTTCTAAGTTTCTGGTCATGTTATTGAATAAGGGTTGTCTCAGGGCTGCGAAGAAGAGTCTAACGGCATCCTTTAATTCATCGATGGTTTGTGGTGCCCGTTTGAAAACGGCATTTTTAGCCATGCCCCAAATGTATGCGTCTGGAGGTGTGAGTCTGGAGGTCTGGAGAATTTTATACCTCCTCGATTAAATTGTGAGGCATACACTCAATTTTTAAGAGAAGTACATCCAGTACTGTTGGAGGAAGTTCCTGGTGTTATCAAAAGGGTTATGTTTTTATGCATGATGGGGCTCCCGCCCATTTTAATCAAGCCGCACGTCAGCATTTAACTCAAACATATCCAAATCATTGGATAGGTCGAGAAGGACCACAGAATTGGCTCGCTCGATCCACGGTATGAACCTCTCGATTTCTCTACTTGGGGCCATTTACAGAGTTTGGTTTATCCTACTCCTGTTCGCAATGTAGAGGACTTAAGAAAACGCATCGTCGATGCGTGCAAGGTAATTAGAGAGACTCCAGGAATATTTGAGCGAATACGTGGCTCAATGCGCCGACGTCTAGACGCATGTGTAATGACTGAAGGTGAACAATTGAACATTTACTATGATTTCTACATGTTGTATGTTTTGTTATTAATAAACTAATTTTGTTTATTCATCTTTAATCATACTTTGATGCAGGTAGTAACTACAAAATAACAATAATAATCCAGTTCACATTTATGACGATATATCTCTGTAGTTGTTTGTAAAATAATTTTTTCTGCCAACTGGTTAATTTTGGGCAAAAAATTCAAGAGACATTTTTTGTTTAGAACAAAATAAGCTATTGGAAATAAATTTTTAAATGGCAAACAAATAATAAGACAAAAAGTTACATTGGAAATAAATTTTAGGGGTTGCGTTTTCGACCACTTACAACCATGGGGTAAACCAAAAAAATGACCGAGTAAGTGTATTTTTGATAGTAAAAAATGTCGCCTTAATTTCAATTTCGTAACTTTTTTAGTGTCTGTAAAAAAAATGAAAACCAAATTTTATGTAAGGGGCTGTATCTTAACAAGGGATGCTCGAATGAAGTTTTTTTATATGAAAAACCCTATCTTTTTTACGATGAAGAAACACCACCTGAAATGTTTTACACTTATTTTGTTACACCCTGTATAGCTAAATAGCATAATAAAATATTCATCACCTTTTGGAAACTAAAAATTTTATACAAATTCAATTTTAACTTAAAACTACATTGCATTAAATTCTCATTGTAACTAACTTATCTAAAGAAAAAAAAATTCATTAATTAAACTCTGACGCACTAAATTCCTATTGTTGTTCACTGCATCATCAACATCAGTATCACGTGCTTCATCAACATTAATTTCTACAGGTTCATCGTCATTTTGATTAATTAAACGCTAACGTTGTGTCCAATTTAAATCCTAACCCAAGTTCTAAAACTGGAAATCGTCCTTTCCATACGCCATACTGTCGTTGCACAACATTCCTAGTTTGTACTTGACGTTCAATATAAACGTTTTCTGCTCTACCCGTCGCGTCACTACTAATACTGGTATCATTAAATAATTTCTTAGTCTGCTACGTACCTAGACGTAGCCGGAAGAAAAGTAGATACCAGGTTAACTACCAGACGCGGAGTGTGAGGGGATTCGCCTACATACCAAACAGAAACAAAAAAACACATCGCCCACGACTATCTATTAGCAATGAAAATAAGTTAAAGTTTCTTGATTCATAGGTACAAAGAAAAGTATTAAATTTAAGTTATATTTTAAAGAACAAATTTTATAAATGATCCACGAAGTGCGCATTTCGTAACTAACACGTAATAAAAATCATTAAAAAAAGTAATGCTTAGATTTTCCCAATAGCAAGTATGTTAAATTAAAGTATTCAATATAGGTTTTCTCAATAGCACGTGTGTTAAATTAAAATATTAAATGTAGACAAAGGTGTAGTAAAAACTAAAGAAAAGTAACCAGAAGCACTAGCGAAGGTAGCTTCTAAACATGGATGGTGAACTGGTTTCACAACATCAACCTTACATGTGATTTTCCAATGCTCCACCCGGAGGTACTACATTGGCCAGAAAGCAAGATTTTTTTTACCTGAAAAATTTGAAATTTTGCCGAACCCTTGCTGTTCCAAGCAAGGTAGGGGTCTTTAACGTGCGTAACAAAACCTACACACGGGACCTCCATTTTACCTCTCATCCGAACGAGTGTGTATTTTTGTGAAAAATGCTCGCCTAACATTTTTCAAGCGGACCGTGTGGGGATTCGAATCCGGGACCTTAGGCGTAGTAGTCACACACATACCACTACGCCACGTCACAACATCAACCGCTGATAAATAAGGATCTTCGATATACGTAAAAGAAAACTAGTCACACACCTCTATGCGTCGGGATGCGTATCTTGCAAGCAGCCGGGTGTGAGTCAGCACAGCAATGCCATGGTCGTCAGGGTTCATTCACCTTGCCATCGTAATTACAGCAGTGGCCCTACACAAAGAAAGAACCCATTTGCTTTCCAGCTAAAAAAAGCTAAAAAGAGAATCTGATTAGAATGTGTGTGCGCGGAGAAACTCGCCGAATACACGCAAGACATCTCCTAGTTGTTGAACAGAAAAATGTGCATCGCTTTTGCAATACGGTGACGAATTAATGTAAAAAATATTTCGACGTACAAGGTGTAGAATCAAATTCAATAATGGTTCAAACAACACGGAGTCGAACTGCAAATCCTAGCTTATCGAAGCGCGGTAAAACTGAAAAACCTGGCGTTTATCGGATAGTGTACGACCTTATTTCAACAAGTCGTTATATTGAAACAATAAAGAAATCCATTATACGGCGGTCGTAAGGTATACCAAGATAACGGGTACCTAGAAACAGGATATAACTATTTAATTGTAGTATAAACTTGTCAAAGAATTTAAACGATTACGTGATACCTAAAACAAAGCATAGACTATTTAATTTATAGAATAAATTTTCGTTGTAAAAGAAAAAATGATTTGAGTTTAGGAATTTACTCGAGAGCGTGTATATTATTAATTATGTTAAGCGGGCTTACACTAAATAGGTACACTATATAGGGGGTTGTTGAAGAATTTAAGGATTGAAACTGAGTTTATTCGAACGAGTAGTGAATGAACAAGGGAGAAAAATAGGCTAATTAATTTATACAGAAAATAAACGTAACAAGTCCATAACCAAAAGAGATTTTCTGTGTACAGTCAATTGCCCCAATAACACGTGGAAATGTTGCGATCTCGTAGAATGCTCGTCGAGCGTCCCTAATCGCATTCTCGCTTTATGGGATCTTAATAAACTGCCATCGTAACGAAGCAATTGCTCTAGTTACATCCTTAGCAATTCTACAAGCAGTTGATGGGCGCATTCCACCAAAACCACTAGCTGTGATAAGCATATCCATTTGCAGTGCAATTAATAGATATAGGGGGATTTAATGCATGATACCTACAAAATTGTAACGCTTAAGGTTTATCGAGCAAAGTTACAAGTTAAAGCTCCTAATGCAATAATATTCTAATAATCTCAATTAACCCTCCAATTTTTTCAGTGTACAATAATCTGTTTTATAGGTTGTAAAGCCATCACTACGCTACCTTTAGACAATCGAAATCATTTAAAAAATTCCTGATCGTTTAATTCTTGCAAATGAATAGGCTTTTCTTTGAAATTACTTGGGATTCGTGGCATTTAAATAGCATTTATAATATCTATATCGCCATTTGAAAACGTTGCATCCAAATCTTCAATAACATCATCCATTATTTAAAAATAAAGTAAAATTTCTTATTTCGAGAAAAAGCGCAAATAAAGGGATTGTGAGGTGAAACAGAAATCTAAGATTCAAACCATATCTAATTCACCCATATAGTTTAACTCAAGTTTACATTTAAACTCACAAGGTTTAAACTGCAAACTTCAGTTTTTACACTAAAGCTATAAAACTGGGCCTTATTATTACAATTTAAACATGATGTTGATTGTGGTTCTACGAATGTGATGTGAAAATTCGAACAATGTGTAAATCCAATTTGCCATTATCTAATTTAATATAACTTATTTTAACGGTTTTGTGCTGCGATAAAGGTAAACTCTGTAATCACAAATTTTGTTATGATATTCCTACTCACCCATTCTGAACGGACCTGCACCTTAAAGAAGTTCTAAAATACTAAAACGGGTAGAATGGTTTGCGTAGTTCAGTGAGCTAAAGAGTCAATCTATAGGTTTAACCTCATTAGTGGGGTTTTTAGTGAGGAACCAGACTAAAACAGGTCCCCGAAAGAGAGCAGTAGCTTTTTCGGTACTAAGAGTGGCAGGAACCATGGGGGTCGGTGTGGCATTCTACGATACTACCGCGATGTGACATGCAACGGAAAACCACCACACTAACTCTCAAATATACCCGTACTGAAAATGTTTGAAATTGATGGCATCTTCTGGGGTAAAAGATTCCAGAGTTAAAATAATCTCTCATTTGGATCTCCGGGAGGGGACTACTTCGGAGGATGTAATCGACCTTTTGCGAGTCAGAGCGTGGAATGTCAGAACTAAGAAGCAAGTAGGTACGCTAGAGAATCTGCAAATGAAATCGATAGGTAAGGATTGGCGAAGTTCTGTGACCGCATGCGGGGGATTTTGGAGCGGAGCCTTTAGAATAATTCATACAGAATTAGAGAAAGGAAATTCAAGTGTGGGGATAGACATGCGGAACAAAATAGGACACTGTTTAGAAAACTTCTAAAAAACAAAAGAGTACTCATGATTAGATTAAAATCTAAACCGGTAAATACAGTAATCTACAAAAATATCGAAGACATACTAAGATTCGTAAAACGACATGAAAATTTAGTAATTACGGATGCTTTTAATGTAGTGGTAGGCCAGGTCAGGGAAGGAGATAGAGTAGGTTTATTTGGTATAGGCACGAGAAATGACAAGGGAAATAGGCTGGTAGAATCTGCAGCAAAAACAATTTAACCTTCACTAACACATTATTTCAACATCATACCAGAAGACTATACACATGGAAGATGCTAGGACACCTAAAGGGAGATATCAAACAGATTACATTCTTGTTCGACAACAGTTTAGAAATCAAGTAAAAGACTGCAGAAGCTATCCAGAAGCAGATATATACACTAGTCACAACATAGTAATTATGAAAGCCGTGCTTAAATTTGAAAATTTGCAAAAATGGAACAGAAAAAGGCACTTTAACTTTGAGAAACTAAAGGATATAGATATCCACAAAAGATTTGAAAAAAGGTCAAACGAAGTTCTGAAAAACATCGGGAAAATCTCTAATATTAAGGAAGTAGAAACAGATCAGACGTATTCTGGGGTATAAACAAAAAGAAAATAAGAAGCCATGGATAACAAGGGATATTCTAAATATAATAGAAGAAAGGCGAAAATACAAATACACACCCAACAAAGCAGGTAAGCAGAAATACAAAGCCATAAAATGGGAAATTATTCACAAATGCTGGAAAGCTAAAGAGCAATGGTTTGATATAAAGTGTAAAGAGGTGCAAATTAAGATTTGAATTGGAAAGACAAACGAAGCATACAAACTAATTAGAATGAATTTTAAGGATATAAAACCGTGTAGCAAAAATATAAGGGTGTAGAAGAGACGACATCATCTTAGATTAGAATATGTAAAGAAAGTGACTAGATGAGAACTAGAAAGAAGCACCACAACGGGAATTAGACGTTGAAAAGAATTCTATACTTAAAGATGATTTTGAAATAGCATTAAAAGGTATGAAAAATAATAAAATAAAAGGTATAGTTAAGGGGCAAGCAGAAAGTCTATAAGCCGCTAGACTAGCAATAACAGAACGTCTCTATATATATGAGAAATGCGAGATACCGTACTCAGGGGTGAATTCGAACGTATTTTTGTGGTTTTTTCAATATTGTACCTGCGCTTTACATTAGAAAATTACCAAAATCTAAATATATCTTTATCAAACCTTTGTGAAGCCATATGTAGACCCGTCATTGATCAAAAGATAATAATTAAATTTTTTAAATAAATAAACATTGTTCGAATTCGCCCCGATGGGTGAGGTAAATATGAACGACACTTGAATATGCACGGTATTGTGATTTCAAACCCCATATGTGTCAATTCGAACAAGATACGTTAACAAAATAAATATCTTTTATTCAGAATTAAACGGCGAGCCCGTGAGGTAAAAAAAACGACACATGTTGTTTTAAAACAGTTTAATACAAAGCAAAATCTGCTTTCTTACATAACTAACTTTTTGGATTAATAGGAAAAAAATTAGGTAGGTATAGAAACTTAAATCTATTTGATAACAAAAAAGAATAAAGAATAAAAATACAATAGAACTTAATCTATGACACATTCTTTCAGTAAATCTTTAAATGACCATCGGTTTCTTCTGAGGTCTCGTTGTAATTGTAGTTTTACTACTATGCCATTTAGGTTGATTAGAGACTCATCTTTCACGTCTGGATAAGAAAAATTATTGTCGATTTTTCGGATTTTTTTGTCTCAAAAAAGTAACCAAGAAGAGGTCAGGCTGAGCCTCAAACACCTCGGTGATTTTGCCAATAAAAAACATTTCTTTTTTATTTGGGCAGAAGAGGTCAGGCTGAGCCTCAAACACCTCGGTGATTTTGCCAATAAATAAACATTTCTTTTTTATTTGGGCATTTAAAACTCACTAAAACAAAGTCGTTAGTACCCAAACTGTCATCCGCATTTTCGAAGCTACTGTTTGGGTCATGGTTGTCATTTGAATTAAATTTTGTGATATCATTCTCATTCTCCATGTCAGACGCAAAAATTCTAACTCATCTTCAAAGGCACTTTGCACTGTGCGGTCATTCATTTTCCTAGTGTAGCGTTAATTGTTTTGCCTCGTTTCTTGATCTGCTGGTTTTCAAGTGCCTTTAATTCTTTTATAAAGCTGACGAACGTCCTGGTTCAACATCGATTAATTTCAATAAGTTTTGCTTTCTTCTCTAGTTGGTCATCGGTAAGTTTTGAAAGCTTCTTTAAAACGCTATTCCTGTCGCAGGTAATTATTCCGCAAGTTCTGAAACCAATAAGAATATTTTTGGTAGCATTAAGACCTACATCATGAAGAAGCCTCTTTAGTACACTGGAAAATTCTGATTTTGGTAGGACGCCCCTATTGTTTTGTTTCCATCCAGTTAACACTTTTCTTCATATTTTTTTAAAAGGCGCAAAAAAACTAACATTCAGCGGTTGTAATAGATGTGTTGAGTTTGGTGGTAGAAGGGTAAAATCGATATCGTTTTTTCACATAGCTGTATAACTTGTATTGAAAGATGACTGGACAAATTGTCCTCTACTAAAAAATTTTTACCCTCGCATTTTCGAAAATACGGCAGCGCTATCAAACCAATCTTAGTATACAGTTTCCTCAATCCACCCACTCCTGGTACGATTATAAACCGCATCATCGGGGCCATTTTCCATCCATGTAGGGTAAAGATGTTGTGCTCTATAAACAATATATGGCGGCAACACCTTTCCTTACCTTCGGGTGGAACATTGGAATACCAAATGTAGGGCAACACTTTTCCTGCTCCTGTAACGGCAACCATTATCGATGTACTCTATTTACTAGAATCCAGTATTCTGTTAACATATTTCGTGCCTCTTTAGTAAACTACTTTGGCTATACTGGGGTCGTCACACAGGTTCGTTTCGTCGTAGTTGACAATATTACACAGTGGCACATTTTTCAAGGAAACTGACAAATTATCAAAATAATCATTTATTATGTCAAGGCTTAGATCAGTTTCTCAGCGCTTGATATTTTGACATATACGTTCCGTTAATACTGGGTGCCTTTTCAAAAAATTATAGAACC
This sequence comes from Platerodrilus igneus, assembly GCA_036346225.1. Lineage (NCBI taxonomy): Eukaryota > Metazoa > Arthropoda > Insecta > Coleoptera > Lycidae > Platerodrilus > Platerodrilus igneus. The sequence goes on along the minus strand of JARFIW010001279.1, from coordinate 705,354 downwards.
AGTCTATGCCGGGCATGTTATTTTTGAATCATTTGACTGTTTTTCCTTCAGCATCCAAGAACTGCTTGACCAACAACCGGATACCAAACCTAGTAAGGGGAAGTTTTCACTCTGCAGCTTTTTGAATTCCCTTTGAAAAACTAAGTTCCTTATCTTCGTTAAATGCTGTAGGACCTCTAGCATGTAAGGGATGATTTTTCTTTATTTTATTGCAGAGGGTTGCTAAAGGAATGTTGAACAGTTCGGAAGCACGCCTGTACGTCAACTTTTTATCCTTGAGGGCTTTCAACGCCTTTTCTAACGATGATATAGAATAATTACCATAGTGGGTTGCCCCAAGTCGCTTTTTATACATTTTATCCATGTTCGAACTCACCCCGCTGTAAACGAATATTTTGTATAAGTGCCTCTCAAAATTACATTTATTGTTATATTTTAGTAAGATTTATCATACATCTTAAAGATATGTAAAAGACTACTATTGCAAGTTTTCAAGAAAACCTATTTTGATAGAATGAAAATACGACAGTTACTCTTCAGCGCTTACGTAGATGGATGAAATACAGTATACGATTATAAAATTCACAAAATGTTTACTTAACAGCGAATATGCGTGCTATTACCACCAATGTACTCATCTGCCTGTGTTCTATAACCACAATCCACAGGTGGTAGGCTAAACTCGTCGTTACAAGTTCGTTTGAGATAAATACAGATTAAGAGCTGCGTGTTCAAATTTACCCAACGTATTTGAATTCGCCCCACATTACGGTACCCAAAGATTTCAAACGAAACACCATAATCACTATAAGCAAAAAGGAAAGGTAGAGTTGGATGTGAAAACTTACGAACAATAAATTTGACAGCACACGTGTCAAAAATATTAAATAGATTTGTACAAAGGCGGATGGAAAAACGTGCTGAAAAAATACTAGGAGGAAATCAATTTAGGATAAAGCGAATCAGGGGAACACGGAAAGCCATTTAGCTTTAAGGGCTTTAATGGAAAGGAAAAAGCGTGTATATAAGGTTTGTAGATCTGGAAAAAGCATTCGACCATGGTAAAATGATAGAAAATGTTCGAAATACTCAAAAAGATTGGAATGAGTTATATGAATCGACGATTAGTACATAGCATATTTAAATAGGAAACAGGGGTAATAGAATTAGAGTAGGAACGCAGAGAAGTAAATATTAGCAAAGGGGCGAGACAGAGATGTGCCCTTTCCCCGTTAATTTTTAACTTCTATTGCGAAGAGACAATGAGTACTGTCAAATGCTGATTGGAATTATTATATAGGGACAAACGATTGATAGCTTACATTTGTAGATGATATAACTATATTAGCATCTAGGAAGAAAAGTTAGAAGCAGCTCTTAATGAAATGGAAGCAGTGCTAATAGAAAGATACGGTATGAAATTAACAATTTAAAACTAAAGTACTAGCATCTAAAAGAGGGGTAAATAAATCAGAAACCAGAACACAAATAGGAAACGAGAACTTACAAGAAGGTAAAGATTTCTGCTACCCAAGAAGTCAAATAATACAATATGGGAAGAGTGCAGAAGATATAAAACAACCATTAGCACAAAGCCGTGCTGAATTTAACTACAGTTGGTAAAGACAACCAACATAGATAAAAATAGGTAAAAATTGCTGAAAAAATATGTGTGGAGCACAGCACTGTAGGCTGTGAAACGTGTACAGTAGAAGAAACGGACAGAACAAAGATAGAATCTTTTGAATGTGGTGCTACAGACGTATGATGAAGATATCAGGGACCGATAAAGTTAAGAACAAAGAGATTTTCGAAATGGTAGGGGAAGAAAGAAATTTGTAGAAAACAGTAAAAAATAGGAGAAATGGAATGATAGAACATACTAAGGCATGATCGAATAGTGCGTACTATATTAGAAGCAAAGAAAGGTAAAAAGAAAGGTAGAGGTAGATCTAGGTTAGATTATTGCACACAGATAGTGAAAGGCTGGGCTTTGGGAACTTCATGGAAATGTATAGGTCAGCACAGAATAGAAAGCAATAGACGTACACGTCCAACCAGTTCTAGAACTGAAGACCCAATGATGATGATTCCTAATCAAATAATTACTTATAACTATTGATCCTATCTGATGTAAATGAAAACTGATGTAAAAGTTCACGGTATTATTACAAAATTATGTTAAAATTATATGGTGAAAATACATTTTTAGTGGAATATTTCTTAGGAGATATCATAAATTACCTTGTATACGCGAGCTAGTAATTACATATATTACAGGTACAACCTTCTGGTATAATTTATACAAATTATACATAGTGTAAGTAAAAATACACAGAATAAATACATTTCCGGTTGAATTTTTCTATGTATATTTACAACACAAATGAGTTAATACAATGTATATGTAAACACTATGTACGTCAAGTGTAATTTAACATAAATAATTATATACAAGTAACCCATTCTTTTTGTTGTAAATTTAGAATGTACTGTTTTCAGTGCAAGCCATTGATATCTGTTACAAACTTTTAAATCATTGTTTTAAATGTATAATATTTTGTAGAATCATACCAGATGTGGTTTTTATTCGTCTTTCTTTATGATATTGTTCTCAGAAATAAAAGCAACATTACCATTAAGAACTGAATATAACTAAGAGTTAAATTTTATAATCCCTGTGTTAGATTCTAATTCATTTTAAAATTCTTTCAGGGTTTATTAACAGTTTAACTATCAAAAGTCCTTTTCAATGTAAACATAGTTGTCAACTAAATACACGTAACGAGTTATATTCTTAAAAGATCTTAAAAATAAACATTCTACTGCAGGCACATGACTGATGCATTAATTTTGAATGTTATAGATTGGAAACTGGTCTCATTTCGCAATGAGAAGCTTAAATATCAATAACCAAAATGATGGCGATAAATATTAAGTAAATGTTTTTCCAGAGTTGGTAAGATTAATTAATTTTAAGAATTCTGTTCATGAACACGCCATAATATTTATATAAATATTATATGCATGCGAGATTCAAGATTGTCGGCATTAAATGGTCTAAACCAAGGATGGCGAACCAGTGGCACGCGTGCCACAAGTGGCACGTTTGAAAATTTTGATGGCTCGCACAAAAACAAATTTTTTTTTTATAAATTATCTTTTTTGATAGAAATGAATTAAAAATTATTAATCTACACTTAATTTATGATATAAATTTGTAGTACGAATACCTATCTTAGTATGTTAACTAGAACCGTCAAATTATACATTTTATTATTAAAATATCGATATATAAAGATGCGCATAGATAAAAATTTTTGCGTATCTAGTTTCGCCTTCTAATGTTATTGCATGTTGTTGCCGTCGCAGCGCTCGAATCAGACGACAGACTGCATTAGTCATTTTTAGTAAACCGTCGTCTTAGAAACTTCAGTGATTTGTTAAAAAATATAACCGTTTATTGTAAATAGATATAGTGTTACTTTTAGATAAATATTTTTACATATTATTTCATATTTTATATTCTGCATTCGTTTGCAAGAACATATTGCGTCACGACTGAAGTTTTAACCTGTACTTAAATATGTAACAAAATATGTTCTTGCAAACGAATGCAGAATAAATTATTTATTTTATACCAATATTATTAAAATATATATCTTTTAGAATTTCTTATTATGGCTAGTTCAATGAAAAAATCGAAATTATCCGAAACATGTAGTAGCAGAGAATTTCAAGCTTGGTGGACCGATAGATACGGTATGATTGAAAAGGACGGTAAAGAAATTTGTATTTTATATTCTAAAACTGTAGTCTGTAGAACATCTTCAGTAAAGCGGCATTATGACACCAACCATAAATTTCTTCTCGAGCGAAGTGTAGAAGAGCAAAAGGAGTATATATCACGCGCCTTAAAAAATAAAAATGCTCAAACTACTTCTTTAATGAAATATATTGGAACTCAATCAAACACCAGTGCTGCTAGTTATCAAGTTTCAAAACTATAGCTCAATATGCGAAACCTTTTAATGAAGGCGAATTTTTAAAGAATGTTTGGCTGCAATGTGCACCACACTTATTCAATGATTTCGAAAACAGAGAAAAAAATTATCCAAAGAATTAAAGACATTCTGATAGCTAGCAATACAGTGAAAGAGAGAATTTTGGATATGGCGGAAACTGTAAATTTTCAACAAAAAATTCTATAAAGTCTTGCGATTTTATATCCATTAGCCTTGACGAGTCTACCGACGTAACAGGCTCTGCTCGCTTAGCAATTTTTGTACGTTATTTTGTTCAAAACAATATTAAAGAAGAGTTAATAAGTGTATCCACATTAACAACAACAACAAAAGGATTAGACATTTGTAATGCAGCTATAGATGCATTGGAAAAAAGAGAAATATGTCCTTATAAAATTGTGTCAGTTACAACTGATGGTGCCCGCAGCTTAACTGGACGGGAAAATGGATTTATAAATTTATTTACAAAACGTATTGGACACACAATTTTTGATTTTCATTGCATTATTCACCTACAAGCGTTACGTGCCAAAACAGGTTTAAAAATGTTTGATGATATTTTGAGTTTTGTAACAAAATTAGTCAAATTTATATCAGCATGAGCACTAAATAAAAGAAAATTTCAAGAATTGTTAAACGAAGTAAACTCGTCGTACAATAGCTTACTTTTATACAATAATGTACGCTGGTTAACCCGCGAAAATGTTTTGCAAAGATTTGTAGATTGTTTGGAGGAAATAAGATTATTTCTAAATAATGAGAACATTATTAACGAATACAATCAATTAATTATTGGATGTAGAATGGCTAGCAAAGTTCTATTTTTTCACTGATTTATGCTCTCACTTAAATGAATTAAATATAAAACTGCAAGGTGTTAATAAAACAATCATTATAATATTTGACTTAATCAAAGAGTTCGAAGTCAAATTATAGATTTTTAATCGTGATATTCTTTCAAATTCATATAAATATTTTCCGAATACAAAAAATTTTTTTCTGAAAGTGAATGTCACGAAAAGCCAAATAAAGTCATTAACGAAAGAATTTTCAATGGTAATTCAATCCCTGATTCAGGAATTTTCTGCAAAATTTACGCAGTTTAAAGAATTTGAAAAAACGTTAAAATTTATTTTATATGCTGATACGATACCAATTGAAAAATTAAATTTAAAAATCCTTGAGTGGTTAAATTTTAATGAATTAGAAATGGAATTAGTTGAATTTCAGTCAAGTTCCATATGGAACCAAAAATTTGTTGATTTAAGAAATGATTTAGAAAATATTGAAAGTAATGGATTATTGGATAAAATAAATAAAATTGCAGAAGATGAAATTCAAACTATATGGAATTCAATTCCTGACACGTTTAATTGTTTAAAAATATTAGCAAAGGCAATTTTATCAATATTTTCATCGACGTGGGCATGTGAATCTCTATTTTCAGAATTAAATTTTATAAAAAATAAATATAGGAATAGAATGACGGATGAGTCGAGCTCTGCATGCGTACCGTTGAAATTAACTAAATGTGAACCAGATATTAAATCTTTATCATCTTGTGTACAGCAACAAAAAATCACATTAAAAACAATTGTTTTTAACGTGAATTTTGTTTCTAGCCTATTGCTTTTTATAAAACATTGATCAATAAAAAATTATTTAAAAACGAATTGCTTTTATTTGTTTATTTAATTATACTTACATACAGGGTGCCCACAATCTATCTCCGTATATGGGTAACTTTTTTATTATAGAAGATACAATGTTGGTTAAATCAGCAAAGTTGAAGAGAAATTTACGAGTAGTATGATGCTTTTTTGAAAACTCACCTAGATGCTCAACTTTTTTAGATATTTGAAAAAAACTGAAATTTGCCATTTTCTTCAAACGCTAATAACTTTTTAACGGTTTAACCTATAGAGAAAATAAAAACTGCTTGTAAGGTAACTTTTACGTAGAATTCAATAGCGTATATGACAATTTTAATTGGAAATGGGTTTTCAAGCTACAAACATAACCTCACTTTTTAAATGGAAACCATAGTTCAATATAACCCAAATGGAAAGGTTTTTCTTTTCTGATTACCCTGATGTAAGGGTTGATGTACTTATTTTCAGTAGTTTCTTCATAATAAAGAAAAACGATTTATTTATTTGCGGGCATCAAGGAGTCCATGGATACATATTACAAACAAACAAAATGTGTAAAATCAATAATGGAAACACAAGTTTATTGTAACTAAATTTATTATAAACTAAGAAAAATAAAATACTTAAAAATAAACTATCCATACAATACAAATAACTTAATCAAAGGAAACAAAAATTAATTAATGCGAATATGCCCACTCCTACATTAACATATGTTCAAAATGACCTCCATTAGCTTGCAAACACATTTCGCACCTTTTAATTAGGTTTTGGTGCACCTTATTTAACGTTTGTGGTTTTATACTTGTAATAGCTGCTGTAATACTATCTTTGAGTTGCTCAATGTTATTGGATTTTTAGCATACACTACATCCTTTACAGTACCCCAAAGAAAAATCCAGTGGCGATAGTTCTGGTGACCTTGCCGGCCATGGAACAGGACCTGCATTGCCAATCCAATTTGGAAAACTATTATCAAGATATTCAGAAACGGCTTGAGCATTGTGAGCAGGTGTACCGTCATGCTGAAAATAATATAAGTTTTGCAGTAAATGAAGTGGCAAATTATCGAGCATTTCTTGCAATTCGTTTTGTAGAAAATTCAAATAGTGTACACCATTTAAATTATAATTATAGAAGAAAGGCCCAAGTTTTTATTACCAAAAATGGCACACACACATTTATCGAAAATTGATGTTGATCCCGCCTTTCTTCTGTTAAATGGGGATTTTCCTGACTCCAGTAGACTGTATTTTTTCTGTTAAACATGCCTTTGTTAGTAAATTTTGCTTCGTCGGTAAATATAATAGTGTGACTAAAACCAGGATTATTATTTGTTTCATTAAGAAACCACCTACAAAACTGTTGTCTTCTCTCACAATCCCCATGATACAGTGTATTGCTAACATGGGTTTTGTATGGTTTGTAGCGGTTTTGTTTTAAAATTAGGCGAGCTTTTTCTGTAGAAGTAGCGCACTCAATTGCAGTTTCTCGGGTGGACGCTGTTGGCTTAAAATTTATGTAGGCTAACACACGTTCTTCATCATCAGTTTTGAATTTTCTTTTATCAGTACTGGGTTTTGTAAAAGCACCAAACCTTTTTAAATTGTTTTCTAATTTAGAAAACAATCGTTTATCTGGCTGCCTTCTTTCCAAATATCTTTCATAATACATATCACCAGCAGCATCACAATTTCTGTTACAGGCATAGTAACAAAAGAGCATGTCATTTTTTTCGTCGTTTGTATACATTCTCTATTATAATCAAATAAATTTAAAAGTCTTCTACACAAAATTTGCAACCCAGAGCAAATAAACACTTTAACTAATAATATCTGACAAATGCCAGTTGTTTTTGTTTATTTAAAATATGTATCCATGGACTCCTTGATATCCGCAAATAAATAAATCGTTTTTCTTTATTATGAAGAAACTACTGAAAATAAGTACATCAACCCTTACATCAGGGTAATCAGAAAAGAAAAACCTTTCCATTTGGGTTATATTGAACTATGGTTTCCATTTAAAAAGTGAGGTTATGTTTGTAGCTTGAAAACCCATTTCCAATTAAAATTGTCATATACGCTATTGAATTCTACGTAAAAAGTTACCTTATAAGCAGTTTTTATTTTCTCTATAGGTTAAACCGTTAAAAAGTTATTAGCGTTTGAAGAAAATTGCAAATTTCAGTTTTTTTCAAATATCTAAAAAAGTTGAGCATCTAGGTGAGTTTTCAAAAAAGCATCATACTACTCGTAAATTTCTCTTCAACTTTGCTAATTTAACCAACATTGTATCTTCTATAATAAAAAAGTTACCCATATACGGAGATAGATTGTGGGCACCCTGTATATAGTTTCACCACGCTAACATTTCGAATGAAATTTTTTTGTGGCACGTTACCTACTTAAAAAAGAATTTTTATGACTTTGTGGCACGGACATCAAAAAAGGTTCGCCATCCGTGGTCTAAACCATTAATTTTAATTTATTTAATATTTATATGGCCTATTTAGTGGACTTTAGCAGTAAACATTGAATAAAACTATCTTAGTCTAAATCTTATGTAAAATATAATTTTATTTAAGATAGAAATATTATGTAGAATATTGTTGAGATTCCTATAAATAACTAATTCATTAGGTTATGCGCTTATCATTTTTTTGACGGAATATAACATTTGCCCATATTTTGACATCTACACATAAAAAACATTGTGCTATAATCTACGAGTAAATTGAACTGTATAATCACTGGGTATTTACACATTTTATATGTTGTGATATTCCTAATCACATAATACTATTCATCTCGTCTGACGCAAGTGAAAACTATATTGTAAAAAGTACACGGCATTATTACAAAATATTGATAAGATTACATATAGCCCAGTAAAATGACTCGAAATTTGTCGATTTGGAGGAAAAAATACTAACTGGGCTGAACTTTGTCAACAGGCTTGTTTTAGGGTACTATTCAACATATTAAAAGTCTCCATGTGTAGTCGCTACAGGGCAGGAAAGGGTCTAAAAGGTCCAAAAAATTGGTTTTTCGCAAATAACTCGGAAAATATCAACTTTACGGAAATTTATGTAGATATCAAAATTGTAGCTTACAAAATCCCGCGCAATTTTATTTCTTATTTAAGTCTGTACTACCAAATGGAGCAGAGATATAATTTTTTAACACCGGTAGTTTTGAGACTCAACGAAATCGCGTACGCGCGTCGTGCATTTTTCACTAATATCTCGAAAATGGACTCGCGAATCGAAAAATGTTTTTAATAAAAGTTGTAGGGAAATCTAATTACGAACAGTTTTGTTTTTTATTCATTATCACATCTTTCAATGGCTTGAACAATAATAAAAATAAAATACTCACATTTTATTAACCAATTGCTATTTTATTGCTTCGGACCCTTCTCAATCTTTAGTACCTACCTACCGTACCATCGGTCATAAAAATATCGGCCGAGTACCAAACGATTCAAAAAGAACCCAAAAATAACTTATGACACTTCAATATGTACAGAAAAATGGTTAAGAACACGTATTTTCATCATTTCAGGCGACTCATAATGATGGTCTGCTACATACGTAACCTTACCTGTCTTTTGAAACGCCAGTTTCCCATCACAATGCATTCAAAATTACATGCCACAAACTCTTTTTCATAAAAAATTTTTTCAGCTTTAATTTCTGTCTCTTGAAGTTTTTTCTTAAAGTTAATAGAAACGAAGATATTTACAAAAAGACGATTGCTAATGCAATTTTTTCATTATATATATATATATATATATATATATATATATATATATATATAAAGTAAGATGTATCTGTAAACAAACTCTTATGAAAATAATAAGAGCTATTGACAAATACAAATCGGGCTGGTAGTTATATAGCCATTAACAAAACATTAGCTTTATTACTTCACAGGGGGCAAAACATCCACTGACCGACGGTTTCGGCTTGTTAAGCCTCATCAGAGAGAAATAGTTCCCAAGAACCCTATGAAGTAATCGAAGCTATTATAATGATATAATTTCGAAACAATCACTGTACTATGGCAAAAGTAAATAAAACCGCCATAGTACAGTGATTGTTTCAAAATTATATCATTATAATAGCTTCGATTACTTCATAGGGTTCTTGGGAACTATTTCACTCTGATGAGGCTTAACAAGCCGAAACCATTGGTCAGTGGATGTTTCCTCCTCTATGAAGTAATAAAGCTAATGTTTTGTTAACGGCTATATAACTACCAGCCCGATTTGTATTTGTCAATAGCTCTTATTATTTTCATAAGAGTTTGTTTACAGATATATCTTACTTTATATACTATTTCTTATTGCGGACTGCAAATTAATACCCGAGTCCACAGCATATATATATATATATATATATATATATATATATATATGCTGTGGACTCGGGTATTAATCTCTGAAACACTCGAACCTTTTTCTAACAACCATTCAAGTCTCACGAATTAGGCGCCATAAGATTGCTGTGTTCTCGAGGATTTTAAGTTTTAATATCGAGCCAGTGTCATCAAATTATTTTCAAACTGCACAACTTTAAAAAAAAAATTTCTTACCCTGTTACTTTCTGCATCAAAAATCTTCAGCAGCTTCCCAGGCTAGCTGAGCTGTGCCTCTTCTCTTATACCTAAATTTACAACCATTCTTCATTCACACACGCACACCATTCAATAAAATCACCAAATAATACAACAATCATACAATTTTTTATTTACCGCTATTTACAGACAAATTATTCACATGTATAAAAACAGTTTGGTACACTAATTACATACTCAAATGTGATATGTTTTAAAGTCCTTCATTTTTTTATTATGTTTAAACAAATTTAACCAGATATGAGTAGATGGGCCCCACATATTACCCTACATTGACTGTACACTGGAGTATGGTGAGCTCATAATAACCCAGTTTATTTAGTATATGCCTTATACCTTGCATAGGTTAATACAAAATTGATAGACCCGTTTACCCTTTACAATCTAATTTATATTCAGAATAAAATTTAGTAAGTTTTGAATACATTCTTTTTCAATATTTAAATAACCCCAATAAATTGTCCAGTACATGTATCTTTTTCAATAAGTTTATATAACCATAAATAAACCCCAAAATTCACTCACACAGCACCAAAATTTCACAAAAGTTTATCAGACAACAAAAATTTGAAACAAATTACCTGGAGAATGCTTCAGGCTTCCATTCCTTCGGCGACAATCACCAGAACACCTTGGCTTCGTGACCATGCGCTGTGATACTCGGCTATTCACAGACAATAACCCCAATTGCGAGCGAAGCGCCTCGTTTCAAAGTACCATTCCATAACAGCATACAATTCTGGTTGTTTGTGATGCTTACCCCACATATATTATACTTCCATTGATTGATTTTCTAGCTTAGTATAGTAATAGCCAGACCTCTATTAATTTAATATACACTACTCGTATTTCACGTTAATAAATAGAAGGCGACGACTAATAATTTTACACGTGCTAGCACTATATTTACTGTAGCATTATCATATCTAATACTCACATAACAAAAACTCTACTAGAATGTTGGTCTATCGTAGTAAAGTAGTATAAAAGCGACGAGAAGACAAAGAGACCCTTAATAATTTTCGTTCCGTATTTATATTAATTCAAAATGCTACCCCCGGACACACTTCACGTGAAAAGCTTATTTTCAAATTTAGATTCTACAAAATTTGATACAACCGTGTTGAAAATTCCTAAAATTTACTCCGTCTACGTGCCGTACGTATCCGAAACGGCTCCCACCTGTCGCGTTTGTCTAGGTTTGTAAAACTGTCGGTTCTTAACCAATGAGCATATTCTCTGTCGTCATAAAACTCCACCTGTACTATCTTTATCTCTGTCTGATGCATGTCTGCTGTCGCGTTCAAAACCCCACTTGAGTTATAGAAAATCGAAATTGCTAACAGCTCATCTCCACTCCACGTGTTAGTACGTGCGTTTTCAATATCAATGCTTTTATTTCTGTCTCTATCTGTAGTATATAACCGATCGTGCATTTCCCTTGCTCTTTAAGAACTTTGTTAGCTTGTTATTCAAACCAAATTGACGGTTGAAAATATTTTCTATGAAATCCTATCTTAACATGTTCATAATTTCGACGAATGTAACCTTTTTTAAAGACGCAGGTGTTCGTTAAATATCAACCGTTTACCACAACAATTCTTAGGTTTTATATTTCGTCGTATTAGATAAAACTGACATTTGCTTGTTACAATGAACTTTTGCCTTGGAATTATTGATTTTCCTACCCTAGTGGGTTTTCTTAAGCTTTTACGTGTTGGATTAAAATTAATTAAAATTAATTATGCGTATTCTATTTGCTTTAAAACTGTTTTTCTTTATGTACTTTTAACCTTTCAATCATTAATTATAAAAATTCGTCAATACTTGTCCGTTCTCCCTAAATGAATTAAATAAATTTTGCGCGTAAATAATTTGCCCTTTTCTCTATACAGGGTGGTTGAAATTTTATTGTTTACCCCAAATTTAACCCTTTGAATCCACAACAATATATATATATATATATATATATATATATATATATTTTGAATTAAAAAGGTAAAAATTTTTATTCTCTTAATTTTTGATTTTTATATATAATTTTAATTGCGTCGGCTAGCTCAGTTTTTGAATTACGCACGGAGCTTGCGACAATACGACAAACAAAGCATTTAAACCTACCATTCACCTCTCCATCCTGTTTTAATGTTTAAACCTAAACACCATTAAGCACAAATTATTATAATGTTCTCAAAAATATTTACAACGTATGAAATGGTTAAAATTCTTTAACTAGAATTTTCTTCTAATAATTGAATAAAAATTTTAATAAAAGATGATCAAAAAGTCAGCATTATCCCCATTATTATTAATTATTAACTGAAGCCCGTTAAACGTTCATTTAACCTCTTGTTATTTCGTAATTTACAACGTATACTCAAAAATTAAATCTTGTCGACCCCTCACATAAATTATCATGAAAGCAATTTTTAAAGTGTTTAAATTAGTAATATATAATTAAATGTTAAATCATAAGTTATTCAGTTTGGCAAAGTGCAATGAAATATCCACAAATAAAATAATAAAATAATAAACATTCAGATTGGCTAACCTGTTGTTTTCAGCTTAAATCAGTCTCTGGTCCAGCCTTGTGTGCATCCCTCATAGCATCGCCTTAAATACACTAGCGTACTCCATTAAATTCCATGACCATTAATCATTGAAGTAAATGCATGTTGCATAATCACTTCAGCATTTATTTAAACTTGTTCCTGTATTTATCTAGACCGGACTCCAGTAATTATTTAAATTCGTCCCCCACAATTGTTTAGAGCTGTCTCCCGTAGTCATTTAGACTTGTCGCCAGTGATTCTTTAAAGTCGTTTTGTATTTAAGGAGAAAACGACAAATCCATCAATTTTCCATATTCAGCGGTATTATTTTACACTTCACTTTTGCTCACTTCACGTGGATATTTTTGTTTTCAAAGACGTGGACTATACTTTACTTCATTATGAACTGATTTGTTTACAAATCTGGTCATATTTAAATGCACCGTCTATTTGTTGACAAGCGCAAAGTTTGTTGTTTCTGTACAAACCTTCATACCAGGTTTTTGGATATTCTATGGTATTATTATTGTATATTAACATCAACGCGTTTTCCTTGTCAGTTACGATTTCAAGTTAATAGCATTGATTCGCTTGGATTTTCATACTTCTAGATAAGTAAACCATTGTTTGTTCAAATAAATTTGGTGAACTTTGATTTTTAATTACCATGTCTTGCTTGTTTCCAATAAATCAGGTGTCGATTTTAATTCTCCAGTCACGTAGACTAAATACAATGTATGCCTTATATTATATGCATTTTCTATCCTACGCATTAATAAACCTGCTTGTTTTAGTTGGGATTCTTGATGTAATAATGGTGCGTTATCCACGCGTGTCGCGTTTCAGCTTGCAATTATGTTGTTTAACGACTTGCGGATTTGTTTTATTCAAATAAATCTTTAAAATATTTTTCATTAACTGAATTAATTATGATTATTATTTATATACAGGGCGTTGTTATTTACTTTTCAGTCTAATCATCGTATTTCTTGTTTTATTCAGAAAACTGTCGTTTTCTGAGTCCTAATGTATTTTATATGGAGTGCGCTATACTCTTGGTCCTAACTACCCCTAAATAACCTTATTAGCACAGCAATATATTATATATATATATATATATATATATATATATTATAGTGGTTTTAAAAGATTAAAAATAAATATAAACGAAGCAATTTCAAAACACCCTGTATAAAGGAGCAACCAGAATTTACGGGCGAAATTTATTCCAGTTAGTTCGTTTTAAGTAACGGGCATTAATCAAATTGTACAAATAATGATAAATATTTAGTAGGTTTGCAAAGAAATTAAATGGTAGAAGCCAATGCCATTAATTTATTAATTAAATTGAATTTAATTGAACAATTATTGATGTATAATATGCATAAAAGCGTGTAAAAACCCAATAATACCAAGGTGAAAAGCGTTGCTAACAAACAAATATATCGGTAGGGTAGAAATACGCCAAACTCCAAACTCGTTGAAGTGTTGTGGTAAAACGTCAGTTACTTAAACACCTGCAGAATTTTGAATGTCAAGTTCCATTTAATTTGTCAATAACAAACAAATTATTCTAAGGATTGTACAAACGATCGGATGTTTTAGCATAAAATACTAATGAGGGGTTAGTTAAAGCACGTAAGAAGTCCACGTGGGTTTAAAGAGCATATGGTCTGGAATATTGATTTTCTACCACTCAAACCAGGTTAGAAAGAGACGTAGAAAACGCATAAACAAGAGACAACGATAGTCTAGGAGGGACTTGTAGAACGTCGGTAAATATACGATTGGTCGATATATTTAGTTGAACACGAGACAAATACAAGCATAGTGTATATTAATTTTCAGAAAAATAGCATAACGACGCACTGAAATTCGCGGACTTAAAAATCGGTTGAGTGCAAAATTGTAAGAATTATTATTTTAAATAAAGGATTTCGCGTTAGGTGGGTATGGAAAGGTTACATTCAAGGTGTATAAAGGTTTTTGGACAACGTGGTAAAAGCCCTTAATTTTTCGATCGTCCCAAACGACGTATGAAAGTCAACACGAGTTGTAAGTATTATAAAATCATTTAAATTATATTGCATAGTGGTAGCCTCTTAATTAGTACGCGGTTAGTGTGCCGAGATTACATTTTTTAATTGAGGTATCACCTATAATTTTTAACCAACTCGTGTCGGGACATTAAGTAACGCAGATTACAGTAAATATTTGTGAAAGACGTATAATTGAAATGGAATTTGGAATTTGGTTACACCGTGAAGGCAGCGTTAGCAGTTCAACTTGGATGGAGTGTGTCTAGTAATAGCGAGAAACGACCTGCAGATCAGATAGAAAAATACATGGCATCGTCCACAGAGCGGAGATCGTCTAGAAATTTCCAGGTAACGATTTGAAATTGTGATTCTTATAAACTGTGAATATTAGGTGAAGTATGAGAGTGTTTTTCAAGATAGTGGAGATTATTTACGTATTGAACAGAATACGTGTAAATAACTTTATTATGGTAGTCAACTAGAAATTTGAAGGTGTTTATAAAGCTTTTTAACGTTCCATCAGAACGTGAAATTTTTGTGAAGAGTACATGGCTTTGTTTTTTTAATGCAAAGTAGAAGGGCATACATTATGCATAATTAGCTGAGTTATCATGAGCTCACCATACCCCAGAGTTTACTTAGATTAAAAAAAAATAAATAAATAAATTATAAAGAAGGAATTTTAGAGAAGTTATTATTCAAGGCCCATTTACTCCGGGTACATTTTATGTGTTTGATGATTTTAAAATGAAATACAGGACATTACAAAATAAGATTTACTGAAGTGTAACGTGAACAATGAAATATGGACAATATTGAATTTCAGTTGTAAATAGTAATAAATAAAAGATTGTATGTTTGTTGTATTTTGTGGTTTTATTGGGAGTGTGCGTGAATGATAGAATATGAGAGTGAATATAGATATCCAAAAGGAGGTCCAACTGAGCTAGCCGGAAGCAGTTAAAGAAGGCCATTCAACCGAGGAAGAAAGGAAAACGGGTAAGAAATATTTTTGTTGTGTTATTTAATTTTGAATTTTCGAGTTTTGAAAATTTAATAAAATTTTCGAAAATATTTTTGTTGGTGGAGATTTTACCCGGGTTCCACGGCAAAATTTGGCGCCCAATTCGTGGGGCACGATTATTCTTATAAGGTTCCACGGCAATATATATATATATATATATATATATATATATATGAAGTAATGAAAACAAGATAACATATATTTTTGAAAAACATTTATTATCCACATATTTTTGGACTAAAATATTAATTTAACAAAAACCGCCTGTAACTCGTCAACGTTTCAATGGAAAAAGCTCTACGACGTCTCATTTTAAAGATAATTCAAATATCGTCAAGAAAAATACATAACATTACTGCCTTTAACCAATCAGAAAAAGTTATTTTCCAAAATGCACTCAAAAATGACATTTTTTCATGTTTTTTGCTCTTAACTTTAAGCTATCTTTGCCGAAATGGATTCATGCTTACATTAATATGTTCAAAATTTTATTCTCTTCGACTTTCATTATACATACTATGTGTACGACCTTGACTTTCAGACTTCATGCTGATTTAACATGCAAAACATCCACTATCAACATAAAAAAAGTGTCTTTTAATCAATAACTCGGCGAATTTGAGCCGTACTGAAATGAATAAACAGCAAAATTGTTCGTAATTAAGATTCTCTACAACTTTTATTTAAAACATTTTTTGATTCAGAAGTCCATTTTCGAGATATTAGTGAAAATGCGCACCACATGTACGCGTTTTCGTTGCGTCGCAAAATATCCGATGGTTAAAAAAATTATATCTCTGTCCCATTTGGTCGTACAGACTTGTATGTAAAACGAAATTGTGCGAAATTTTATAAGCTACAATTTTGATTTTAACATAAATTTCCGTAAAGTTGATATTTTCCAGTTATTTGCGAAAAACTGATTTTTTGGACCTTTTGGACCCTCTCCTGCCCGCAACGTAGAACGTAGCGTCTAGACATAGGGACTTTTAATATGTTAAATAGTACCCTAAAACAAGGCTTTTTACAAAGTTTCAACGCAGTCAGCATTATTTCCTCCAAATTTTGTCATTTTACTGGGCTAATAGTGAAAATACATTTTCAGTGGAATATTCCATACGAGACATCAACCATTATCTCGTAGAATTACAAAGGTTAATAATGTCACATATAAAAGCTACAACTTTCTTGTAAAACTACATACATATTTTACATAGTGTAAATAAAAATAGATTAGATAAATACATCTTCGGTTTAATCTTTTTTCTGTATATTTACAATACAAATGTGCGTTAACACAATGTAACATTATAAATAATTGTACACAAATAACCAATCATTTTTGTAGTAAATTTACAATATACTGGTTTCAGTGTAGCCATTGATATCTTTTGTAAATTGTAAATTGCTTTAAATGTATAATATTTTATAGAATCATACCAGATATCGTTTCTAATCACCTTTCTTAATGACATTGTTCTTAAAAATACAAACAGCATAACAATTAAGAACTGAATATATCTAAGAGCTAAATTATATACCACTTGTGTAAGATTCTAATTCATTTTAAAATTCTTTGCAGTTAGAGGTTTATTAACAATTTAACTATTAAATGTCTTTAGCAGTGTTAACGGGGTTGTCAACTATACAGTGTGTACAGTATAAAATGCAGTACATGGGATCTTGGAAACTGTTGGAGATACGATCTTGGTTAAATGGGACAAAAATTGCATAATCATGAGGGTAGAGTAGTATTATTATCTCATGGCGGGTGACGTCACATGCGCAATAGGTTCAATTTAAACTTAAACCTCAAGATTCACAACGCTACAGTACAACCCACAAACATCTTGCTAGCAATGTGGCTTCAATACGTCGTCACAAATATCCCATTTATTACGTTAAGTAAAATATTGTTTGTAAGGACCCCGTTCATGCTGGCGGTATCTAGAAATTCACAAATATATGAAATAAATCCAGGCATCCATATAATATTCATGTTTTCTAGTCTCACTTTTTTATTTTGATTATTAATATAGCTCCTCCTCGCGCAGGTTTTTTCAAGGTCACCCGCCATGAGATAATAATACTACTATATCTCAAATCGGTTTTCAAATTTCAAAAATTTTTCATAGGTTACTAGATAGAGGCAAAAAACACAAAATTGACGATTTCTTTATTTGCTCGTAGTTAGTCTACTAATTGAAATAGAATGTTCAAATTTGGTACATCATGGTAATTCCTCATTGCACTTCACATTTTCAACTTAGATTTTGTCTAGGGCATCTAGATTTTGCGTGACGATGTTCAACTTTTTATTTTTAAACAGCCGCCATATTGGATTTTTACATTTTTGAAATGCTGACAAATAACCCTTTCCAAGGAGGTATAACATGGCTGTGTTTGATTGAATCAAAACACTAAAAATCACATAATTATGTTTTGGTCGTAGTAGGCTTTAATTTCTATTATGACAAAGAGAAACAATTGCTCAACATCTAAGAAACGTCAAAGTTTGTCCTTTATTTTATGTTTCAAGTAGTGCAGTTTAAAAAACAGTTAATTAATTACCATAGAAATTTAAGCAAAGCATTTGCGCTTGAAATGGATCGCTTTACTAACCGTGATAAATATCAAATGTTAGAATGTTTTATTCTTTCTGGAAGGAATGATGTTAAAGCCGCTGAATTGTATTTAAATAAATACCCAGAAAAACATCAACCAAACAGATGTATGTTTCGGAGATTACAAAATAATTTAATAAATTATGGTAGTTTTGGCTTGTCTAAGAGAAATAGGCAAATTAAAAAAGATAATGAAAACAGCGTTTTACAAACAGTTGTCGAAAATCCTCGTACTTCTCTTAGACAAATTCAGAATATAACAGGTGTTGCTCATTCTACGGCAAGAGCTATTTTATAACGTTTCAAGTACCATCCATATCATGAACGACCATGTCAGGGATTGCGTACTGAGATCAAATTCGATGAATGGAATTTTGTGCTTGGTACATCAGAAAGTGCAACGAAAATTCAAATTTTGCATATACAATTTTGTGGTCTGACGAAAGTCGATTTACGAATTGTGGTATGTTCAACCGCAAAAATACAATTTTTTGGTCAGATGAAAATCCACATTTGAACCGCCAAGTTAGACATCAAGTTAAATGGAGATTCAACGTCTGGATTGGTATTATTGGAAGGTACATTATAGGTCCGTTTTTTTATGATGCAAATTTAAACTCTGCGAGATACTTAGATTTATTGCAGGGAAATGTGGCAGATAGACTAATGGAGCTTCCACTCGCTACTTTGCAAAATATGATTTTTCAAAATGATGGCGCTCCACCCCACAATGCTCTGATTATTAAATTTTTTTTAAATTCTGAGTATAATGAAAACTGGATTGGAAATCGGGGACCAATTAAGTGGCCGGCGAGATCACCGGATTTAACTCCTCTAGATTTCTTTATATGGGGCCATTTAAAAGTCGTGTACTCAAAAACGTATGATAATGTAGGCCAATTACAACAAGCAGTCCAAGAGGCCGTAAATAAAATAACTCCAACTATGATAAGACGATCTTGTAAAGATGTTTATAAAAGGTGTCGGTTGTGTGTTCAACAAAATGGGGGGTTATTTGAACATTTAAAATAAATAATGAATTCATGTGGCTGACTATTGTTATATTTTTTTTCCTTGATTGTTAATTTGCAACTGTCTGAACATGAATGACAACTAAAAACAGCTTAAATAATATTTTGTATTGAATAGATGCTAGTTCGTATTTATTCTTTGTTAATGCATAGTTATGTAAGTTCTGATTAATACAGATTTATTTTCAATTTTCTACGTTTTTTACTGTTTTTATTACCACTGAAAATTGAGTTTAAAATTTTTAGAGCAATTGTTTCTCTTTGTCATAATGGAAATTAAAGCCTACTACGACCAAAACATAATTATGTGATTTTTAGTGTTTTGATTCAATCAAACATAGCCATGTTATACCTCTTTGGAAAGGGTTTTTGTCAGCATTTCAAAAATGTAAAAATCCAATATGGCGTCTATTTAAAAATAAAAAGTTGAACATCGTCACGCAAAATCTAGATGCCCTAGACAAAATCTAAGT
Source organism: Platerodrilus igneus (assembly GCA_036346225.1). Classification (NCBI taxonomy): domain Eukaryota; kingdom Metazoa; phylum Arthropoda; class Insecta; order Coleoptera; family Lycidae; genus Platerodrilus; species Platerodrilus igneus. Next base: position 685,294 of record JARFIW010001279.1, on the reverse strand, counting down.
TGAAAATGGGGAATTACCATGATGTACCAAATTTGAACATTCTATTTCAATTTTAGACTAACTACGAGCAAATAAAGAAATCGTCAATTTTGTGTTTTTTGCCTCTATCTAGTAACCTATGAAAAATTTTTTAAATTTGAAAACCGATCTGAGATACCCTCATGATTATGCAACTTTTGTCCCATTTAACCAAGATCGTATCTCCTACAGTTTCCAAGATCCCCATGTACTGCATTTTATACTGTACACACTGTATACGCGCAACCAGTTATATTTGTTTAAAAAATCTTAAAAATAAACATTCTATTATATACACATCAGTGAAATATTCATTTTGAGCGTTACAGATTGCAAACTGGTTTAGTTTCGTAATAGAAAGCTTAAATACCGCTTATTAAAACGATCACGATAAAAATCAAGTATATGTTTTTTAAGCATTGGTAAATTGATTAATTTAAGAATTCTGTTCATGAACACTCCATAATATTTATATATATAGATTATATGCTTGCGAGATCCCAGACTCTCATCGTTGAATGATACAAACCATTATGTATAATTTATTCAATATTTATATCATATTTAGTGGAAGTTAGCAGAAAATAATGGATAAATTAACTTCGTCTAAGTCTTATATAAAATACAATTTATATAAGATAAAAATATTATGCAGAATATTGAGATTCGTAAAAAGAACTACTAAATTAGTAAATGCGCTTTTTTTTTTAATTTTAACAGGATATAAGATTTGCCCATATTTTGACATTTACACATGTCATAAAACATTGTACCATAGCCTGATTTCTGACTAACACAAAATCTACCTACTACCGTTATAAGTTGGATATAAAAATTTATAAATTTAAACAACATTCCTCCCTCAATTTTCTTAAGTTAGTAATCATAAACCCTTTCTAAGCTGTTCAAATTTGACCTTAGATGAAGTCTTCCTTAATATGGCTATAGTTTCTCTAATTAGATAATTTAACTGCATCTTGGGGACGTCGCAAATTAGTTTGCTTTTTTATTCAAAGTTTTTCAGTAGCCAGTTTGCTGATGTAACGTCATTTCTTCTAGTGATATAATTTTGAAAATGCTGTTCACTTCGTTGAGTTACTGTGAAACTATCCTTTGTACAGTAAAAAACGACTTCGATGATTGTTATATATTAGATGTTTTGGTGTTCGATTTTTTAAGAAACAACCATAAATAAACCAGGTTTTTGCAATAATGCAAGGCTCTATCTAATTTCTGAAGTTTGAAAATATTACAGTTGTCGCGAACTATAGGTTCAAAATTAATGCAAAGCTTGTTTTTAAGAGTTTAATTTTATACAACTATTTAGAATAATATTAAATTTAATGTGAATATTAATTGATAAATTAGTGTTCTGCCTTTTTCGGCAGTAACACTAGAATACTTGAAAAGATTACGACAAGTTGATAAAATACATCATTAGCAGACTTTAATATTGAACAAGTTTCCGCGGTTTTCGTAATCATAAGAAAATAACTCCTGCTATAAGATAAAACTGGGACGTTTATGCGATAGATTTGCTGATTCATATAGAAAACATAACTATGATAAGTACCTGCAGTTGCAAAATGACACTTTCAGAGTCAAGTACAATATTAATAATTTTAAAAAGCTTCTTGTAAGTTACATAAGAAATTGCCTTTAATTAATATGAAGTTAGATTTTCTCAAAAAAATGCGTAAATACTTAAATCTTGCAGGTTTACTTGTTAGAAATTGAATGAGTCTCTGATAACGAAAATAGTGATTTATTTACCAAAGACGAATATGGAAACAATTATGACCGCATCAGTGTTTGATGGCCGAGACAGATGGCAAATATTAAACTTTTCCGGAGACAAAGAAAAAGCAAATCCAATATCTTCAACAGAATTTGTAATTTAATAATTATAAAAATAATTTACACTTAAATACTGCCTATATGTTTGTTGTGGTTTTTTTTGTATTCATATTAATTTTCTTTGGGAAATATACCACTCATAGTTGTTAAAATCGTTTTTATTTACGTTTCGATCCATGAGCCATGATCGTTGCCAAAATAAAATAAAATTTTAAGTTTAACATTTGTTACACAAATTGAAGATGACTGATTTATTAATGTTTGATATATTTGAATACATTACGTGAAAAATTTAAAGTTTAGAAGAGTGAATGCCTTTAATTTGTGTTGCGCCCCGGGAGCGACTTTTAGGTAGCCAATACGCTTAACGTGAAATCAGCTGATTAATTTTTATATATTTAAGTTTCATATAAATTCAAAAACTTGAGGATTGGAAAACATTTTTTAACATGTTTCTATTTTACCAATGAGAGGTTGCTTATTAAAGAAGTGTGCGATTACAATACACTATGGCTTAAGCAGTCGGGGAGTGTTAATGTGTCTATTATTATGTAAATAGATATTGTATGTATAAATAGAAGTCATGTATGTAGGTTGCATTTCAATACACTTGTTAATAATTATAAATATTAATTACTGTTACCACTTTGATTGTATATATTTATTGTGTAAATTGTAACCCCAGATAAATGATTTATGGTTATTGCTGATTTAGATGTGGCAGAGAGATAATGTAGCTTCATTTTGGTCACTACATCTGAAACTTTATCTTACAAATTGTCGTCAATGGGCTTTATATTATTATTCAGTGAATTACATACCTCAGTTTGGACATTACTTGTACTTTTCCTAGTGAAAATACAATCAAAATGTTAATTTTGCTTTTAATGGCATTTTCAACATAATTATCAGCTACTGAGGATGACTTCCATCCTCCGCGTTTTTTAAGTCTTAGTATATCTGCACCCGTGTCTGCAAACAAGGACGCAAATGAGTGTTTATAGCAGTGCCCAATGTAAACCAAATCATTAGGTAATTTGAGGAACTTGGCAATTTTACTAGGGATTTTAGTAAAACATGAACACCCTCTCCTTGAGAGTTGCCCCTTCCATTCCTGAAATTAACGAAAAAAGTGTTGTGGTTACAATTCGGAGGAGTCAAAGCACTATATTTTATTATTATTATTATTATTATATATTATTATTATTATTTTATTATTAAATAATTTCACTATGTTCACGCCTTCTATAATTTGATCGACGATAAGAAAAGTTTGCTTTTTTTCGCTTTTTTAATTAAAAATTGTAATAACCCTGACGTTTTCGTTATCGATAAATTTAATTTGTGTTTGCGTCGCTCATTTCTGCGACAGACACCGCTTACTCCAACTATTAAACATACCTGTAAAATTTTGTAATTACATTATGAATAAAACTGTAAATTTAACTAAGCGTCCACATGAGGTAAAGGGCCATATTCACAAGTAAATACAAAGTCGGCTCGAGCCTGCCAAAACCGAGATCCATGCCATTAGATAGATCTTGACGAGTGAAACAAAAGTGCTGCTGCGCACATATTCAGATTTCGTGTTCCAATGGCACTTTCGGTCTTCGAAATTCACACTTGCCATATTATGAGTACTAGTCTTATGGATTTTTTTTTAAATAATAAGAATTCGATAAGTATATTGCGGAATAAGATATGAAATACACGCCTGATAAGTTTGTGTCAACTTGTTTGGTGATATCTCCTTACGGCGGCGGTGGGGGTGTTCCGGGAGTGTGCGCGACACCAACTTGACAAACTTTTTTTTATCAAAGGACTCGATATAAAATCGTCTTCTGATTTTTCTACCAAGGCACCTGCATTAAACTCACTATCTTGTGGCGTATTGTGGGCCGTATATATCATGCCATCAACTGTTTTCATCGGAATGTAATAAGCGACATTTTTGGTGACTTTGGTTATGCGCCTTGTAATCGGCGTTTTATTACACTATTTGATAAGAGATCTTCATCTAATTATTCCATCTACCTCAGATGACATTCATCATTTTGATAAGTTTGTCTTTCAATTGTTTTTCAAGTTTTTAATTGATTGTTAAGGCTACCTTTTTATTCCTAGTCGTAATAGCAATAATCAAGGCCTTTCAATAAACTGCTTGCTGCTAACGCTGCGAATTAGACCTACCTCTAGCTCGGTCTCCCGAAATGGAGGAGGACGAGGTGGCAGAAGAATCGCAACATCCGGAAACCAAGGTTCCAGCTTCCCGTATTTCTTCCACACTTGACTTCAAATTATTTTTGAAATTCTACACCGTCCATTTCCACCATAAACACAGCAACAGCGCTCTGACACTGGCACAACGAGTAAGGAGATATCCCCAAACAAGTTGACTCAAAATAATTAGGCCTGCATTCCATATCTTATTCCGCAATATACTTATCGAATTCCTATTATTTTCAAAAAATGCCATAAGACTGGTACTTATAATATGGCAAATGTGATTCAAAGACCCAAAAGTGCCCTTGAAACACGAAATCTAAAGATGTGCGCAGCAGCACTTTTGTTTCACTCGTCGAGATCTATCTTATGGCATGGGTCTCGGTTTTTGCAAGCTTGGGCCCACTTTGTATTTACTTGTGAATATGACCTTTTGGTTTGGTGCATCAGTTAAAAGCTTTTCGACTTCTCCTCAGCTTAGTACTTTCAATTTCTTGGGCTTGTACTTACATTTTTTCTCATGAGATACGCTTTCAAATTTAAAAATTTTGTTGTGTCAATGTTGTTTTTAACTGCCAAGGTTGTTCTCAACATTGAATAGGTGGTTCCAACGGTTGATGATTTAATTGTTCGGGATTTGTAAGTCATATACGCAAGCAAAATATTCTCAGTTATCATTGTTCACTTTCTTTGTACGGCACCACGGCTTAAATGCGTCATATTACTTCTCGTATATATGTTTCGACTTGGTGGGTAACAAGTCGAAGGAATGAACATGGGAAGATATATCACTTGCATCGCTGTCCGATTCTATTTAAATAATTTTCACAAAACGTTGCCTTCACTTATCACAATTAAACATACACTGACGATTCTGCTAGTTCTGGCTGGAACAAATACAATTTTTTAATTTTGTTTTAGCAGAACGGTAGATTATCAATGTACGTATATGCTTTCAAAACGTAGTTATCTCTGCAATTTTAGCAATGCCTGTTATGGTATGGCTATGTTTGACTGACATTACATTACGTGAAGTATTTGCATCCCTAAAGTATTTGGGCGGTCAAGTAGAATTTGAGGCGTGAAGAGTTTGCAGTTATAAAATATAGTCTTTTGTACTAAATTGAGTACAAGGAGTTGCACTTAAGATTGTTACGCTTTATTTTAAAGCATAATTTAGGTTTAGAAACTTTTTTTTGAACTCTGCATGGAGAAATTCCCCGCAGACAATAGTCTTAACGTTAACGCCTGTGAAAACCACATTAAGTTGTGGTTCGCTCAATTATTTAGATGATTGACTTATTGTTGTGGTTGCCGAGCATACTGACATAACAATTCAGCGGAAGGAGACTCAGACCCCACCCCACCCCTCCCCGAGATCCGTGACCCCGCATCTGTATATACACTGGGGTAAGTGTTTAACGAATTTTATTTACCCGTAGCTTTATATCGGAATGCGAGGTTAAGATTAGTTGAACGTTATAATTTGGTGCCCAACGGGGAGCACTTTATCTTATAGCTCCAACATAGTAGAGTATTAATTTGGGTTTACGTCCATTTTTTTGCACAGAATTTGCTATTTAATAATATATTTTGTGCTTTAGTATTTTGAATAATTAACAGAAGCTTCTGAAAGCTTAAAAAATGTTAACTTAACATTAATTTTGCCTTATCTAATTTGCAAACAAATATAAAAAGTACAATGTAATTTATTCTTTATTCATGTAAAGTAAATATAAATCAATCCCATGCATTTTAACGTAGGAATTCGTATAGTTGTAAAAAACTTTCGTACTTAATTGTAAAAACCCTTTGATTCTCGTGACCTATCGATATTGATTTTCGTGTACTTACAGCTTAAGAAAGAATTATCTGTTATATTTGCATATTTAAACACGTAATCCCGTTGATTTCTTTGTTGTAATAATATTTAACTTCCGTTTACACTTGCTTAAATAAGTTAACGATATTTGAGCTAACACATCTTTTAAAATTTATAAATATGAACTACCTCCACTTCGCTGTTAGGAAAAGTTTATTTAAAGCCTACGAAAAGAGTAAAAATCGTTACGATCTTCGTAAAACAGATATTTCGTTTGCCTTGGGCGAACAAGTATGGAAGAAAAATCATGTACTATATGATGCCACTAAAAGTTTTTCCGCTAAGCTAGCTCCTAAATTTATCTCATGTCCAATCACTCGTGTAATCTCTCCGCTAATATATCAACTGCAAAATTTAAATAGCAAACCTCAAGGACGTTGGCATATTAAAAACATTAAACCGTTCTCATCTGCCCCTAACAAGTAGTATATTCTTACGTTTGTGATCATGCATTCCCTTAAACACATTTCTCTTTGGTGATCTATCCTTGTCTGGTTCAAGTTTTTTTTTAACTTTATCTTCCGTCCCTAAACATTATCTAATAATCGAGCCCTCCTATATCTAAATAATTATTATCTTTTTAACCCAGAAGTTTTTAAACCTCATTATGCCATTATAGTTTTCTGTTTTTAAAAGATAGCCTCCCATACCTAGTACAATTTTTTTCAAATAATTCTCACCTTTAAGTAAAACAAATTTCCCTTAAATATTATCTTCTATTTGGTTTTTTTACAACCTATTACAGTTATTATCGTGGTTGGCTTATGTTTCGTCTGAACAAACCAGCTAATCTTTACGACTTGTCCTGGCTGATGTTTAGGCCTGATACTTTGCTCATAGGATACACATAATAAGCGCAAGTTAGTAAAAAGTCGGTTGCCACAAGGAATTTTATTCGATGTGCATACGCATCTACTTCAATCATTTGTATATTTCTGTTATCAATCATTTTTATATTGTAGGAATGCTAATACATTTTTTTTTTCCTGAACGTGTTGGTAAGAAAATCTGGCCTTGTCGTTTTACATATTATTCCTTATCTCGTTGCTATATCGAAATACCCTATTTTTATCTTTAAATAACAGTCTATCGTACAATTACCGTTGTCGCCATGGCAATCATGCCTTTGAAATTATCGTAGGGGTATATTAAGGTTTCTCACGCTACCTTTCTTTGATCTCCTTATCGCACCGATTGTGCTCGATAGGAAAAGCATTTGTCTAAGTTTTATTTGGAATTTAGTTGTTTTCGAGTATCTACGTGGTGATAAAAGTTTTATCTTATCGTTAATATTGAAGGCGGTCCTTTGAACCAATCTGATTTAACAGAGAAATTCTCTTTTTTCTACCTCCTCCCTAGGATGCTTATCCAAAACTTTACTGTTTCTTAATCCACTATCTCCGTTTAATATCTTAATTTTTTCTTTGGTGGACCTGTCTAAAGTCCCGAGACAACCGTCCATCTTATAAGAGTAGTGTTCCCCCACTGCGGGCTACTGACAACACCTTGTTTCTATCGCTTTTGCTCAATGCGAGCCCTTTTTCTTATCTCTTCTACCTAGGTTGCTACATAGCTCCTATTCTCCCATTTTCCTTTTTTATCTGTCCTATTCCTTTTCTTTTCTTTTATTTTCGAAGTCGCTGCATAGCTAGAAGGTTGTTACCTCACGACATTGGGCCGTGGGTGTAAAGAACCTCCGTCTTGCTGTGCATCGCTACTGTCTATGGTTGATATACGGTGACAGTGAAAAGTTGTTATCGTTTTGGCTCTGCCGATGTTCCTAACGACGCCGGGGTGCAGGGATTAAACCCCCCGGGCAATTTGGTCCAGCATGCCGTTTGTGTGACGATGCCCGGCTCATGGAGCTTCTCTCTTCTGGAGGACATGCGTAAGAAACCCCATTTTATGTTCCTACAGGATCATTCTACTCCCTCGGGAGTCACCATTTTCGTGTTATTAACATTTATGGAACGTGCAGCGTGCCTTAAAAATAAGCCCCCGAATTAAATTTAGGTTTTACGTTTTCTTAAAAATTTTTTTTTCTTTTATGGTAACATTTTATCTTACCTTAAGTTTTTAGGTTAAATCATAAATGTCTAGTACTGATCTGTTTTTTCTTTAGAGTGTCTTAAAGATATTATTTTACCTGATTACTATGTCACCACGATTGATTAATTATCGTTTTTTCTCGAAAATATCTTGGAGACCTTATTGTACCTTAAATATACTTTAATCCATAGATAGTTAGGTGTTAATCGTTTTCTTTGCAATTATCTCCGAGATGTTATCTTTACCCTGCCTTTTCCGTTAAGTCAATAAATGGCCTATATCTTTTTCATAATAAAATACTTTAAGAAATTACTTTATTAATAATTTATTGTTCCGAACCCTTGGTATTTATGAGCAAAGGCAGGATTAATCATCGTAAGATGAAGGAGCAAACTGGCATCTTCTGATTGTATTTGATAGGATAGTGTTAAGGAATTAGGTACCATAAGCGCAGCAGCATTGGTTAATACGTTAGCTTAACGTTTTAGCTGTTACATTGTGGTTTGCGCTATTTTGCTAAAGCTAGTGTAAATTTGTTCAGCTTTAAAAAATGTCATTAATCAATGTGTAAGAAAACTTTTGTAACTAAATGTATAGTGATGTGAGTGTAGTAATAAGTGTATAAGCCTCATGCTTCCGACGATACTTGTGCGGTCGGTGATGCGGCAAACAAGACCTGTGCGCGTATGAGTTCAAGTAAGCCTTAAAATCGGGTGGCTGCTCATTTCCGTTTCATAGTATAGCAACTTTCGCTTGTTTTTAAAAAATCAGGTAACGCCTATAGACAAATGTAAGCTAAGTCTTCCCTGAATGTGTAAGGTCTTGTACAAAAAAACTTTTTCCTTTTTGTTTTTATTTTTAAAGGTGTATGACGATTCTTATGCTCTATTTTAAAATTCCAACAAAGTAGGGTATTAATTTAGGTTTAGGGTCTTTTTTAAAACTCTGCGTGGGGAAATTCCCAGCAGACAATAGTCTTAATGTCAACGCTTGAAAACCACATCAAGTTGTGATTTGCACGGTTATTTAGATAATTGACTTATTTTTGAAGTAGCTGAGCATGCTGATATAACAATTATTACGTGGAAATGGTTTGGTTCTCACAAACGCGCCTAAAAGTGCGTCAACCTCTATAGGAAGGGGTAGACATTTACGTGGAAATGTAGCATAGCTATAGGACACTTTTTTACCACCTTCTGTGGAGTACTAACATGTGAGTACTTCGAATATCAACGAGTGGTTCCCAACATTCTACCACTCTCTTATATCGTTTCGTCCAGCGAGGACCTCCACATCTGTATAGGACTACTGGGGTAAATGTTTAAGAAATTTAATTTATCCGCGGTTTTATATCTGAATACGAGGTTAAGGTTACTTGAACGTTATAAGTTACGGTTGACGGAAAAATTTCATGCGACACAGAATACTCATAAAGTTATTTAAAAGAATTTATTAGAAAAATCTAATTTGCAATGGACATTTGGTCCTTTTTTAATATAAAGAGACACTGGAAAAGCTACTGCTCATTTCATGAATAATTTCTGCTTATCCAACTGAATTTTTTTGTTCTACGTTGACAATATATACATATTATGAAATAGCAATCCCAGCTTTTATAGAGAGAATTTCACTACTATCAGGAAGTTCTGATATTTATTACTCTACATACAGCAAAGTTATGAGTTTTCTTTTCTGAAAATAATCAATTGAGAGCTTTACAAGAAAGCGACATCATAGACATTCGTGTTGGAGGCAGATACAGATTATAAAATATTAAAATAAAAAGCTAACTAGGATGTAGAATTTACAAATTTTACTGCTACGAGTTTATTCTAGGCATAACTCAAGTTTCGGTATCACAATGGATTTGACAAGCAAATAAAATTTAAAGTTATTTCTTTTATGTATGTAATCAAAGTGCGGTATATAAAATATTGAACAAATTACTCTGCTTTTACAAAATACCTTAATTTCACATGTGCACTAAAAAAAATGCATTTCAAAGTACAGGCCTTTTACATAACTTTTCTGTTAACTTGTAACGCGTTGTGTTACGTCTGCTATAAATTAAGATAAACATGGAAAATTGAGTGAGTTTGAAGGGGTAGATTAGATATAGATGCACCTCAATAATTGATTTCACGAATGATTAATATTCATTAAGCATGATATTTTAATTCTTTTGCTTTTAGAAAATATAATTTCAATTAAGTAGTTAGTATAAACAAAGCATTAAATAGGATAAAAATTGCGACTATAAAAACCGCTGAAGTAAAAGATGTCATATCATAGAGTGTAATAAATATTTATTGAACGCAGGATGTCATTCAAATAAAAAAACTAGAGTTTATACATTAATAAAAATACGCGGTAAATGCAGAATTGACTCTTAAACGTGGCTAGACGTTCAAGGTAAATTGCACAAATACGTTACTCTTATGTAATTAAGGGGATACTAACCTTGTTAATAAGCATAGATTAGAATTAATACATTGTATTGTCGCAGTTAATAAGAGTTTTATATTTTAATGACAAGTAGTAAAACACCCGACCAAAAAAAATAAATTAATTATTTGCGAGTAGGAAATTAGAAAACCTCAAAAATGTAGCAATACCGGGAAGTTGAAAGTGAACAAAACGCAGCCTTAAGAAAAAAAATATAGTTGTTCCCCCAAAGGTAACAAACGCAACTTCTGTTAAATTTTTTAAACTTACGCTTACACAAGCAAGGTTAAAGGAGTTTGGACATTGAGAGTTCACACCTAAATAATTTTGAATTTTGTGTTTTGTTGAGTTAAAGGAGCTGTTGTTTGAAAAAGGAAAATTGGCATTATGACGAAAGAAATTAATCAAACATAAAAGTGATTCTTTTGTTGAACGATGACTTAGCGATGGGTCAAGTGTTGGTTAAATTTAAGCATAATGTTACCAGTGTCAAATATTAAGAAATATGTACGTATGATTTGAAATTATTTTGAATGGACAATGAAAGAATAAAATGAAAAGTTGGTATTTAACTGTATTCTGACTGTTGTTAAAGGCATTTCCAGAATTTAAGATTTATAATGTCGTGTAATTTACTATGAGAAACGGAAAAGTTTGGAGTGGTTATTTTGTTAATGGATCTAAGGTAATAATCTTTTCTTAGAATTTTTTTTAATAATACCTGTTCAGAATAAGATTTAGAAGTTTAGATTTTTTTTAGGGAAAACATTTGTATTTTATTTGAAATTATTTAATGTCAATTAAAGTTAAGCATAGGTAAAAAAAATTTTGCATTTATTTATGAAGTAGATAGTAATTAGGTCATTGTGAAGGGATATCCTGTCACTGCAGTGATGGAATCGTATTTGGAAAAGGCTTTCTAACATTATTTTGTAATGTTAACTAATAAACAGATTAATTGATTAATTAAATTTCAATAACTTGCATAACTTATAAGAAAAATTCCATAACAAATTACTTTTATATTTTAGTTAGCATCCCGCATAATAAAGACCAGGTTTAGAAATAGCTTTAGGCTTAAATATTATAAAGTCTAGCGGCAGTCATCATAACTTAATGGTTCTACCTTGCAAATCCGAATACAAAACCCTTTTAAAGCTTATGTCGATTATAGATTGACAAATCTGATAAAATTAAGTGGAATATTACCTTTTAACGTATACAAAGAAAAGCAATTTTCAGTTATAAAACTTAATCTTCTTAATATTTTCGTTGATTGACAGAGGGTTATAGAAAACGAAACATTATAAATAGCCAAACTATTTCCAATTTGATTTGTTCAAAGAGTACAAGTAATTTTAAGTAGTCTGGAGACATCCATTGTATTTAAAATCCATTTCGGCTCAAGTGGGTTAACCGGTCTTTTATTAATGGCAGACCACTGTCGCCAACAGGTATGGTCCACAATTCAGTAATTAAAAATTCCAAGAAGATACAACATAGTTATACCATTAGAAAAATAATTGCTATTCGTGACCCTCATTTTGAAAGGGGTTGGATTTGGTTTCTGAAATCTTGTTTTTGGGAGGTTCTGTTAAGTCATTGGATAACAGAAATATGACGTAAATAATGGTTAGAGTAGGGATTAATATATAACTTAAGGCTTTAGCCAAGAGAAAAGAGATTCCAATGGGGTTGTTTGTTGTAAAAAGGTAGAAAGTCAAAGAGGTTCGCGGGTAGCGTTCTCCGGCAACACAGATATGATATTGCATTTAGTATCACGATAGTGAAATTGGAAAGGAGTAATTAACTCTTCCAGTTCGCGAGGGTTACGCCCGTGTGTTCGAGGATTTATCAGTGATATAAAGTAAAGAATAAAAAGCTTGTAGGCGTGTGACGCACAAGTTAAGTTAAATTATCAACAAGATTCTCTCCCCCAATTTAAGAGCTGTTCTGCGTTGGAAGGCAAGCCATCAAAAAATGGACGATTTTTAGTAAGTAAGTTTTTATAGTTAAGTTAGCATGACCAATTTTTAGTTAATTTATATGTTAGGACGTTTTGGCTATAAACCGTAGGATTAATTTAGTGTAAAATTTATAGTATAAGTTTTCTTTCATATAAAATGTTTGAGAATTACTTATGTACGTAAAATTATCATAATTCCATATCAACCATTTAATCTAAATTAAAATCAAAGAATTTCCGAATGCAAGAGGTTCACGTTTATTGCTCTGTTAATTAAATAGTTTTGTTTGCCGTTGATTAAGTCAATAGTTTTTTTTTTAGTTTTTTGATCATGAAAGTTGCATAAGTAGTCAAAAAGTTAGGAATTGATTAAAAGAAACAATTGTCCTCCTTGGGATGACAAGTCTCTCAAGGTTTTGCACGAACATTTGGACATTCTCGACTTGTCTGGCGTCCTTGGTAATTGTCATTAAACCACAATATTTATGGAAGGTAAGTGCCAATTTTTTTTTGTAGTATATTATATATTAATTTAGCCTTTCTGCAAAATTTTAACCCTCTATATGATCCACGATCTTCCGCTAGCTAGTGCCGGTGACCCCTCTTTAATTTTTGTTTTACAGGTCGCCCCCATTTTATAATTTTACTGAAAAATATATACTTAGTAGCTTTTCCGCCTGTAACAGCTTTTCATTTTACAATTTTATGTAATTGTGACAAACTTAATGAATATTTTTACGGGGTTGAAGGCAAAGGTAAGGTATAATTTGGTAAAATTTAGGATACCGAACCAATGGCGATCAATGCTGAATAACCGTCTTCCGTGTAGGGATAATATCGGAGGAAATGCTGTGACAGTTGAATTGGCACCATCCAGTTGTGACAAAGAAAAAGCCTTTCAGAGTAAGTGAATAGTAACATAGTTCGTTTGTATTGCAACCATTTTATTTATCGTTTTTATTTATTATTTTTATTTCTAATTTTTTTATTCTCTTTTATAATTTCTTCCATAGGAATACACTCCCACACCACTGTAGTTAACTGAAGCACCCATTAATTATTATGGGATTCTCGCCTCTTTGGGACAAATCAAAATTTATAAGTTATAGCCCGTTTTGCTCGTAACAAACTGTTCCATGACCTATAACATACTTAGTATTTTACAACTAGTATCGAGACAATTCACGTATTCATGTAAAGTATCTCTTTAGTCTCTTTAGTTTTGTAGAATTACATACAAAGTATGCAATTTTACGTAAATATATAGTTTTAGAAATTAATTTTACAGCGTAGATTGTGAATTCATATAATGCTCTGTAATATGATGTAATAATACTGATTAATATGAATCTTCAGCACTTCCTGTGCAAACACGAGTCATCTTGTTCAGGTGGTTCAGTAATATGATGCTGTAACGCTAACTAACGGGCTCCATTATTAAGCACGCTTTTGGTCGTGTCTGAACATTGGTTTTCAGTGTAAGTATCCATCTAGTGAATTCCTGAAGTTTGTAACTGCCTGAAGTAAGTACGTCGTACTTCTTATTAAAATGTTTAGTTGCATTCCAAAACTAATTCTATAAAACTCGCGACAACCGTTCCTGGTATTTCTAATTTACCCAGAATTACGCTAGTAAACCAACTATGAATTTGTCTGGCCCAATTAAAAAATTTCTTAGGATAAAATATCTTTGAAAATATCGGAGGAACATGAGGTAGGTATTTCAAATAAGACAACTACCATGGGTATTGGGTATAAATCACGTTATAGTTAATATAAATACGAAGCATAAAAATGGGATATTCCACCAAAAGTGTTCGAGTTTGTCGTTAAAGCATTGATAGATTGATATCCGACGATGCTCCGAGATGTGGAATTCAATGGAGTGGAAACGGACGACGGTTCCCATTCTACATTTACAGGACCCCTCGATAGCAACATCTATCTTAATAATTGACCGATGACTTCCATAAAAAAGCATTAAGTAGTAAGTTAGGCTGTCCAAATTGACCGCCAGTAGATTCTAGGGAAAGTGAAAATGCTTCGACCACAACTGCAAAAGCCGTTCAAACCCGCTGAAAATGGTATACTGATAAAAATAAGATTCTCCATTTTTCACTCTTCTCGAAGAAAAATACGAAAATATTAAGCAGCTTTTAAACTTAAAGAAATTCCAACTGCAAAAATAATTCTATAAGAATGTTCAATTCTCTTTAAACCAGATACCATTAAATGACATTTTAAACAAGAGAAACGACGGAAAATAACGCATCTTGAGTGTAAGATAACTATATAGTAACAAGTGTTGCCCCCCTCTTTTAATTTCATTTCTACTACTCTCGTAATGGTAATCTCAAAGTGAACCACGAAGTATTCTTACCAAACAAATATCAACTGGCAGAATTTTTTCTTTCTTCAGAAACTAAGATCTTGACCAACAAGAATACATTTTATATAATGAATAAATGGTTCGAGAACTCTACACAATTTCAGTTCTATACTTTTCACCGGTTGCCTATCCCCAACAATGAGACACCTCAGGGAGAGTTCAATCGTAAGAGTTTCTGTCGTGCGTATATAATTTTTTTTTAAATTTTTATTTGGTTGACCTTAATTACCTCCACGGGTCCCATATAGTTATATAATGGTTACTGCTCAAAACGTGAAACATCTGTCCGTTTAATATACAATTATTTGAATAGATTATGATTTTAAACAAAATGTGGAGTACTTATAAATTAGGTCTTACTCATATGACTGTTTATCCAAGTATTGTGAATTTGAAACCATATACGAGTCACCCACGTGTCTTTCCTATCTTGTGCTGCTGCAGGGCTCTCGTACCTTTATCTGTAACTTCAAATATGTGTTACTGTTTTGTAGTGTTATCCCTATTTATACAAGAAAACCTCAATTTTGTAAGTAATTACATCAAGAAAAATTTCTTAATTTGCTTTTCCAAATCCCGTATCTCGATCACAATTATTCCAAAATGCAGTGGTTCACTTACAAGGTAACGTAATAACCCAACTCTCTTTTTACCTATCTATAACTACGGGTAGTAATAGTACTGGCAAATATTATTTAATTGGTTTTTACTTTCCTTAAAATTTGATTTTATTCTGGTTCTTTTAGTTTTGTGTTGACTGTCTTTGTTTGTGACCGTTTTGATGTCTTGTCAAGTGTTTTAGTCTCGTTTTCTCTTCGGTTTTACTTTATTCCTCTGGCTATTTATACTCTCTGGAAAAATTACTTCTAGGCAAATGAAACTCTATCCTTCTTGCCAACAAATATATTTTCATTTAATTATAGACTTTTTCTTTTTTTTTTACAATCTCTTATCTGGTTTTCAATATCACATACCCGTAGGTTAACATTATCAAATAAAACTTAAAATTCAAATTCTTTCTTTTTACCAAAAGTCATCTGCCCTCACCCTTTTATTTGTTTTTTTTTAAATCCTTCAACCTTAGATATCTCCTTAACTACCCTCAGCCTACTTACTTCAATATCGTATTTTTACATAGATCTCCTTTATATCCGTATACATCTTAATTAAATATACATAAATAATTACTCCAAATCCCAATTTTTTAAAAAAGTCTTTAGTTACTTAAATTTGCTCACAGTTTTAAATATTCGACCATATTTTATATATAAAATAGGCTCTTAAATTTAAACATCTACCTAATCAAACAATCCCTCCAATTCCGCATTCGATATATCTATACACGGACACAACCAACACACCAAAAAAAAATGGCTTAAACGCTTCTAACACCAATGAATGTGATCGCCATTAAAATACGGTAGAGTGTCTTAAGAACAACGACTAGCAAGAGCTCACGGGGCGGTGTTTATAATCCAAGCCACAACAAAACTACTTACCCAAAGTATGTTTAAGTCTATTCCAATATTATTATTATTAATAGTCTTTATTATTATTATTATCAAATTATTACAGAGACAAAAGATATACAAACTAGTATAGTACAAAAAATATAAATAATTGGATAACCATACAGTTGCTGAAGTAGGCCACAGAAGAGGCGAAGTTTAGCTGTAAGCTACTCTTACACTTAACCTCTACTGAAGCTAAAATTAAAAGTAAAAAAAGGCCGCGGAGTTTTAAATCTTCATTAATTCGTTCTTGAGCATTAAACATATCGCAACTAGGAAAACTATAATAAAGATACTTTAAATGTCAGATGTATAAAGAGAGAAAACAATGGGTCCAAGAATGGAACCTTGGGGAACCCCAGATAAAACTATGTCGACGAATAGAGTTGGTTAACCATAATTTTCTGGGATCTGTTAGTAAGATAAGATTGTATAAGAGACACCACTGACGAGCTAGCACTATAATATTTAAGTTTAGAACGCAAAAGCCTATGATTTACTGTATCGAACGCTTTCGAAAAATCAAGAAGAATAAGAAAAGTTATAAGTCCATTATCTCGCGCACGTAAGATATCATCAGTAACGCAAGCCAGAGAGGTATTTGTATTAAAAAACTTACGAAATCCAGATTGAACATCAGAAATTAAATTAATCGAAACAACATAGTCATATAGTTGAATGTACAAAACCCTTTCTAATATTTTAGAAAATGCAGTCAGAATACTTATAATACTTTCATCCGACAACAGCTTGCAGTTGGGAATTTTTGGTATAGGTATACCTATAGCCTCTTTCCAAACATCCGGAAAAACACTGAATTCAATGCCAACTTTTAACAATATGAAGAATAACTTGCTCGATGTATGGAAAACAATACCTAATCATGAATAAAAACAAGGGATCCGAACCATATGCATTTGATTTAGAATGATTTAAAACATTGCGTATATCCTCAACAGTTACCAGCTTAAATTCTAAGCTATTAGAAGGGTTAACATTGTTGTTGTATAATCAATCTTTTTGTTACATAAGGCGTCATTTTCTTTATAGACTGATGAGAAAAAGTTGTTTATCTTATCAGGGTTAGAAAGTTCTAAAGGCAAGGCAGCATTACCTGAATTCATAATTTTTAAAGAGCTTAAGGCAGACCATGTTCGTTTCGGATTATTATCTTTAGGTATATTGTATATATAGGTTCTTTTTGCTTTCCTAATAGCCGAAATAGTGCTATTGCAGAGTTGTTTATAACTACCCCAGTCAAGGGGAGAATTACATAACTTGAATTTATTAAGGGCCAAGTCTCTACGCTTCATTAATTATCTAATATCACTCCCCTGTCATTGATATATCTTACAGAAACAAACATTTCCTGCTTTAAATCTTTTAATTTAATGGTTTCATGTTCTCTGTTTAAAACTTGCTCTAAAATAGTATCTTCTGATAGTTGAGCATTTGTATATAAAACTGTATTTTTTTCCCATATTACATCAATTTCAAGATCAAGCTCTTCCTCGCTCTAGTGGATATTGATCATCACTAATATCGATCTCTTCCAATGTGGCTTTTTTCTTTTTTTTAACTTGTTCTAAGTCCTTCATCATTTCTTTCGGGATCTACAGTACTAAGTTGCTTTGGCAACTTTTTTTTGTACTTCAGATTTATCTAAGGGATATAAACCTCAGACCTTAAAACCCGCTCTAACTTTTTCTGTATTTCTTTTAAGCAAGAGTTCAAAATCTTAAGAAATATTTCTTTTGGATCGGTTCTACTATGTTTTGTCTTCTATTCAGTCAACATTTTACTCCATTTACCCTTCAAAAGCTTAAAAATGCCACATCCAATTGTTGACATCTTCCAGTACTGTTTGGCGGAAGTAAAATGAACCTGGCTTGACATTCTTGTATGACTTTTAGAGAGACATGGTTACTTAGATTATTTCCAATCATTACTTTATTGTCATTTATATCCAATTTTTTAAAATATAGTAAAACAACCTTTGGAACTAATCTTCTAGAAGGTCCATATGAACTATCCATTTTTAGAACAGTTATAATCAGTTCGTTTGGACCTCCTTCTGTCCAAGTGGCGTATAAATGCTCTAACATATAAAACATAAGGAGGTAACAATTTGCCCATGGCACTCGCAGCAAACATCACAGATGTGCTGCTTTTTTATAAATCAATTATTCGTTCTGAGTGACGACATCCTTTGCGAACAATAACATTTTGTGTTTTTAGGTCATCCGTCATGTTTGTCTCATCATAATTTACTATTATTTCTAGATGGACATTTCTTGTGATGATTCTGTAATTTAGTGCTCGTGAGTACCCAATAAATTGCAGATCTGCACGTCATAAATTTACACTTACAATGCACGTGTGATTATGTACTTATGCCCCAAGTCATGATTATTTGAACCAAAACTGACGTTAAAGCATTTGTTACCATTACCTTTTCTTTGTAGATTAATGTTAACGCCAACAACATTCTTACCAAACTCTAAATATATATATATATATATATATATATATATTATATGATATATTATTATATATATATTGCTGTGAAAAGTTGACCCTTGTGCGTGCCACTAAAAGATTAATGTGATAACTCCTCACTTTGGGGCGTCACAAAAAGGGCATTGCGAAACAGATACTTGTGGTTTGTAAACTTGAAATTGTTCACTTACCTTCGTTTTTTACTTTGCCTGGCTAGCTCAACGAAATTTACGGAGTTTTCAAAATGAAATAAAACGCAGCAATATCACAAAGCATTTATACAATATGAAATATGTTCGTTTATACAAAAGCATTTACAACATCGTTTCTTCTAAACATAAAATAATTCCCAAGAAGTCTTTGTTACAAAAATATTGTTGCTTACCTTATTTTACATTTACAGAATTAAACTTATTTTTTTGAGGATCCTTTACCTGATTATAAATTATTTCTACGTTGGTAAGATTTGCTTTGGCCAGAAGAAATCCTTAACATATAATCTATTAAAGGTCAGAATACATCAAACTCTGAACACAATCTCTGGTAAAAAATCCCTCACACAAAAAAGAATTATTAGAATTATCTTAAACTAGAGCCAAATACTCTAATATCAGTTAAAAATAAATCTAACAGTGATACTGCAGAATCCACAAAACGCTTGTCGTAATTAAAAATCTTCTTATTATAATTTGATGTCCAAATCGGTTTCAAAGTTTTTCCAAATTAAAATTCCTGATTTCCAACAGCAATTTCAAGGTACCTTTATGGGTTAAATCTTCTTGTCAATTATTTAATACATCTTTAAAAAAAGCTTTATATTGAAGAATGTTTGCCTTTCCTTCGTAATTTTTGTATGTAATTTGAGTTTAAAAACATCACTTCAATATTCATTGCAACCTCGCAATTATGTTTAGTGCATACTTCTATATAACGCAACGGCTAGCGCTTTTAAAATAACATTTCTTGATCTACTTTAAGCATCGACTGCATCGGATCAAAATTAATGAATCAATTTTTTTTCGAAACGATAAGCGCTCCTTTATATACAAATTGTGTCTTTTCTGGAATTTTACCACAATAATTTCGAACATTTTGATGTAAGAGTACCCGGAATACCCAATTAGCGTATACAATTTCGACATTTTAATACCTTTTTATCTGTTCTAGGTATCCCTGACGCTTTCTCTGTCCTTGTTTTTCATATACTATTATTGCGGGGTCGCATACTAATTCAAAAGGTATTGGATTATTCCAGGGATTTTGCAAATTTTTTCGATGTTTAAGCAGCTTCTTGGAATAAAATTGTTTATTTATTGAGTTTATACGTAGTTTTTAATACCGATGACTCATATTCTGAAAGTTCTTGATTTAGAACCAATTGCCAAAATCCAGGGTTTAATTAATGTAAACTTTGATTGCTTTTTAATGCAAACGCGTTTGCCTTTTATTGTAATTACCCGAAATTATTTATATTTATGCTAAATGCGTAAAGCACCAAATTTTATCAAAAAAGTATAGATTTGCAGTCACATCGAAATACGTTTTACGGTATCTTACAATTTACATACCCAATTTACGTTACTTGCTATTTATTTACAATAGGTTTGCCTTTATAAGGCGAATTATTTATATTTATACTAAATTAATAACCAATATTATAAATAATATAATTCTTGAGTGACCATTGCAGAATAATTACTATCTTCTTTAGCATACGGGTTTAGGTCTTGCTGATTTAATATACAATATTTTATATAAGGCCTAAATTTATCATATATTATATTTTATGCTTGATACATTCTAGGTACAAAGTGAGGATGGTTGAAATTGACATCAGTGTTTGGAATAAAATAATGTTTTTATAGAATAAATATTATTAAATAGTGAAAGTAAAATGACAGTGTCATTTTGATAGAAGTTTATTATAATAATTATTATAATATATAATAATTATTATAATAAACTTCTATCAAAATGACACTGTCATTTTACTTTCACTATTTACATTAATATTTATTCTATAAAAAACATTATTTTATTCCAAACACTGATGTCAATTTCAACCATCCTCACTTTGTAGCCTGTGATCAAGCATAAAAAAAATATATGCGAAAATTTAGGCCATAAAAAAGAGTATTTATTTAAATCCAGCAGACCTAAAACCCTACAAAGAAGAAGTATTATATATATATATATATATATATATATATATAAATATAGTTATGACGTTTTTTTGGGATACACTCGTTCGTAAAATAACAACTATCGTGTCAAATTGTAATTTATGCTCTGACGTTTCGGCATGACGTTTATGTCTTATTCGTAGACCGAAAATTAACGAAGTTAGTGATTACAATATCTTAACAAGGTATAACTAAACTACTTACACAATTACTAATGACTAGAGTTGTACATACATGTACTAATTAATGACATATAACTATGAGTGATTGAAAAAAAATAAAAATTGCTTGAAATCAATTTTTCAAAGTTGACTATTTCTAATAATTTAAAATCGTAGCACTGCTGTAAGGATGCTAAAAAGAGGTACAATATGTAGATGTTGTTTTTGGTATTGCTCAAATTGTCATGGATTATCTGTTAGATTCAGTCATAGATTTATTACCATTCGACATTCCCTGAGCATTTAATAGAATATACTCTATACATATTCAATTGTTTCAATTCGAAATTGGTTTTTACTTACGAAAAAGAAGTTAATTACAGTATCCCTTTCCTTGACACCATAGTCAATAGATCTCCTACTAACATGTTGTATTTCGACATATACAAAAAACCTACAGACTCCGGTATGTACTTAAATTATCATTCCAACCACTCTTTCAATCATAAACTTAATACTATAACATGCTTAAAAAACCGGATTACAAAAATTAGCGAACCACATTTAGTAAAAAAAAATTTAAAACAATTAGAACATACTCTACTAAACAACGCATATCCAAAACCCCTACTGAAAAGATTACTTAACTCTAACAACCTACAAACTTCAACACTAGACCGACCACTAGTTACAAAATTCAAGAAATTACCATTTATTCAAAATTTAACTCCTCAACTAACAAAAATTTTAAAACAACCAAATATTCTTATAGCTTGCACATACGATAAACCGATAGGAAGGTTGTTCACCAAACTAAAAGATAATACAGATAAATTATTATTCAGCAATATCGTATATCAAATAAAATGTAGTTTCTATAGAACCTACGTGGGCCAATCCAAGCAATGGTTAAAAAACCGCATAATCCAACATAAAAGTGATGTCAGGACTGGTAAACCAAGTTGTACATTGTCGCTTCTTCTAAATTCAACAAGTCACACAGCGGAATTTGAAGATACTAAAATTCTAGATGTTGAAAGCAACTACCACAAAAGGCTATTCTTAGAATCTTTTTCCATTAAACAGCAATCAAATCCAATCAACAATAAACATGACACAAATAACCTGAGTGTAGTGTATTCAGCGCTTTGCAAATTCAACAATAACCGTTCCCACATACAGACACATTAGATCCTTTGCATCTCCTTCAAATTATCCATAATATAGTCACCTTCCAATCATCTTGTTCGTTACCATTTAAAAATACAGAAACAACATCTACATATTCGACTTTAGCATCCTTACATCAGGTGATGCTATTTAAATTATTAGAAAGAGTACAGACTTTGCAAACCGAGATTAGATTCGTCAATGAAGATTTTTTTCAATCACTCATAGTTATATGTTATTAATTAGTTCATGTATGTGTTTTTTAAGCGTTTAGTAAAATTGATTAGTTTAAGAATTCTGTTCATGAACACGCCATAATATTTATATGTAGATTATATGTATGCAAAAATACTTTGAGACTGATTCTATTATCGGTGTATAATGATTCAAACCATTTATATAATTAAATCTAATTATTCTATATGAATTACGTACTTACGATGGTTTTAGTCAGTCAAATAATTTGGTATTAAATAAATTAATTCTCCTGTTTAAGTCTTTATGTAGACTTTACTATTATCTTTTTTTTTTGGAGATAACACATTTTATAGTATATGATAATTACTGTTTTTAGTGTAGAATATTTTTGTAAGTATTGCCTATGAACCTTAGATCTACTATAATTTGGTTCTATCACCTTTTCCATATCTCCAGCAATAAAAGCATTTCCTTAATACTGAAACAACAAAGCTATAATAGGACTGTAGGTTTACGCTAATTCAATCTTTGGCTTAGGGTTGTCATGAACAGAACTTGAAGCCTTAATAACTGATGCTAAGATAGGTTTTTGTAGCACCAGAATGACTGCCCGGAAACCATCTAAAGCTTTCAGAAAATACTGAAAGTAAACATTCTTCAACACATCGCATAATTTTAATGCCTAGCAGATGCACAGACTCATAATAATTCAGGGCGCAAAATTATTAAAGCTCATAAAATCACTAATGTTAATTATCGCCTTCATTTTAGCAGTTTCAGAAACTTGATCTAACTTAAGAATTCTTATCGAACCCCATAGTATTATATTAGAATTGAATAATTTACAAATTCTAATCGTTAAATGATTCAAACCATTTATATAATTAAATTAAAATTTATATGAATTATTTAGTGGAGTTAACAGAAAATAATGGTATTTATAAATTAATTTCGGCTAAGTCTTATGTAAAATACAATTTTAGATAAATAAATAGAAATACTTTTTGAATATTTTTGAGATTCCTAAAAAAATCTACTTAATTTGGTTTAACACCCCTTTTCCACTCTCCCAGGGAAAAGGCAGTCGCCAGACACGGTGAAATAGGATAGCCAGAAGACTGCCTGGAAACCCTAAAGCTCAAAATTCTAAAAGTGACGTCTTCAATCACTCTCAAAAAATGCCTAGCAACGACGACTCATAAGTATTCAGGGCGCAATAATTATTAAAGCTCAAAATAACACTATGTATATTATCGCCTTTGTTTTTACAGTTTCAGAACTTACTAACTGTCCTATCAATCCCTATATACAGGGTTGGGATAAAGTATGGAACCAAGTGAATATCTTTAAAACGAAAAGGACAATATTTATGAAACTTTGTAGATAAATGCAATGAGGCAAAATGCATCTGATGTGATTTTTTTTGTTAATAATGTACTTTCGGTTTTGCCGGAAATGCCCTCAATTTTTTTTAATTAATTGAGACACCCTGTATATTTTTGCAGATCTTAATAGATCTTGTTATTTCGAATTCATACATACCGGGGATAATGGAAATAATCTGTAAAAACGAGACACTAAAGCACTTCAGTACAATCACTTTTAAGTTTTTACGCATTAGAATAAAAACTATTTAGATTAGGAAATTGATGTTTACTTTGTATTAAACATGTACTGTTTAGTAAAAAGTAAAGTAGCTGTTGGAAAAATGTCAAGACAAACTGTCAAGTTAATTGAAATTTACGGTAATAAATTGTACGGTTAAAAATGGTACATTTAAGTGAGAAAGATGGAATTAAAATATTAATGATGATTGGTTTTGGCGGTCGTGTTAGAGCTAGGGAAGAAGTTTGTCATATTTTTAATGATTTGCATCCTGAAAGAAATCCTATTGAAAAGAGTAATTCAGGAATTTATTAATAGACTTGCATATTGTCAGGAAGTAAACGGCGAGCATTTTGATGATGATTTTGTTTGAATTAAATTCAATATTATTCTCATTCTCGTTAATCTTATAAATAAAATTTATTATTGAGTAAATGTAAAGTACTTTAGTATCTTGTTTTACAGATTATTTCCATTAACCCTGGTATGTATGAATTCGAAATAACAAGATCTATCAAGATCTGCAAAAATATACAGGGTGTCCGATTTAAATAAAAAAAAATTGAGGGCATTTCCGGCTAAACCGGAAGTACATTATTAACAAAAAAATCATATCAGATGATTTTGCCTCATTGCATTTATCTACAAAGTTTCATAAATATCGTCCTTTTTGTTTTAAAGATATTCACTTGGTTCCATACTTTATCCCAACCTTGTATATATATATATATATATATATATATATATATATATATATATATGCTTTTGTGTACACATAAACCGGTAAATTTTCTTAAGAGCAAACCCGAGCTTGGAACAACTCTCCAATATATACCTTTTACAAAAGGGAAAGCTTTGACGCTTTAAATAATTGTTATACTGCAAAATCTTAGCTATAAATTTGATATTGTTTTCAATTTCATAAATAAAATTAACGGACTTTACAAAACTGCAAAATTAAGTATTTACATAACTTACTACCTCCAGATTACTATGTTTAAAGGATATAAAAATACAGACTTCTTCCAAATTAAAATGCCTGCAGGATAACGCCAAATAACCATCAAATCCATAATGTTCGTAACTGAATAT
This sequence comes from Platerodrilus igneus, assembly GCA_036346225.1. Taxonomy (NCBI): domain Eukaryota; kingdom Metazoa; phylum Arthropoda; class Insecta; order Coleoptera; family Lycidae; genus Platerodrilus; species Platerodrilus igneus. The sequence goes on along the minus strand of JARFIW010001279.1, from coordinate 660,046 downwards.
GATTCATCCATTCAAATTAAAAAATGAATTCTCCAGGCTTAATCGTCCATGCGATAACCAATGTGTGATACTGTACTTTTCAAGCACAACAGCCGGAAATCCTAAAACATCTGTCCCGCATAAACTAAATTTGTCCATAAGAGATACGACAATACTAATAACGAGAAGGAGAGGCCCTAAAGCAATAAAAATTAGTTAAATGAAAATACGTTCACTTACGATTCGTGTTTAACTCAACAACACGACTATCAGCTTCCTTAAAAATTACAGCAAAATCAATTTTCTAAACGATCATATGGCTATTTTTATCAATCCAGATCAGATATCTGTTTAACAATGAAAACCCATGCACCAGTCAAAACTCTATATAAACATTTTCACCGTAAATAAAGTGTACGGAGATCCACCAAAAGTGTAGGGTTATAAATTGTACGGCCACTATGCCAAATCCTGTACTCCGTAGCACTTTGCAAAAATGGCGTATGTATTTTCAACTTACGTTGTTCACGATTGAAGACAAATTTGTGTTGTGTCGCCGATAATGGAAAAAGTAGGGACTACAACCGGTACCTTTCTTTAATTAGTAAACCAATTAATTTAAATCATTAAATAAATAATAGACAAATGCTTGACAATCACATTAATATAGATTTGTACAAAAAAGAAAATTTATATACAGAGCGTTTGCTAAAGATGCGCTTAACAATACAAAAAAGTAAGTGTTGAAAGGAAAGAAAATCAACACGTTACAGGTTATACGCTTATAATTTTTTTTAATTTTAACAGGATATACATTTGCCATATTTTGACATCTACATATACAGTAAAACAATTTGCTATAAACTTAAGTTCTATCCAACTCGAAAACTACCTACTAACCAGTAAATTGGATATTAAAATTAATAAATTTAGCCAACCCTCCCCCCCCCCCAGTTGTCCTAGGTTAGTAACCGCAAACTCTTTCTAAGCTTCTAAAATTTTACGTTAGATAGAGCCTTACTATGTATGTCCTCCGCCAGTTTCTCTCACTAGATAATTTAACTGTATCTTAGCGATGTCGCAAATTAACAAACCGTTTTACTCCATAGAAGACCATTTCTTTAGTAAGCAGTTGCTGTTGCTATATCATTTTTTCTTGTGCTATGCTTTTAGAAATGCCGATTTTATCGTTTCTTCACTTCTTGAATTAATGTATTAAACTATCCCTTGTACAGTAAAAACAAAGTATTTGTTATTATACTAGGTGTTTTCGTGTTCGATTTTTCCAGGAACGGGCGTAAATAATGCTGCTGTTTGCAATAATACAAACTTATCCTCATTGTTATACTCCCTGGAGCCAAAGGTAATGCGACTGTAATTCTAAACCGTACAGAAAACAAAGAAAAGATTAAACAATTATTATAAGACGGTTCCTACACTCCTATAACAAAAGACCCCACTTCAAAGCTTGAACGGGAAATTTCAGCACTTATCAAATCCTCTAATATTCCCAAAACTATCCAAAAACGCATACCTCGCGAATCTAAACCACCTCGCTTGTACGGCCTTCCTAAAGTCCATAAACCTGATGTCCCTCTCCGTCCGATAGTTAGCACAATTGACTCGCCAACTTACCATCTGGCAAAATACCTAGCAAATTTCTTAAAACCTTATTCCGGTAACACCCCTACTAATGTTTTAAACTCCACTCATTTCCTAGAACTAATTGCAAATATTGAGCTACGCCCTAATGATACACTAGTCAGTTTTGACGTAACATCCCTATTTACAAACGTACCTGTCATAGACACTGTCTCCATTATTAAACAACTCCTACCTCAAGAATATGAATTTGAGTACCTGGCCACGTTCATTGAAAAATGCTTAACTTCTACCTATTTTGTCTTTGACGGACAATTTTACAAACAAACTTCGGGAACACCAATGGGCTCACCTCTATCCCCTATTGTGACCAATATATTCATGGATTCTTTGGAATCCAAAAACTTGGCTCCGTTATATAGATGACACTTTTGTAATCTGGCCCCATGGACACCAAACGCTCATTAATTTTCTAGAATAAAGAATCAACATAAAGATTATAAGTTTGCTATAGAAATTGAAAACAACGGAACTCTGCCATTCCTTGACGTTTTGGTGGAGCGCTAACCTAACGGACGACTATGTCGTTCCGTATATCGTAAACCCCCCACACACAGACAGATACCTACATGCGTCGTCACATCATCATCCCTCACAAAAATCATCGGTAATCAACTCTCTAGTCCATCGTGCAATTAAGATTTCACAACCAGAACACCTATCTAATGAACTGCCCCATCTTAAAACTAGTCTTATAAAAAAACGGCTATCGTAACTCGGATATCGGCAGAGTAATAAACCGGCATCTGCATCCTACACGAACCTCCAAACCACGCTGTAATCCCGATACACGATCTTTAGCAATCCTTTCATATATACACAAAGTAACACACCGAATTGGCAAAATTCTACGTAAACACAACATCAAAACAATCTATAAATCCACTAAAAAATTTTTACAAATATTTCCAACCCCAAAGGATTCCGAAAATAGTCTTACAGCCCCAGACGTATATAGTATACCTTGCAGCTGCGACTTAGTGTGTATAGGAGAAATAGGACGGTCAGTACAGGTGCTTAAGAACAAGCCAGTACAATCGCTCAGCGGTGGCCGAACACCAACGTGAAACAGACCATACCATTAACTTTGACAAGACGAAACTAATTGCTATAATTTCATTTTTCTATAATAGAAATATTAGAGAATCCATAGAAATCAATAAAAATTCTAATAATCTAAACAAATACGATGGCTACTACCTTTCCCCCATTTGGAAAACAAGCCTATGTTCACAACAGTGGAACCGTAGCGTTCACTAATCGCCCTATATAAACTACCACTTTCGCTAATTTCACCAGTTACTTCGCCACAAGACACCTCTTGGCTTTGAATGGGCTAGTGAGTCTACTAGTTCACGAGTTCATCTACTCTTTACACTTTCACGTGTGTGCTTAATATTATCATTTTTATCTTTATTATTATTTTTACGTATTTTCTTTTCTTGTCCTGATGAAGCCCCTTGCAAAAGCGGGCGAAACGTCGACCTTAGTTTATAAAATGAAACGGTCCAAACCTGGAACCATAAATATTTAACACTCATTTTTGAAGTTTCAAAATATTGTAGATTCCGCGAACTATAGGTTCAAAATTAACGCACAGTTTGTTTTAAGAATTTAATTATATACATCCATTTAGAATAATATTTAATTTAATATGAATATTAAGTGATAAAATATTGTTCAGCTCTTTTAAGCAGTAACTCTAGAAAACTTGTAAAACTTACGATAAGTTGATAAAACTGATCATTAGCTGATTTAAATATTGAGCATGCTTTCACTATTTTCTTCGTAATCGTGGGAATAACTGCTGCTATATGATGAAACTGGACGTATTGCGAAAGATTTACCGAGAAAAAACGTAAGTATAGTAAGTACCTGCAATTGCAAAATGGCTTACTTTCAAATTCAAGTGCAATATTATTAATTTTTATATTTTTTTTGTATGGTTCATTTACAACTCGCTCGTGTTCATCATATTGCTTTTCTTTTGCGAATATTATTTTTAATTTAAATAAATCAATTTTAAAGGCGCTTTGTGAGTTTCATGACAAGAAATGTCTGTTGATTATTTTGAAGTTAGATTATGTGAAAAATAATCCGTAAATACTTAGAACAAGCAACTTTTCTTATGAGAAATCAAATGAGTCTCTGACAACGAAAAATTTTCATGCACCACAGAATACTCATGGTATCTTAAGAGTTCATTATAAAATTCTCTTTTGTAATAAATATTTGGTCCTCTTTTAACATAAAAAGATTTGATACATAATTTCTGTTTAGTCAACGAACTTTTTTTTGCTACGTTGGCATTATACAAATAATTCGGTAGCAAAACCTTTTTGGTGAAATAGTAGTGTCAGTTTTATAAAAACTAAAGAATTTCACTTCTGTCAGAGATTCTTATATTAATGACTTTACATACAGCAAATTTAGGAGTTTCGCTTTTCTAAAAATAATCAGGTGAGAGCTTAACGTTCGTATAGTAGTCAGATACAGGTTATAAAATATTAAACTGAAAAGCTAACGTGGATATAGATTATAGAAATTTTTTTGCTACAAAATTATGTAACGCGTTGGCGTCGTAATAGAAACCGGATGCAAAAAGAGAAAAATTTATATTAAACGTATAAATTAATATTGCTTTACCCTGTATATTCTGATTTCACCAAATAATAGTGTTCATTAGTTAAATATTTCAGAAATTGTTTGTTTTATCAAGGATAATAAACTAAAAACCCAAAAGCATAGTGTTATTTATGTGTAATATATACTGGAACGTAACTGAGGTTCATAAATTACTCACAAGAACCGCAAAAATGCGAAATAAATTTCAATATTACGTATTATAAAACCGAATACAAAGGCCCAATCATAAATAATTATTCAAATAGTTTTGCAAACAAATAATTACAAACTAAAATTTCACAGTGTCATTTTAAAAAAGTTTTAAAAATAATTTAAAAAGTGAACGACAGTAAAATTATTAATAGGAATTTTTCGTATCATAGTTATCCCAAATATAGAAGAGCTTTTTACACTTTGTAATGGAATTGAGAAAAATTTAACGTTAAATGGAAACAAGTGTAGTTATAATAGAAAGTAAATCCCAGACAAAACAATATTCATACAATTTAGTTAATTACTTAATAACACAAACGCTGTTTTAACAAAACTTATCAATCTCAGATTGCAGATAATTTGATCACATCATACAATACAACGTAAGACGATTCAAAGTATTTACTTATCTGGCTGAAGAAAGAAGAAAACGCTAAGTACATAACGTTAACATAATTGAACCATATGACATCACGCATCTTTTCTGTGATTCGGTCCATAAACCCAATAGGAAGATAGTACTATAACATAATCCAGAATGCATGAGGAATAAGAAGAAAAATAACGGATTCTAGACAGTAAACGGAAAATCACGAATTGATTATTCGCGAGTTGTAACCGTGAACGTACGCGAGGGTGATCCTTGAGAGGTTAACCAAGTACACCTATTCGGTTATGAATTAAAAACTGGAGTTAAAGTGTTGAGATCAGCGGATTTTGACAGAACCCACATTATAAATAGATTGGGGCAGATTGGTTTCAAAGCAGTAAAGATCGGATAGAAGAACCCAATGACACATTAATTCAATCCTGGCTCCAAACAATTCTTTATCCACATTAAGACGTAACTGTAAGCTATAGCTCGTTAGAGATTGCTTTTTTGTAATTGTTGGTGGCATTTATACATAATGTTTGTTTTGTAAAAAGATTGATAAAATTATACAACATCCATCCTTAGTTAAAGTATATTGTTAAATTACTAAATGTTAAAAATCTGGACATTGCAAATTAAATTAAGGATTTGAGGACCTGTTGTAAAGTAGTATAGTTGGATCATCAAGGTTATGGCAAATTGAATATCAGCTGTGTTAATTTTGCAGTAATTTCGATAGCTACTGATGGTAGAGAAAAGTGGACATGTATACGAAATCACATTGAAATAAATGATAATAAACAAACAACAAATTACTTCAAACACTTACCTTTACGGCTATAACGAAGCAAAGCACATTTATATTCATGCGGCCGTACAAACGGATAACGATAAAAACAAACTTCTACGAAATACAAAAGTCGACTCTTCCATGTGGTTCTACGTAGAACATGTAGTAATGCGACCTTCTACCAGGAAAAATCGATACTGCTATGCTTTGTGTGTTTTCCAAGGTGATAAAAGAATGTTCCTTCACGAGCGAAGAGCAGAGTTTATCAATATCGCGGCACTTTGTGCAAGCAAGTAATGCACGGTATTTTTCAATAACAATTAATATACGGGGCGAACGCAAATAATCAACAAATTACAAGGGAAAATAAATTTAGCGGTAAATTATGAACCGTATAAAACGGAACATAAATTAAGCAGTAAATTATATACACTATAAACAGAACAAGCTCATTTATGCAATTTTACAATCTTGTGTGTATATTTGTTTACAGGAATATTATCATATCGCTGAATTTAAATTGATTTAGATTACTCTAAAATATACAAGACAAATGGGATGATGCTATATTCAAATAGATTTAGGCGACGCAGTAAGTCAAAATTTGTTGTTTTATTTGCTTAAACATATACAGCATAGATAAAACTTTGTAAAGAAAACTCTATTTTACCAGCAAAAATCCCTGAATACTCGTTGTCCAAAAGATTTTCGCTAGGCTATACTAGACAAGTTGGCGCCCATGATTTAAGACAGATTGGAAGACTTTCAAAATGTTATTGGTAATGAACCTTCAAATTGCACCTAGGTAAGTTATATATTTTTCAAATTTACTTTTCTACTCTCTTTTATTGTTTTTTGAGGACCTACTCGCGTTTCACTGTAGTTAGCTGGTGCTTCGTAATTTGTAACGTCATTTCCGCTCCTTCTGTGTAATTTCAACTTTAATAATTTTACGCTCTTACACCCGTAACAGTTATTCTAATCATGACTTAAGTTTCGTTATCACAGTAGGTTTATTAAGCGAATAAAAATTAAAAATTGTCCTTTTATTTATGTGTAGTCGCATTAGATAAGATACTAAAAGAATTATTCTACTTCTACTAAATAGATTAGTTTCAAATGTGCACTGAAAAAAAATGCATGTATATATATTGGTATGATAATAGGGTCATTTAGGGGTATATAGGGTCATTAGGATAGTGCGCTTTATGTAGACATCGTGAGAGTCCAGAAAACTAGACATTTTACCAAGAAAAATGCAAAATTCGACGATTAGGCAAAAAAGCAAATACCAACGCCCTGTATATAGACTATAATTACAATTATATTCAAAGAAATGAAGTGTATTCGTAAAGATTCAACTAAATAAACAACCTTCCAAGCCCTAAAACAATACGCGTGAGTAGTGCATCATTATTATACCAGCAATTACAATTAAACGAGCAGGTTTGTCAATGCGCAAAACAGATAAACGCATATAGTTTCGTACATCAATAAATATAAAGCTAAGTGACCAAAAACTATAAAAATCCAACACTTGATAATTTGGAAATAATAGCAGCGTAATGATAAAACAAAGTTCAACGAATTTGCTGTACAAACAAAGAGTACGTGATATTTTTAAATTCAAGAAAATTATACAAATAACCTGAAATCCTACGTACAATGAAGAGCGTTTCGACTTCGTTATACATGAAAAATTCATAGAAATATCCAAGCCTACATGTGAAAATCAAGGTACAAGGCGGTAATCAACGAACTATGCGCTTGACCAACAAATCACAAACAGATAGTCGTCTTCTTTAAATACCACAGGATTTCGTAAACAAATCAGTTTTACTCTATTGAAGGTACGGTCTACATCACCTGATATAAAATATTTACGTGAAATAATTACAAGTGATTTTATAATTAATAATTTAAATGTGGAGACAGTGCATAATTAAACAAGGTTTGTTGTTTAATTTTTAAAAACGTAAGTTATAAAAGGTTGCTTTTGAATAGATTTTAAGAATTTTATTAACAAAGTATATCCAAACAATTTCTGGATCTAACCGGGAAAAGTTCAATAAGTATATCCAAGTAATTTCTGGATTCGACCTGGAGTATTTAAATAAATACCTAAAGAACTCACCTGGCGCAGAATTTTTAAATCCTATTTGGGTAAATCAAGGAGTAACTATATACTGAAGCTGACCTAACGAATAATTGGAGCAGAAAATTACCTGAATTGGGGAAACGAGACACTGCAACAACAGGTTAGCCATTATAAATATTTTGTTGCTTTGATGATTTTATTTATGAATATTTAAAAATATTACATTCACGAAAATTTATGCGAGGGTCAACAAAAATCGTTTTGGCATGCGTTATAATTCACGTAAAAATTTAAAGAAGACTGATGAACGTTCATAGGGCTTCAAGTAATATTAAAAAGGGTGATTTTTGATGATTTTTGATCAATTAAAGGGAATTATTATTTTTGGGAGAAACTAATTCAATCTTGTAAAAGGGGTTCTATTTAACAACATTATAAACGCTTCATACATTGTATATATTGAGAACATTATATAAATGGTTGTTAATTGTGTTTAGCTCAAATACATAGGAAGTAGAGATAAAAAGGTAGATTAAGAATTCTTTGTTGTCGTATCGTCGCAAGCTCCGTGCGTGGTTAAAACTGAGCTAGCCGAGACATTACAATTAAGATTAAATTTTTTGAGATATAATAGGGGACACCGGGTTATTGCAACCATACCATAGCAAATATATATATATATATATATATATATATATATATTAAAGTTTCAGTAAGAGCTAAAAGGGTATAAAGATTATTTGTATGAAGGTAGTGTATGCCAAATAAAGCCAAATATCAGATCCCGTAACTGAAAATTTTATGTTTGCCGTACTTTACAAATGTTAAAGTATTTGGAGTATAATAGTCAAAGTATAAGTGCCAAGACGTAAAACAATGACTTGATGACGTGAAAAAGCACAATATTCAAGGATTTACACTGAGTTGTGTGTTAATGAGCCATAGAATGTACATTTGCTAATCGAAAAACCGAATGCGTCTGTAGAAATTCCACTATTCACCACACAGATCCAGATTTATATGTGAAACATTTCGGCACTTATTTTAGTAGAATCAACCTTTGGACAAATTTGTAATATCAAAATTATAAGTGAAAAATATTGTCAAATATGATTGAAGGGTGATGCAGTATTAGGAACCAATGAGTGAACATTTGATATAAAATAGGAAAGTGTAAAAGAACGATTATAAGGTATTAGTGACACGAACTTGTCGGGACGATTTTATTGGATGTAGAATTTGTATAAAATGTATAGAAGAGTAGGCATATTTTAATTATAATAATCACCTAGGAAAAGATAAATAAGAGTCGATTTATAAATATTTTGGTAATAAGACGTGTTTTGTATACTGCGCTAAATTTTGAATATTCTAAAGTATAAATAAATGAATTTGAAATGTTTAAGAGTTTAATTTATATAAAGAAGAGTACGGACAAGCGAGAGTAATAAAAATAAATAATAGTAACGACGAGTAGAAAAGTGATAAGAGTGTAATAGGGCGAGATTGAAACAGGCGGAACAGATAGTTGGATATTGGAGCGAGTTGATTAAAGGCAGAAAGGTATTGAATAGGATTTATGAGACTGACGGAGATATTACTGGAATTGAATTGGATATAGTATTATGGATAGAATGGTATTGAGTGGAAATTAGAAGACAGTAGTGATTTGGAAAGAGCAGATAAAGGAAGAAGAAAGCAGTGATTTGGAACGAGCGGATTAAGAAAAAAGAAAGCATTGAAGTAGCAGGAGGATTAGTACGAGTAAAGAAGAAATAACATCAGGAAAATTAGCGCAGGGGAAGTAAAATTGAAATTAGTCAAAATTCTAAATTTGGTCATATTTATTTTAGATTTGGGGGACATCAAAATTAAATTAAAGAAACCTGGAGTCTAGACAGCAGATTATTCGTAGTGATAGTGCCACACATTGTAAAGACGCATACGGCGAGTAAGATTTTAAGCCAGTTTTCATAGAGGCCGACAGCGACGTTTTAAATCAGGTGAGTACTGTGTGTTTTGAACGTCAAAGTCAAAATTGGTAATATTAATTGATTTGGCACAAGGCTACGTGGATCTGTTATTAAAATTTTGGCATATACAAGTAAAAGATTACAGGTACAAAAATAAAGGTAGTGCAGTTTGGTTGGTGCATTGCACATCTACTTACCACTGAACCCACGGTAAGTAGGTGGATACCCTGGGAAGGCGAGTTTCTAATAGTCGAGGCATATTAATACAGTTTTGTTTTATAAACCGACCAAACGTGGATAAAGCACGAAATAAAAAGTAAATATTTTCATATCATATAATATATAAAATTAATTAAAAAAAAGCGGGGGTGGAGTATAAGAATATATATATATATATATATATATATATATATATATATATATATATACATTTCTGCATAACTTTTCTGGCAACCGTAACATAACTTTTATTATATATTTTATTTTATAACGAATACTGAGACGATTCAAATATTCATGTAAAGTAGTCCTACAGTTTTGTATAATTACATACGAAGTATGCAACTTTACGTAAATATATATTTTAGAATTTAATTTTACATGGTGTGTTGTGAATTTACATAATGGCGTGTAATATTATGTAATAATATTGATTAATGTGATGCTACAGCACTTCCTGGGTAAACAAGGGGCATCTGGTTAAGGTGGTTCAGCAATATAGTGAAGTAGCGCTAACTAACGCGCTTTATTATTATGCCCGTTGTTGGTTGTGTCCAGCCATACATTGGTTTTCAGTGAATTTCCTAAGTTTGTAACTGCCCAAGAACAACGTACCTTTTATAAAAATGTTTAGTTGCGCCCCAAAACTAATTTTATACAACTCGCGTCAACTGCTGCTGATATTTCAAATTTACCCAGAAGCACGCCAATAATCAACTATGAATTTATCTGACCTAATTTTAAAATTCCTCGGGAGAAAATACCTTAGAAAATATTGGAGCAATACGAGGCAGGTATTTCAAATTCGACAACTATCATAGCTTTAATTCACATTATAGTTAATATAAATGCGAGGCGTAGAAAACGATATTTCACCAAAAGCGTCCAAGTTTGTCGCTAAAAAATGTATAGATACATATCGAACAATGTTCCCAGATGTGGATGGTGGATGACAATGGAATGATAATGGGCGGCAGTTCTCATTCTATATTTGCGGAACAACTATCTTTATAACTCACCGACAACTTCATAAAAAGGAAATCTTTAAAAAGTAAGACAGGCTGTCCAAATTGTTCCTCGGAAACTTTTAGTGAAAACACGAAAAAGCTTCAACCACAACTCCTAAAGACCTACAAACATGCATAAATGAGTATACCGATAAAAACGAAGATTCTCAATTTTTCATTCTTCTGGAAGCAACCTACGGAAATATTAGGCAGTTTTTAAACTCAAAAAATTCCAACTACAAAAATGATTCCACAAGAATGGTCAACTCTCTTTAAACCAAATACCGCATTTACAGCGACTATCTAATATCGACCTGAGGAACTTGTTTTATAATTTAAACCCCAAGGGTTTAAAGATTCATGATTTCGGCATTGAAACAAAAAAAAATGCTGCTACCGATGCACCCTTCCTTTTTACAGGTAGGAATGGGTGTATAACAGAGTCTAAATAAAACTATGGCGGGACTAGCGTCGACCGTTTGTGGCTGGGGTAGATTGCAAAAAACTATGTCTCAGGGGTTTAGAGAACAAAGATAAATTTTACTCATGCAAGTTAAAGGGATGCAATTTAGAATGTGACAAAAGAAAATACCTTAATACAACTTATATATTGACGTTTAGTTAATAACATTAATAAAAAAATTAAATATATATCGTTATTTGGTGAAACCAAATTTTCATACGATAAAATCACTAAGTGTAGTTTATATATCTACACTCTCATAATTTCAAAATTTGTCTCAAACTCTACCAAATACGGTATTATTATTATTGTTGTGCTTAGACACAATTTCAAATTAACGCTCTTAATAAAAAGAAATCATAAATACACTTTGTAGTGTTTAACATTAGTTAAGAGAATTTGAATTGAACGTTTAAATTGAACATAACCGCAAAATTCACAAAAAAAGGTTTCATGAAAGCTTTCTTGTTTACAAACCATAAGGTTATATAGGAAACAAAGATAATATAAAATTAGTTATGGTAATCGATAAATAAAGTTATGATTATATCTTACATGCATTATTTTTCAGATAATTGAGATTTAAAATGTAACGCATGCACGTCGTTCCGTCACAAAAACAAATAAGGTAAACTCCTACCTGTATTCCAGATATATAAAAGGAACGTATACTTAAATGTTGAGCTTACGGCTTATTCAGAACCTTATGATCTTACTGTTTGTTGAGACGAACACCAACGTTGATTATTTTGGTTGTTAACCTCGAACTCCTAATTTGTAAGTGCCAATCCTTGTTTGTTCCACAGCCATATGCTTCATCAACGGACATTTAATTTATTTTAGAAGATATATAAAACGTCAATGTAACATTCTTGAACGATAAAAGATAATATTTGTAGGTAGTAAAATTAATGCATAAGCTTAGATTGCTTAGCACAGACAATTAGATACTTCAACAAAGGAATTTGCTACCAGAAGATATGCTACGGCAGGACACGCCATTCAAGGATATGCTACGAGAGGATTGCCATCAGAGAACCCTAGAAAGTAAACGTGTTACAAAAACAAAATATTGCGATACGCCTCGAGGAACAGTCTAAAAATTTATCTAAAAACAGCTCACCATCATTAATATTTTAAACGGGTTATCCAAGTAGGCTTTCTTCATAAGCATTTTTCTTATATTTTAAAATGATAGTTATGTATGTTAGGAAGAATAAAAGCAATGACACTTTTAACATACCAGGTACGACATCATAGCCTTAGAAAGGACATCTTAATCGGAAGACGGCATGTGCTCAAAAAGACCGTTAAATATCAAGACAAACCAAAATTTTGTTCTGGTTTACAGATAACCACACTTTTTGAGAGGGGGACAAAACAAGAAAACTATCCTGAATGCTAGATTCATATATACACCAGTTGTGTATTTATGGATATTATTTAAAGGTTAACCAATAGGAAAATTACATCTGATCTTAATTATTTATATTATTTATACAAAAGAAAGAATATTAAATTAAGACTAAAGATAGATGTATATAGTGTATTATTTAATAATACTAAAGGGAAATGTTACACAAATCAAAACTAACTTGTGACTGTAAACGGTATTAGTATAAACTTAAAACATTTGTCTCTTATATTGTAAGAAATTGGACCACAATGTAACATGGCAAGAGAATGGTAAATTGACATGTTACACCGATAACAATAATGTGGCATATTTTAATGAGGATATAAATAAATTTTTGTGACATAAAAGATATATAAAAGTAAACGTATAGTTAGGAATTGGTTTTTATTGTAGGATAAAAATTAAGAAACCATTCATTGCTTAAGAACAGAAACTCCTTGCATAATTTAACAAAATAATACGTTTGTAATGTCAGTTTAATATCAAATTATCTCATCTCAAACGACCTTTATCTTTATCTTAACTGATTGATTTGACAAATTTGATTAAAACAAGAAGTGATTGATTAGACGACCGATTAGTGAATTGTAAGACTAATGCGTTTAAAACCTAAAATATTATCGGTTGATCTTAATTTGAGTGATTAAAAACATGGTTATAATAGTTATACTGGGCAACTCTAATTAATTACATGTATTGATTTTTCGACGATCGATTCTATATTTCAAACTATCTGATTAATTCGTTTGCTTCCTTTGTGAATTGATTGATCAAGATATTTTTTTGTAGCAGAGTTATATACTAGTTTATTTAGAAAAACCCTTATAACGACGTACTGCATCTTTAATGAAGCTATCCAAGGTGATTTTGCTCTTTTCTTTGTGCTAAACTTGGAGTATCTTTAAAAATGTCAACCACACTAGAAATAATTCAGTGCTATTTCATGAAAATTGACCTTGGTATTGGCAGCATATCAAAGAACATGTCGTCCTCTATTGAAACAGAGAAAAAATACTTAGAAGTTGTTTTTTGTTTAGCTATAATCAATATAGATCGTTCGCTGATATCCTTTAGGTTTTTAGTTATTCATTTATTTTCTACGATTAAGTTTTTGTTAACGTGCAGGCAAATTTGAATTTGATATTATATGCTTGCATGTAACATAAGCTAAATCCGGCATAAGCTCAAAACCACAATTTATAAAATCCTGTGTAAATAAATATGTAAAAAGTTTCACAAAATAACAATTATTTATAAGTCTTATATTTAACATTTTGCAGTAGACCATAACTTTGAATTAATAAAAATGCATTTTTTAAAGAATGCGTTCTGTAGCATTCAGTAACCTTATATTCCTAATCAAAGCAATGCCGCTTTTTGATTGAATAAAAGTTAAAAGTGTATTTCGTAATATAAAGTTCTGGGATATACTGTATTTGATTAGTTAATTTTCTATCACTACGATTCCTAAACGTTTTCCGTAAATATGTATACTTATTTATCTTGGTAAATATTTTCTCAAGCGATAAATCGTTATATTACATTCTATTTTTTACTTTTAATAAACCTATGCGTAATCGTTTTAAGTTTTTTTTGTATGAAATAAATTTATTACATAGATTCATTATCCACTATCGCAGATGTAGCTATATCTTTGATTAAATTTTAAAGTAAACGGTCTATATACGCTCACTGTACGGCAACTTAGTTATATATCTAAATAACTATAGCATTCTCACGCTTCTTTTTCTTAGAGAATTCTTCAAGAACTTCTGATTTTACTTTAATCTACTCGAATTTTTGTTTGCTAGCCTGGGTTGGAAACATCGATCCTAGAAAACTGTCGATCGATATACATGTTATCTTGGCCATATTTAGATACTGATTTTCCCGTCTAGGACAAATCGCCGCCGTCGACTCGCCGCCGTCGACTCGCTGCCGTCATTTCGCCGCAGGAACAACTCGCCGCTGCCATCTCGTCGCGGGAACAACTCGCCGCTGCCATCTCGCCGCGAGGACAACTCACCGCCGGTGAACTGGCCGTCATATTTAAAAAGATGGAGTTAGTCGTTCCTTTTCTGAACTTCTATATTTTTGTATTCTTGCTATTTTTGGCTATTGTCAGTTTATACTTTCAAATTAGATAAAACACATTTCATAAAAATAAATCTGGTTTTCCAATTAACACTTTCTATTTCTGTGCGTTATTAAAAGTGGACGATTTGATTTGTACCATGTTTATAATTCTTCGGTAGTATTATTAGAAATTCCAAAGAGCAGAGTAACTAAATACATCCTTCAAACATTCTTCTTTGTGCATCTATGGGCAGCAAGTTGTCCTCACGGTGAGATGACGGAGGCGAGTTGTCCCCACGGCGAGATGACGGCGGCAAGTCGACGGCTGTGAGTTGTGCGATCCCGCTAATTTTCATATAAGAAACTTTAGAGTTTCAACGCAAACATGCAGTTGGTTATGTTTTATGGATGTGGTGTAAAAATTCGAAATCAAATGCATTGTGTAAATTTAATTTACCATCAACTAATTTAATTCAAGCTATTTTAATGGTTTTGTGCGGCGAAAAAGTTACACGGTGTAATCGCTGGGTATTTACAAATTTTATGTTGCAATATTTCTAATCATAACTCATCTGAAGTAAGTGAAAACTATTATGTAAAAAGTTCACAGCATTATTACAAAATTATGGTAATATTAATAGTAAGAGTACATTTTTAGTGAAGTGTTCCATAGGTTAAGTGATGACGGATCTTGGTTGCCACAGATTGCTAAACCCCCTTCACATACTACTGAAAATCGCTTAAATAGGGAATATTTTTACAAAACAAATGAAAGGGAACCGAGCTGTATTTAACAAGAAAGAGCTGCGGCTATGTTCTAAGATAACAAACTTAGAAAAAGGGAAAATATTGTTGAAAGCATATGTGTGGAGCACAGTAATGTGTGGCAATGAAATAGGGACAGACATTAGGAGAAGCAGACAGGAAAAGGTAGAAGCATTTTGAAATGTTGTGCTTCAGATGTATGATGAGGTTAGCATGGACAGACAAAGTTAATAATAAGAAGTTTTAGAAATAGGGGAAGAACGATATCCGTGGAAAACAAAACAAATAGGAAAAACAGAGCAACACACGTTCTAAAGCAATTGGGGAATAGTGTGGGATATATTACAAGCAGAGATTAAAAAAGAGGTAAAGCTAGACCTAGATCAGACTGTAGCACGCAGATAGTGAAAGATGTAGACTGTGGAAATTTCAGGGAAACGTGTAGGTTTGCGTAGAATACGAAACAACGGAGGTACGCGTTTAACCAGTTCCAGCACTAAAAACCAATGATGATGATGAATTGCTGAAACATATCGGGAAAATTTCTAATACTGAGGAAGTAGAAACAGAATGGAATAACCTTAAATCCAGCTTAGACATTGCAGCCAGAGATATTCTGGGGTATACGTAAAAAGAAAATAAGAAACCGTGGATAACAACCGATATCCTGGATTTAATAGAAAAAAGACGAAAATACAAAAACGGACCACACGTAGCTAGAAAACAGAGATACAAAGCCATAGATTGAGAAATTATTCGCAAATGCAGGAAAGCTAAAGATGGAACTAGAAAAGACAGACAAAGCATACAAACTAATTAAAATGAATTTTAGGGATATAAAACTGTATAGTAAAAATATAAAGAGCGCGGAAGGAGATACCATTATAGAAAATGTAGAGAAAGTGCTTAGGTGGCAGAAAATTTATATGCAGGAGAGGAACTAACAGCACTAGAACAGGAATCAAACATTAAAAAGCATGACTTGGAATACCCTATACTTAGAGATGAATTTGAATTAGTATTAAAGAGTCTGAAAAGTGGTAAGGCACCGGGTATAGATAAGGTGCAGGCAGAAACAGCAAAAGTTGCTGAACAAGCAGTAACAGAACGTGTCTTCCAACTTGTAAGCTTACATTGTACACTCCGCAACTTTTGCAAGAATGCTATTAGTCTACAGTACACTTTTCTTTTAGACAGCCCAATAAAACAAGTCGAGCGGATTCAAGTCTGGCAGGCGTCGGGGCCACAATATTGGACCCAAACGACCAATCCATCTCCCTGGATACGTTTGTTCTAAGTGCCTTAGTACTGCTGCAGTATAATGTGCGAGCCAACCATCGTTTTGCAACCTATCGCCTTTCTCAACGCCATAGGCACGTTTTCCAATAAAATTAGTTCAATTTCAAGAAAATCAAAATTTATTTTAAAACGGTACTGTGATTTGTCTCCCCATGTACATTATGAACGTTCAAAAACCCATCTTTTCTGCACGACGATTCATCAGTTCACAGAATTTTATTGAAAAGTTTTTATTTTTATCTAACTTCGTCGAAAAAAAACCACTCTAGCCAGAGAGTTCGTAGATTGAAGGGTATGCACGCATGTGATGTGAAATGGATGTAGTTGATTTTTTGTAGGACTTTGTGGACAGTTGATTTTCAGATTCCGATGCGTCATGCTATATCCCGTGTGCAAATTGATGGATCGGTTTCAATTTCATCCAGCACAGTTTCGTCACATTCATGCGGGGCTTCTTATTCGCGAACACTACCCACACCGCAACTGGGAATTCGACCTTCAGAATACGCATTATGAACTCTAATAAAAACCCGATAACGGGATGGCGTGCATTCGAATAACTCTCTGGAAAGAGTGCATAGCAGTTGCGTTTACGCTACCTCTGCATTCACCGTAAAGCAAATGCATGTGAGCATACTCTCTTGCTGAATACTGTAATCGAAGCATTTGCAACACCATTGATTGTTTTGAAAATAACGGACAATGGTTCGGCTTAGCGCCTAATCGTTGTCAGTCCACATTTCCAAAACGTATTGCAAAAATAGTCAGATTTCACATCATAATATCAAAAATCGTTAAGATAAACATAAACGCACTGATAATAACTTATTTTTGAATAAAGTAACCTCATCATTTATCCTTTCTACTCGCTTAAAGAATGCTAGTTCCCTACATAGTACACGCCGCAAAGTGCGTACTATCTCACTCTTTAAGTGTTAGAGTAAAGAAAACGCGAATAGTTAACGAGTCTATACGCGGCGGATCGGTAAAAAAGTGGGCTTTCAGTTAATGGTGTTGCAAATGCTTCGATTACAGTATTCAGCAAGGGAGTACGCTCACATGCATTTGCTTTACGATGAATGCAGAGGAAACGTAAACGCAGTTGCTATACAACTACCAAATGTACGCGATCCTGTTATCGGGTTTTAATTAGAGTGCACAATGCGTATTCCGAAGGACGAATTCCCGGTTGCCGTGTGGGTAGTGTTCGCGAATGAGAGGCCACGCATGAATGTGACGAAATTGTGCTGGATGAAATTGAAACCGATCCATCAACTTCCACACGGGCCATAGCATAACGCATTGGAATCTGAAAATAAACTGTCCACAAAGTCCTACATTAAATCAACTGCATCTATTCCACATCACATGCGTGCAAACCCTTCAATATACGGACTCTCTAGCTAGAGTTGTTTTTCGTCAACGAAGTTAGATAAAAATAAAAAACTTTTCAATAAAATTCTGTGAACTGATGAATTGTCGTGCAGAAAAAATGGGTTTTTGAACGTTCATAATGTACATGCCTTGGGAGTTATAAAATCCCCATCTAATGCGAGGAGACAAATCACAATACCGTTTTAAAATAAATTTTTATTTTCTTGAAAATGAACTTCCAATTGTATTGGAAGACGTGCCTATGGCGTTGAAAAAGACGATGGGTTGCAAAACGTTGGTTGCCCGCACATTATACTGCAGCTGTACTAAGGCACTTAGAACAAACGTATCCAGGGAAATGGATTGTCGTTTGGGTCCAATACTGTGGCCTCCACGCCTGTCAGACTTGAATCCGCTTGACTTGTTTTATCGGGGATGTATAAAAAAAGTGTACTGCAAACCAATAGCATTTTTGCAAGCGTGGCGAGATCGTATACAAGCAGCTGTTCGTGAAATTTGTGAACGCGGACATTTGCGGCTTATTCAAAGATTATATTGTTACGTTCCAGTTTTGCTTTTAAAATTTACTTGACTAAGATAAGCCATTAATTATTATCTCGTCTATATTCCAAATAAAATCATTACCTTAGTTCATGTCCTGTTCTGGCGAGCCTAGTGTTTGAACATTAATCTTAGGTCTCCTAATTGTAGTTATGTGCATTTAAATGGTCCCTATTTATACTGGATTATACTATCAATTTGATACGAGTTTCGCGAGTACCTTCATTGAACATTTGTTGCACAGATAGGCTATCAACACTCGTTGCATTGGATTTTATTTATGAATTGTTCATTCTGTTTTCTAATACCAACGGATTTCGTTGGAGTACTGATGCTGTTTTTTGTACAATTACCGTGGGTATTGTACAAGAAATTATACGAGCTGGTACATGCATCTTCCCTTCAAATTACTTTCCCTTGTGTATATCGGGTAGGTATTAGTTAACGGTTGGAGGTAGCACTAATTTAAAATCTGCTTTTTGCTCGTTTTAGGATAAATTTTCTAGATTGGTTGGTTGGTTTTCCGCCTACATTCTCGCTCCTCGACGCAACGTGAGCTGACTCACTTTTCGTACACTGGGTTTGCAACCAAGAATGCTGACTAAGAAACAAGTTTGGTGACGCCGACTTCTCCGGTTCCGCTTAGCTAAAATTTATGGTTGCTGTGTATGTGTATTGCTACTAGCCATTTAATTGTCGTGAAGGAAACCGTGAGATTTTTAAAATCACACACTTTACTAATCCTGTGACTTCCTAAATTTTCTACGGCTGTCACGTTGTATATGCTTACTAACCAACATTACTAATACTGATTAGTTTTAGGAACACCCCAGCGGTGTTGATACGTTTAATCATCTAGCCTTCAGCCAGATATAATTTAACTAACAGGTTTTATCAACAGTCGGCACGGAGCCGACTGTTGATAAAACCTGCAAAGTCAGGCGAAACAGCACGGAGGCACAAATTGTGGGCTAGGTGATGCTGTACTTCCCATAATGTGTTCGTGTTAAATATTACATCTTTGCTACTCCTGTTCTGATGAGCCCCAATTAGGGCGAAACGCGTCGACAAGATGCCCTTGTGGCTAATATTGAGTCACTTGCCATTAAATTCCATGCTTTTATATATATAATTAACTACCTAATATATATATATATATATATATATATATAATGTAATGTCGGGGGGGGGTACAAGGCTTCTAAGGGTAGATTTGGGTTAAAAGAGGTGTATGCCAAATAAAATGATTCATATATCAGATCCAGTAATTCAAAAACTATATTTTGCCGTACTTTACATATGCTAAAGTATTTATCATGTTAGTTTGAAACGTATGTGCCAAAAGGTAAACTAAATGACTTGATGACGTTGATAAAATGCACAGTGCTCAAGGTTTTATACTAAGTTGAAATTTAATAAGCCATTGAAAGTACATTTGCCGTCTGAAAACCGGATGCGTCTACGGATGTCTACTATCAACCAAGCATCCAGGTCTTGTGTGAATTATTTTGGCTTTTCATTTAAGTAGAATCAACTTTTGGACGAATTTGTAAATTCAAAATTATAAGTTAATAGCAATATCAAATATAATTGGAGAATTGTGAAGTGTTTAGGACCAATGATAGAATTTAGGAATGTGTATAAAGACAATAGTGTGAAGGTATTTGTGACACAAAAGAAAGGACAAATTGTTATTGGATATTTTTATGTGTTTTAAAATGTAATTAAGTATGCTAGTTTTGTTGTGCTTATTGCCTAGGGGAGTAAACAAGATGATTCTTTTTCGATTAAATTTTGTATAAAGACTTGTTTTTACAAACCTGCGTAAAAGTTGTTAAATATTTTGATAAAATAAATGTGTTTGAATTTTAAATAGTCTAATTTATTAAAGTGGAAGTACAAGAAGCATCGGTGGTTAAATAAGAAATAGCGACGTTAAAAGTAGAGTATAGAGTGGTAACAGTGCGACGGGAAAGCGACGGATATTTAATTAGATTTGAAACGAGATTGGAATTGGATTTGGAACGATATTGGTTTAAAGGCAGTAGGACATTCAAGTGGATATACAAGCGACGGCGAAGCAACGAATATATAAATAATTTTGGGAGTGATTTGGATATAGATTTTAAGGCAGTAGGACATAGAGTGGACATCGAATTTATAGCAGGACATTGATTGATTTGGAACAGGACGGCGGATAGATTTGGGATTGACTACGAAAAGGCGGACGGATTAATTGGAGCACGAAGAGAGAAAATAGGAGAGCAGCAATTACAGGGGAAGATTCAACGCAGAAACAAAGGGAACACGGAAGGATTAGCGCAGGGGAAGTAAATACAACGGTTTGTCAAAATTCTAAAATTCGGGTTATTCATTTCAGATTTGGGGTCATCAAAATTGTACTAAAACACCTGGAGGCGATACGCAAGTTCAATAGTGATTGTGAGTCCTTGTAAAGACGCATACGGCGACTAAGATCGTGAGCCAGCAGCATTTAAAAAGGGCATCAGCGAAGTATAATTCAGGTGAGTACCGTGCAATATCATTAAACGTCAAACAAAAAGTCAGAAATTGTACACATTAATTAATTTGGCACAAAGCTACATTGATCAGTAAAATTTGGCATATACAGTAGTAATTTTATATAAAAATAGTAAAACAAAAGAGTGTGCAGTTTGGTTGGGCAGTGCACATCTACTCACGATTGAACCCACGGTGAGTAGGTGAACACCCTGAGATAAAGAGTTCATATAGTCGAGGCATAATTATAGTAAACAGTTTAATTAGATAACCCACCAAACTTTGCTAAAGCACATCATATAGAAGTCATTTAATACTAATAAAAATAGGGGCGACGACAAAGGTAGTGTCTTATAATTTAAATTTAAATAAATAATAAATAAAAAGGGGGGGTGAGACGGTAGAATATATATATATTTATACATTCTTATATTTCTTTGAAAGACTAACGTTCTGTCTTTATTTGTACTAATCAACTAATTTTTATTTCAGAGACGACTCGGTTTTTTTTGGGTTTTGTTTTCGATTACTTTCCCTGACCCAATTTCCGATTGACGTTAGCTCGGCATATCTTCCATTAGCTACGTAATTTCGTGTGAGTCTTTACTTTAATTTTGTTTTCTTTTTTGTTTTGGTTTTTCCTGACCTGCACGGTTTACCGTAACAATGTATAAACTATGTAGAGCCTACGTTCGGATAGGCGGTAGATAATTCGAACATCTATTGTAGTGGAAATTAAAGGTACTTTTATTTTATTTTTATCTACATTTTAGAGTCCCCTCACCCACACTTTCTTAAATTGGCATTAATTACGTATAGTTTGCAAACAAATGGTACAGTAAAACAACAAATGAATTTGATTTATTATGGCAGAGTGATAAAAGTAGCTTATTATGCAAATTAATAGCAATAGTCGCAGTTTCTTTAAAAAACCAACATGTGTTATACCTTTTTCGAATTCCTATTAAACAGGTTAAGTCTACACCAATTGGCTACCCGGGTTTACATACATTCTTTTTACACCACGGAGGAGAAAGGAGGAGAAAAAATAAATGAAATCGCAAATTCAAAGATTTCGACTTTTCAAAAAAAAAATCAACAGTGACGCAAAAATATTAATGTACCTCTGCTAACACCCCTATTCAAGAATAATACCAAAGAAAGGATGAGTAAAATACATGATTTGTAACAATAGACACTAAAGAAAGTGAGTAAGGTAGTCAATTTTGGAAAATCTCAAAAAAGTCCAATTATCTTGAAACCGTGCTAATTTTACTGAACATGAATTTACATTTTCTGAACAGTCATGAGGCCCTACATACGCAAATAAAGGATTATCCACTATTTACCGGACATCCTGTATAATTATAAACAAATTACCAATCATTTTCGAAGTAAATTTACAATGCACTCTTTGAGTGTAAGCCGTTGATATCTGTTGTAAATTGTTTATTGCTTTTAATGCATAATATTTGTACAATCATACTAGTTATGGTTTTTATTCGACTTTATGATATTTTCTTAGCAACAAAAGCATCATTACCATTAAAAACTTAATATAAGTAAAAGCTAAATTTATTTAGCACCTGCGCAAGATTTTAATTAATTTAAAATTCTTTGTACTTAGAGGCATATTAACAGTTTAACTATCAAAAGTTCTTTTCAATGTAAACATAGTTGTTAACTAAATACTCGTAACCAGTCACATTCTTTTAAAAAAATAAACACTCAAAGACAGACATCAGTGATTCATTAATTTTTAATGTTACAGATTGCAAACCGGTTTAGTTTAGCAATATGAAGTTTAAATACCACTCATCAAGACGATCGCGATAAAATCAAGCATGTTTTTTAAGCTTTGGTAAAATTGATTATTTTAAGAAATTTATTAATGTACACGAATAATATTTATATAAAGATTATATGCATGCCAGATTCAATATTGACAGCGTTAAAATGGTGCAAACCATTATTTTAAATTTATTCAATATTTATATGGCATATTTAGCGGACTTCAGCAGAAAATAATGGTAAAGTTAACTTCGACTAAGTTTTATGTAAAATACAATTTTACTTAAGATAGAAATATTATGTAGAAAATTGTTGATATTCCTAAAAAGAACTACTTGATTAGGATATGCGCTTATTTTTTAATTTTAACAGGATATACATTTGCCCATATTTTAACATTTACACATATCATAAAATCTGAGTTCTGACCAACACAAAAACTGCAGATTAACATTATAAATTGGCCATTAAATTAATAAATTTATTCAACATTTCCCCCTTCAATTTTCTAACGTTAGTGATCCTTTCTAAACTCTTCAAAACCTATTACATGAAACTTTGCGAGTTTCGTTGATTAGATAATTTATCTGCATCTTCGCGATGTCGCAAATTAGCACGTTGTTTTAGCCAATTCTTATTTTTTAACTTTCATAATATATAGGTCGCTAAATACACGTTCAAAATTAATGTAGAGCTTGTTTTTAAGAATATAATTTTATACCACTATTTAGAATAAAATTAAATTTAAAGTGAATTTTAGATTACGCGGATTGGCTTAGCAGGTACGTTATTTTTTAAATCTGCACTAGTTAGATGCTGCAAGCTTTTCTTAGTAGGTAATTATTTTGAAAGTAAAAGTAATAGCATTTTTGTCAGAACGTAAGATTTTAAGAAGTTAACCACGTTATACATTTTGGTTCATTTTTGTGTTTGTAAATGGTTAATATAAATGGAAAATTAGTGACTTTTGATAAAAATTTGAGTGACATTTCAAATGACAGGCGAAAGATTATACAAATTTGGAAAATTAATAGTTTTAAATTATATATCAATACACTCACAATATATAATAAATATGTCAATTGAAGAATCGCAATTATCACAGATGGTGGAATGCAAGTTATGTAAAAAAAGTTTCAATACACGCGGACTTAAAATTCATATGAAAAGAATCCACAAGGAATCATTAGAACATGATTTGATGAGAAAAGAACTGTCCCATTTACCAAGAAATTCAAAACATAATGACGAAACAAACCAATATGAAAATATTGATACGAATACCAAATATAAATCTGAAGAAATTTTATCCAATCTAACAAAATGTAGAGCTTTCAATCTATTCATTATAAGACGTATCCCAAATTCAGTAAGAAGTAAGTGTGCCCTCTTGTTATTAGAAGCAATTGATAACTGCATAAAATATAATTCAATTCCTGCTTGGGAAACGCTATTATCATTTGCTTACCA
The DNA here is from genome assembly GCA_036346225.1 of Platerodrilus igneus. NCBI lineage: Eukaryota > Metazoa > Arthropoda > Insecta > Coleoptera > Lycidae > Platerodrilus > Platerodrilus igneus. Next base: position 635,371 of record JARFIW010001279.1, on the reverse strand, counting down.
CAAATTTTCAATACCTAAATGTAATACAAAATCGTTGAATATATCGAACCAAATCTTATACAACATTAAAACCCCTATTGTTTACGACCAATCAAACTCTACCATACAATTAAACATACTAAAACACTCAAACCACCGGCTGAAACAATAAAATAGTGTCTAAAGTTGCGGACGGAGACCTTTCATCTACAATTAAAATTTTCTCTTCAGAAGATTCTTTCGCTCCTTCAGACGAATCTACATTTTTAGAACTAAAAAAAACATCCTAAAGCTTCCCAAAACATTCAAAATCTCAACAATAATTGTTCTAATATGCAAAAATTAATAATTGTATCAGAAAAGAATGTTTTAACTGCCATAAAATCTTTTAAATCAAGCTCCGCAGGAAGAATTGATGGCATACGCCCATCTCACTTACAAGATTTACTAGCTTTTTCAGTGGGAGTTAGTGCAAAAAAGCTCCTCAAGTCTTTAACCACACTTTGCAACTTCATGTTAGCAGGAAAAGTAAATCACAACATATGCCCGATACTATATGGTGCTTCATTATGCGCTTTAAAATGGTGGAATTCGTCCTATTGCAATAGGAACAATTTTTAGGAGGTTAGTAGCCAAACTATGTTGTAATCAGATTCAATCAACTTTAGGAGACCTCTTTAGACCCACTCAATACGGCTTCGGCACACCTGCTGGTTGTGAAATAGTTTCACACTCAGTTCAAGCATTTATTAACTCTAGTTCAAATAAATCCAATAAAATTATGCTTAAACTAGACTTCCACAATGCTTGCAATAACATATTGTTTGAAAATATTCATGAGCATGTCCCTTCATTATACCCTTTCATCTCACAATGCTACCTTCACCCCACCTTCCTAAACTTTGGCGCCAAAATCATTATGTCCGAAAGAGGAGTCCAACAAGGAGATCCATTAGCACCAGCTTTGTTTTGTTTAGCCATAAACAATCTAACAAAATCAATCACATGTGAATTCAATGCTTGGTATTTAGATGACGGGTGTATTGGTGGAGATAGAGATTCGGTTTATGATAACTTAAAACACATAATCGTTAGCTCCAAGAGAATAGGTCTAGATCTAAATTTTGAAAAATGCGAATTAATATGCACATCACCATCATACCACACCAACATTGCCGATAAATTCAACTCGATTGCTCCTAATATCCAAATTCCCGAAAAAATAAATTGGATTTTACTCGTTGTCCCTATCTGCTTAGAATCAATTCCAAATTGTATAATCGAAAAGATCAAGACTTTGTCACGTATATCATCTCGTTTACAAAGTATTAAAATTCCTACTCATATATCGTATGTCCTCATCAAAAATTGTCTCGCAATTCCTAAACTAGTTTACTTACTTAGATGTTGCCCTACTTGGAAATATGAAAACATCTTATGCCAATTCGACCATGTGTTACGCGACATGCTGGAAGAACTGATCAATGTTAAACTAACTTCAAAAGAATGGTTCCAAGCCACCCTTCCTATAAAAAAAGGTGGTTTGGGTATTCGCTCATCTGTTTCCCTTTCGTTGCCAGCTTTCTTATCTTCTTTTCAAAAATCGACAACATTAGTTCAGAAAACCTGCTAAAAATTCTTAAGCGCCCCATACAATGATTTATTTCTAGAAGGTGAATCGCTTTGGATTTCAAAAACAAATCAGTCTGGCTTAAATCATGATAAATCCATTCAAAAAGAATGGGATTTACCTTTGCTAGACTTCGATTTTAACAACTTGTTTTCATCAGCTACCAACTTCAGTGACAAGGCCCATATTCGAGCAGTCTCATCCATACACCCTGGAGCTTGGCTACAAACACTACCAGTTTCTTCTCTGGGAACTTTGTTAGATAATCAATCATTCAGAATTGCCATCGGCCTAAGACTAGGAATAAAATTATGTACACCACATACATGTATTTGCGGTACATTTGTAGACGAATTAGGAATTCATGGTCTAAGCTGCCGGCACAGCGCAGGACGCATCTCCCGACACAGAGCAGTAAATGACATTATTAAACGAGCTTTAGGTTCTGTAGACGCTCCGTCTATTTTAGACCAAACCATATCTTTCGAGACGACAAAAAAAGACCAGACGGAAACAGTTTACTCCCGTGGAACCGTGGCAAAGCTGTCATGTGGGATTTTACTTGCCTTGACACCCTAGCTCCTTCCTACGCTCTAGCATGTGCCAATAACCCTGGAGCCGCAGCAAAATACGGAGAAAATTTCAAAATAAAAAAATATTCTACACTATCAGACCTTTACACTTTCTATCCTATCGCTATTGTAACACTGGGTGTTTTCGGAACTCATGCTCTCCGATTTCTTAAAGAAGTTGGCAGACGTATATCATACAACACTCATGATAACAGGGCTACTTCCTTCTTGTTACAAAGAATTAGCATTGCAATTCAACGAGAAAACGCCATTTCTATCCTTGGTACCACTCCATCATCAAAAGAACTAGATGAATTGTTATATCTTCCAAATTACAATTTGCGAAAACAAAATTTTACAAAATTTGAATTTACTAATGAGGAACTCAATAATTTAACACCAATCGATTACGAAAATTAAATACCATATACACATTCAATTATTGATCAACACAATTTAAATCAAAATATAAAAGAAAATAAAAAGAATGAACATAGAAAACAGAGAGAAGCAAATGAAAATAGCTCCACCAACTCTAACAAACCCTGTAAAGAAAATCAAAATATGATTGAATGCTCTCATATTATTAAAGCAGTTGACTTAACCCAAATTAAAAAATCATTACAGAAATCAAACATCAATATTAAAATAAGTAGTGATTCTGAATTTGGGGTTTCTTCATTGATATGTCTTAAATGTGGACAAAAAGTCCGAGGACATTCGAAAAATAAGCAGTTATTACAACATTTTACAATTCCAAGATCCGACTGTCACTCAATATGCGTTGATACGGACACATGGTCTGTAATATGTTATGATTGCAAGGTTGAGGTGAACGTGGCAGGCAAAGAAAAGTTACTGGAAGCCGTTGAATATATAATTTTGCCACGTCTCAAAATATAGAGGCATCTAATTTTTCAAGAATACGCGGTTTAACCAATTTAGACAATTCTTGCTTCTTCAACTCTGTGATGCAAACTCTCGGACAAACGCCATACTTATTAAAACTACTCCAGGAAATTTCAGAGCTCAGACAATATTTTCAACCAACTGGTCTTTCAAATCCAGATCATAAAGATTTATGTAAATTAAATTCATTTGACAGAACTTTAGTAGAAAGGCAACCCATAACATTTATTTTATCACAAACGTTACAAGAACTACAAATTAATAGACCAGAAACATATAACCCTAACCTGCTTTCTACACGATTAATGCAAAGAATGCCACAACTTACGAGAGGCCAACAACATGACGCACACGAGCTATTACGACATCTGCTTGAAGAAATAAATAAGGAGAATTTAAAAAAATATCAAACAGCAACACCGGAAACATCATTTGATACCAATAATAGCGGAATGGAAAATACCAATATTTACAGGCAACAAACACTTGACTTACTATTACCCACAGAAATTTTTCAAGGCGTATTAGTTAACACACTACAGTGTCAAGTCTGTAAACATACTTCATGCCGAAAAGAGATCGTTCTCGATTTGAGTTTGCAAATTTTGCAAAATAAAACAGAATTAGTCAAAAACAAAATTTCAAAACTTCCAATAATGAACAATCAACGTACGCCTAAAAAGGATAATAAACAAAAAATGGGTTCCAAGCAACAAGGATCAAACTATAATAGAACCCTTACTATTAACACAGCTGAGGACGTAATGAACAACGAATCAGAAAACCCCATTGATCGAATTTCCTCAAAAAAAAAAGAACCTAACCACGATCCAGATAATAGCAAATTGGCCAACGAAAACAAAGTTTATGCAAGCAGTTTAAATGAGTTTGACTATCCTAAATCAGGACTTGCTTGTTTTAACAATAAAAATATTAACACAACATGCGATATAAAAAAATTATTTTTATTAAGTTTTAATGATAATATGGAAAATATTAGTACGTACAAAAGAATTAATTAACTGCATGATATAAATGATACATGGGGTAACACTTTTCTGCTAAGATTCCGTCCTGAAGAAGCCGAATGTTCTATTCAATCCTTTTTAACGCAATTCACATCCAGTGAATTGCTTTCCGGAGGCAATAAAGTAGTATGTGATTTTTGCACAAACAGACAGCGGATTTGATAAAGAAACCTTTAAAACTAATACGACTAAACAAATTCTGATCTACAATCCACCTGCAATACTGGTCTTACATTTAAAACGATTTCAAGTTTGAATACTTCGATCAGCAAAAGTAAATAAACACGTTTCATTCTCTATATTACTGGATTTAACGCATTTTTGTACAAAACGAAGTCAGGCTCATTCAGCGTGCAATCTTAATCAAACTGAAGTACATTATACGGTGTTGTGCAACACAGCGGTGCAATTCACGACGGACACTATAATGCCTACGTAAAATTAACAACTCCTTTAGAAAGTGATAGTTATCGTTGGAAATTTTTACCAAAAAATCAAAATCAATACCTGTCTTCGCAAGGAAAAAGACTTGAAGATAACTTAAAAATTCCACTGGGAAAGTAGTACTATGTTAGTGACGCTTATGTCTCAGAAGTGCCCGAAACAAAGGTTTTAGAGGCACAGGCATACTTACTATTTTACGAACGAATTCTGTAGTTGTTATAATTAGCATACTGTATACTTACTCATTCACATTATAAATTAATTATGTAATATATGGTATTATAAAGTTAAAAAAATAATGTAATGCTCTGTCTTTTTCAGCAGTAATTCTAGAAAATCTGTAAAGATTACGATAAGTTGAATGTTGAGCAATTTTTCACGGTTTTCATAACCATAAGGAAATAACTGCTGCTACAAGAAAAAACTGCGGACGTTTGCGATACATTTGCTGATTCGTATAGAAAACATAATGATAATAAATACCTGCAATTGCAAAATAACTTACCTTCAGAGTCAGGTAAAGTATTAATAATTTTTATATTTTATTTGTATGGTGCATGTGTGTATTAAAAGGATCAGTAGGGCAAAAGACTACAAACACAAGTAATTTATTATTCACAATTACTGAGGCTAAAAACAGATAAGGTAAGGTGGGGTAAATGGAGCACCAGGGCATGTGGACCACTGCCTTTTATTGGTGGAACCGCTCACATTAAAATTCATTTTATAATCTAGAAATCTCACTTTAGTAATACTTCATGAAGCAACTTTTCTGTTGACAAGTATGTCAACTTATATAAGTCAAATGTTATCAAATTATAATAACGTATTTTTGATCAGTGCAACTTTGTGCAAGGTTTTGAAATATTTACCCTGCATAGCAGAATTGGTATAGTGTACGTATTTTATAAAAAAAGTGTTTTAATATATTTTTCATTGCATTCTTGGGTAAAGCAACTATTTCAATTTTCTGAGGTTATGAAAGGGATGGCCCGCTTTCCCCAATATTTTTTTAAAAAGGGATAGGTGGACTCCACTTGCTGCGGTAATTGGGACTGTATTGGCCCACTTAATCTTTTAGCAAATTTTAATGATATTTTTTATTTTAGGCAAATGCCTCGTACTTATATTAGAAAGACCCAAAAAGGAGCAGATGGTGCTCGGTATAGTACACAGGCATTAGAAAGAGCAATAAACGATATTAAAAATGGCTCAAAAACCGTCAAGGGCGCTGCCACTTCCTATAATATTCCTCGTACTACACTTAGACATCGACTTGCCGGGACTAGAGGAAATAAGGGAGTTGTTGCAGCAAAAGGTTCTAGTGGTGGTTGCCAAACAAGTTTGCTATTCAAAGTTGAAAAATCCTTAGTCTAATGCATAATAACGATGGAGAAATTGGGATTTGGACTGACAAGGGAAGAAGTTCTTGATGTTGTTCAAATGTATGTTAAAGGAAATGACCTTAAAACTAGATTAAAGGATGATAGACCAGGAGAGGACTGGTATCTCGCGTTTAGTAAAAGACATAACTTGTCTATTAAAAAACCTCAAGGAGTAGAATTTGCAAGAATGGGCCAGATTAACCCATTTGTGATCTATGAGTTTTATGAGTTATTAAATCAAACTGTTGAAGACCTTAATCTTCATGATAAACCTAATTTAATTTTTAATTTGGATGAGTCAAGTTTTTCTCATGATCCTAGTAAGGCTATAGTGGCAGGAGCCAAAGGTGTGAAAAGTATCAGAATGATTAGCTCGCCAGGAAAGGATAATACTTCCGTACTAATTTGTTGTTCTGCTGCGAGAGAGAAGATTGCTTCTCTGCTAATATTTAAAGGGAAGAATATTTTAGAGAACTGGTTGAATGCCAATGAGACTGATAAGACATTTTACGCAGCTACAAAGAGAGGATAGATGGAATCACATGTATTTACAAACTGGTTTATAAAATGTTTTCTACCTGCTGAAAGACTATTACTATTATTATATGATGGGCATTCCACCTAAATTTCTCCTTATCTTATTCAAGCCTCGCTGGAAAATCAAATTACGATTTTAAAATTTCTTCCCCATACCATGCATGTTTTACAGCCTTTAGATGTTGTTATATTGAAATCTTTAAAATATGGGTGGGAAAAAGAGCTCGTGAAAGGGCCAAGAAGTAATCTACGGCAAAGAATTCCAAAATCAATCTTTGTCGCAATTTTAAATAGAGTTTATGACAATTTGGATATAGATATAATTAAACATGGATTTAAAGCAACTGAAATCTATAACGAAACTAGAAAATAGAAATCCTGTAGATAAATATGTCATTAAACAAAATGTATTTAAACCCGAACATATTAGACAATATAAGCAGTCTTTATTTACAAAAAACGAAAAAACCAAACTATCCCTATACCATCGCACCCAAACTATGAAGAAAACTCAAATAATGAAAATGAAATAAGTACATATAAATAAAGACGTTAATGCGACCACTAGACAGGAAATCGAACAAGAGACTGAACTTACACTTGTAGAATCTGCATTCACTAGTACCGGCCATAAGGTGAAAAAAGCATGTTGTGAAATTGACACTAACTTGACCACAGAAAAAACTCCTATTATATCAACCAAGTCATTTGAAGATATTCTGCTTAGTTTTGCAGAGAAGAGTAAAAGCAACACTACACCAAAAACTACAATAAGAAGAGTATGTGCAAGTGCAGAAATAATTACGACAGCAGAATATTTATCAAAGTTAAAAAGTGAGGATGAACAGAAAACAGAGACATTATTGCTTAAAAACAAAAAAAAGCTAAATATTAAAAAGGAAGCTAGAGAAAGAACAGAACAGTACGAAACAGATGAAAAAGAAGAAAACGTCTAATACATCATCGTATAGTGAATTTAGTGTGCCAACACTCATATATGATTCAACTGATGATGAAGACGAAAAATGCATTGATCTTATTATTAATGATTATGTCGTTGTATGTTGTGATGAAAAACACTATCCTGCACAGATAATAAAATTAGAAAAGGATGATAACTGTACAACATATGGTTAAATGTGGAAAATTTAATGGATGGAAATTTCCAGAAAAGCCAAATGTGCTTACTTATAAATCAAATTAAGTCTATACAATAATACCGAAACCAATTGCTATTAATAAAAGGAGTATATATAATGTCCCTTATTTGGATAGATATTTAGACGAATTTTAACAAAGTAAGTCCTTAAGGAAGTAAGAGTTTTTTTATCATTTCAAGTAAAATTGTTATATTAATTGCTTTTTTCATTTATTTGGGTATGTAAGCATTTGATTTTGTGAAATGATTATAATAAAGTTAGACTAAGCATTTAGGCTTATTTTGATTTGACTTCATAAGATTGATCTTAAAATTAAAAATAGACTTGAACGAAGAAATATTCAAAGGGTGGCCCACTTACTACCCCGGTCGTTCAACATTATTCTTATGAATATGTAGGTGGGGTGACAAATTTACCCCATAGTTTGAGGTAAGTGGGTCACACTCCATTAAAAAAAATAGCTTAAAACAAACAGACTACAGAAGTGTTTGTAGTTTATATTTAGAAGAAATATTCCCAAGAACTGTTTATGTACTAAAAACAAGTTGCATCAAAAAAGTTTGCCAAGTACCAAAGATATGCTACTTTCAATTTGAAAAATTGTAAATTGGGGTCCCACTTACCCCACCTTACCTTACAACCTTCAGTAGCCGCAATCATTATTTTATTATGACATTATTATGACATTTTCATTGTAGATCGTGCAAACCTTATTCCTATATCCACCCCCCACCCCCAATTTCTAAACATTTTAAACATAGCCGCTGCTTTTTCTTGTTAGATACAGTTCAGTTCCCCTTGTATCGTTTACAAATATAAACCCTATTTCCCCGACATTCAGTAGTATGTGGAGGGGATTAAGCAGCCTGCGGCTACCAAGATCCCTCAACACTTGAACATTTGCCGAATCAATAGTTTTCCAATATCATTTTGCACAATCAAACATTAATTGAAAATATTTTAAAACCAACACATGTAGTTGTTTATAATAATCATCAGATTTAAGTGCAATTATTTTTTCGTCATTAGGTTTTCCTTCTTGAAACTGGTCGGACGCGAATTCTACTCTGAGCTAGCCTACACCGTTCTCTGAAATTTCCACAGCCTAAAAACAGCTCGGATCCCCTTCTGTTGTTTCCTATTTATATGCCCTATTTCACCAGGATTCACTGGTATGTGAAGGGGTTACGCAGCTCCTAACACTTAGGCATTTGCTGAATTAATAGTTTTCCAGTAAATACTTTTGCACAATTAACATCAGTTAAGAATATTGTGAAGCTAATACCTGTAGTTGCTTATAATACTCATCAGGTTTAGTACAGTTATTTTTTTTAGTCATTAGGTTTTCCATCTTGGAATTGATTGGACGCGTACATTTTCTATAATGACGTTTACTTCCGCGTCTCTTATATTTTTGCTATATGGTTTTATATCCTTAAAATTCATTCTAATTAGTTTGTATACTTCATCTGTCTTTTCTATTTCCATCTTAGTTTGTACTTTTTTTGCACTTTTCATCAATCGATTGCTTTTCAGCTTTTCTGCATTTGCGAAAAATTATACAATTTATGGCTGTGTATCTCTGTTTCCTGTTTCGTCTGATCTATTTCTATATTTTTGTTTTTCTTCTATTAAATTCAGGATATCCTTTGTTATCCATGGTGTTTTATTTTCTGTTTGTGTATAACCCAGAATATCTGTGGTTTCCATGTCTAAGCTGGATTTACTGTTATTCCATTCTGTTCCTACTTCCTTAGTATCAGAAATTTTCCCATTATCTTTTAGCAAATCATTTAACTTTTTTTCACATCATTCGTGAATATCTTTATCTTTTAGTTTCTCAAAGTCAATGTGTCGTTTTCCATTCCTTTTTTAATTTAAGAGCGGCCTTCATAATTACGATGTTGTGATCAGTGTCTACATCCGCTTCTGATTAAATCTACAGTCTTTTACTTGATTCCTAAACCGTTGTCTAACAAAAATATAATCTATTTGAAATCTTCCTATATCTCTTGGCATCTTCCACGTTAGTCCGTCAAGTTGGCCCCAGTTGACCGATTTGTTCCAAAACCTAGCACCCACTTGCTTATAGCTAGCACTAGCTAGCACCAAAGTTGTAGAGCTAGCGCTAAAGCGTGTTTCAGAAATATAGCCAATTATATTCGGGGGGAGGGGTTAACTTGACGCTAGACTCCTCCTCCGAATATAATTGGCCATATTTCTGAAACGGTTTTGGAATTAGCTCTACAACTTTGGTGCTAGTCGGTGCTAGCTATAAGCAAAGAGGTGCTAGAGTTTGGAGCAAATCGGACAACTGGGGGTTGGCAACATTTTTTAAAAATCGCCACCATCTTGTTTTTAAGGTGCTAGCTTTCTTTTTTGGGTGCTAGATGGTGCTAGCTCTATGTTACATGATGCTAGGTTTTAGAGCAAATCCGAGCGTGGGGAGATTAGTGGTAGGTTGCCCCCTCTCCCATATAATTGGCCACATTTATGATACGGCTGTGGTGCTAGCTTGACAACTTTGGTGCTAGCTGGTGCTAGTTATAAGCAAAGAGGTACTAGGTCAACTAGGACAACTGGGGGTTGGCAACATTTTTTAAAAATCGCCACCATCTTGTTTTTAAGGTGCTAGCTTTCTTTTTTGGGTGCTAGATGGTGCTAGCTCTATGTTACATGATGCTAGGTTTTGGAGCAAATCCGAGCGTGGGGAGATTAGCGGTAGGTTGCCCCCTCTCCCATATAATTGGCCACATTTATGATACGGCTGTGGTGCTAGCTTGACAACTTTGGTGCTAGCTGGTGCTAGTTATAAGCAAAGAGGTACTAGATTTTTGGGGCAAAGCCAACAACTGGGGGGGGCAAATTTTTTAGAAAAAATTGCCGCCATCTTGTTTTTAAGGTGCTAGCTTTCTTGCCTGGGTGATAGTTGGTGCTAACTCTAAGCTACATCGTGCTAGATTTTGGAGCAAATCTAAGCACGGGGAGACTAGCGTCAAGTTGCCCCCTCTCCCATATAATTAGCCATGTTTCTAATACGGCTTTGGTGCTAGCTCAACAACTTTGGTGCTAGCCGGTGCTAGGGTTCGGAGCAAATCGGAGCACGGAGAAACTAGCGTCAATTTGCCCTCTCCCCCATATAATTGGCCATATTTCTGGTACAGCTTTGGTGCTAGCTTGACAACTTTGGTGCTAGTTAAAAGCAAAATTTTTTAAAAATCGCCGCCATATTATTATTAAAGTGCTAAGTTTCTTACTTGGGTGCTGGCTCTAAGCTCATGGTGCTAGGTTTTGGAGCATATCAAAGCACTGGGTGGGACTAGTGTTAAGTTTCCCCTCCCCTCCAATATAATTGGCCAAATTTCTGAAACAGCTTTAGTGCTAGCTCTACAACTTTGGTGCTAACTAGTGCTTGCTATAAGCAAATGGGTGCTAGGTTTTGTAACAAATCGGTCAACTGACGGGGACCAACTTGACGGCCTTCTTCCATATCGTCTTCTAGCATGATGTTGAAACAATGTGTTTGTGATGATTAAATTAAATTGTCGCAAAATTCTATCAGCCTATTTCCCCTGTCGTTTCTCGTGCTTAAACCAAATAGAATGCCATACCGACCCATATGGTCTCTGACAATCTAAGTACCGAAATAGCTGCTACTCTCTTTCGGGGACCTGTCTTATTCTGGTTTCTCACTAAAAACCTCACCAATTTGGTACGAGCTTTTCTTCGGTTCTTTAGCTCATTGGAACACTCAAGCTGTTACACCCGTTCTAGTGAGCCAGAACTTTTTCAAGGTAGGGGTACATTTGGAACGGCAATATCAGATTGCATATAATTTAATCATTTCATACAGTACAATGAAAGATATTTCAATGTATTCATTTATAAGGCTCAAGACAGAGGAAAACGCTAAGCATGTGACGTTAATCTAAGCAAATCTTATGACATCACGCATCTTTTTTTGTGATTTATTCCATAAAGACAATAGGAGAACTGTACCACGACTTAACTCCGATTGCATGAAGAGTGGAAAGAAAAACAACGGATGGTAGACAGTGTACGGGAAATTAGAAACTGGTCATTTGCGAGTCATAATCGAGCACATACGTGCGAGTGATCGTTGAGAGGTTACTGAAGAACACCCCTTTGGTTATGAATTAACAAACAGGCGTTAACATGGCGGATCAGTGGATTTTAACAGAACCACAAATAATAGATTGAGATGGATTGATAATAGGCAGTAATGATTGTAAATATGAATCGGATCGCACATTAATTCAATCCTAATTGAATGGAATTATTTATCCACATTAAGACGTAACTGAAATGCATAGCTCGTTAGAATTTGCTTTCTTTTGCAATTGCTAGTGGCATTTACACATGATTCTCATTCTGTAGAACGACTGATAGAATTATACAACGTCCACCTGTGGTTAAAACATAGTGTTAAATTATTAGATGTACAAAACTAGTATAGTTGGACCATCAAATGGCTAATTGAATAAGAACTGATTTATGCACTTTCATGATTTTGTTTGTGAATTTATTTACAGGAATATCATTATGTCGGGGATATTTAAATTGATTGAAATTACTTTAAAATTTTGTATGTAAACTATTTACAGGAAAAATGAGATGGTGCTGTATTAAAATAGATTTAGGTGACGCAGTAAGGTGAAATTTATTGTTTTATTTGTTTAAACATATAGATAGCATTTTGTTAAAAGAACTTCATTTCACCAGAAGATCAACATACTTAACCCCCCCCGAAATACTCCTCATTCAAAGCATTTTCGCTAGATTGGACTAGATTAGACAAGTTGGCGCCCATGATTTATGATAAACTAAAAACCTTTCAAGGTTATTGGTAGCTTGAAATTGCATCTAAATAAATTTTATATTTTTCGAATTTTTTTATTCTCGTTTATTATTTCTTTAAGGACCAATTCCCGCACCACCGTAGTTGGCCGGTGCTTTCTAATTTGTTACATGATTCCTGCTCCTTCTGGGCAATTCTAAATTTAATAGTTTAACTCCTTATACACTCGTAACAATTATTCTAAATATGGTTTAAGTTTCGACATTGGAATGGCTTTGCAAACCGAATAAAATTTAAAAATTTTCTTTTTATACATATACGTAATCTAAGCGCATTATATAAAATACAAATTACTCTACTTTTACTAAATATGTTAGCTTCAAATGTACGTTGAAATAATTACGGTGATAAGATAATAACTACGTAATGAACGCTTCATAACATTTTATTGACATTAGTGCGAGTAATGATAAGATACAAGTTACAATACAAATTAAATAACTGCGATCGGTCCATAAAGTGAAAACAAGGATAATATTTTTTAATTCGCGTTTGACTTACATATGTTTATTCGCAAATGTTTTCGCAAATAAATATCCGCCACATTTATCATTTTTATGTTTTTTAGATTTATTGTCTTTGATGCATGTGAAACTTAATTATTGGTTTTAACGTCAAATCAAATACAATAAATTTAAGAACCTTGAACAGTTGTGATGATTATAGAGTCAATTGCGGTAGAATTTGCCAAAAGACATATATAGGTCATACAAGCAAAATATTTTTATACGAATTAAAGAACATAAACCTATTTTGATAAACATCAAGCAGAACATCCACTTTTTGAAAGATAAACGTCGGTTTTCAAAACTACTACATTACATAGTTGATACCTTCACATTCATTTTTCTTTCAGCGCATTTGAAAATGCGATATTTAGCATAATTAGAATAACTGGTTTAGTATTTTACCTTAGAGTATACTCTGTCTAGATATATAAAAAGCAAATAGTAAATATTTTATTCACTTGACAAAGATACTAAATAGCGAAACTTAAGTCTATTTACGTTAATTTTGCAATAGTACAAATTCGCGAAAGTGGACAATCTTAATGAAGATGTTTGTAATGTTATTTTTTAATGTAAAAGCCGAATCTATCTAATTACAAATGCAACGGCTTGTTATATTAAACAGAAAGCGGATGTAAAATGAGGAAGATTAATCTTAAACGGACCAATTAATATTTATGCATCCTGTAGAGTGGACTTCATGAATAGCTAATATTGGTTAAGCCTGTCATTCTAAATCTTTTGTTTTTATAAAATACAATTTCAATTAGGGCAGTTACTATAATTGAAGCAATAAAAATGAATTTTTCTAAAATAAATTGGTACGATTTAGTACAATACTAAGGTAACGCATTAGTCATTAAATAAGATAAACATCACGAAAAAAAACCAGTGGGGTAAAAAATTTCCATAAGTCATATTATGTAATAAATATGTAAAAACGAAAATATTAAATTATAATTAATTATAATTACTTGACTTTATTGTAGTTGATATTTCATTAAAACATATTTGTAAGTATAGGTATAGAATTCAGGGCGTTATGCAGTAAACTCAAACCACAAAATTAGAAAGTTATTTATGGTGATAGAGATATTAGGACGAAACTCAGATTCATAAATTATTTTAAAACCACAAGCAGAGAGAGTAGATTTTAATGTTATGCATTTGTCACATAAAATTAATAAAACTTTTGTACGTCGTTCATTAACAATAGTTCCAGGTTATAATACACCAAAATAATTACAGCTATAGTTTACAATGTAACAAGCCAAGAAAAGAATGTTATTACAATTTTGTTAAATACAAAGAAAAAATCGATGCTTTACTGAAATCTACAGATATGACACACGAAACATCATCATGAAATATAATGTTACAATGTCTTACCCTACTTACATAAAGAAAAAGTGAGCACCTAGTATAAACGATAGAAAGTTACGCATCTTCTCGTGATAGGATTTTAAAGTGAGAGAAACGATAGTAGTTACATACTACGGGGAAGAATTATTTTCAACTATTCACGAGTAGGTAACTAGGAAGGTGGAAAATGTAGTTAAGACGAGGACGTAATAAGGCAAAAGTGACCGCGTAATTGGGTGTTGGTATAAGGCTAAGTTAAAGGCGAAGTTGAAAGAAACCAGCTTTCAACTATGTAACGTGGCCTTCTCTACACGGAACAATTTAAATGATGCGCGAGCTTTTGTGGAACTTCGCTTGCAGTTTTGGCAAGGAATGTTTCTTTCGTGCGTGGGATTTTGAAAACTCATGTGTGCTGTAATAAAAGGGCTGCCTGCAAGGATAGCTCAAATAAGAGGGTTGTGTGTGTTAAGGAAGCTGTGTTTATAGGAAAACAAGCATGAAATGGAAATATAAATGTTTGCTGGAAATCCTTAAAAATAATAATATATTTCGTAATTACGCAATGAGTAAACATGAGCTTTTATGTTGATACTTGATTATTATGTACGTGTAAATGTTTAAATGTAAGTTTGATTGATGAAATTAGTATTAAAGTATAGAACCTTAGTATTTTCAATAGATAATAAAATAGTGTAAGGAAAAAGTTGGTATTTAACTGTTTTATACGTTGGTGATTAAAGGCATTTCCACTAATTAGGATTTAGAATATCATACAATTTAATTTCAGAGACCAGAAAATTTAAAGTGATAGTATTAATAATGAATTTGATTTATTATTTTTTTTAGTAATACTTGGCCGCAGTGACGTTAAGAAATTTAGGTTTTTTTTTAATATTCGTATTTATTTCGCACGTATTTGATGTCAATAAAGTTTAAATTTAGGTCAAATTTTATTTGAATTTATTTAGGAACTAGGCAAACAGACTAGTTTGTAAAAGAATATCCAGCTACCCCAGTATTTGGAAGGCATTTTGTTTTTCAGTTTTGGTTAGTTTGACCAAAAACTTAATACGTTTTTTAAAACATTTTAGAGAAAAGTAACGTACAACGTAGTTGAATTAAAAGACCAAAAGTATGAAATACGTATGCGGATTACCCGTCTTCCGTGTGGGAATAATATCGTAAGGGATTACCGTGATAGACGGTTTGGCATTCCTCATTTATGACTATAGAAAAAGCCTTTTGGGGTAAATGATTCTGTAACGTAGTTTTTTTTCCAATCACTTTATTATTATTATTTCGCATTTTCCCAATTTTTTTTTTATAATTCCTTCCAGAGGAACCCACTCCCGCGCCACAGTAGTTAGTCGAAGCAACCTTAAATTGTTACAGGGTCCCAGCTCCTTCAGAAGAAATTAAAATTTATAACGTAACGCTCATATTGACCGTAACACATATTAAAATTAATTAAATATAACTTATCTATTTTTATGAGTAAAACTGATAATAATTTTGACTAGTTTTTTTCCAAGAGCTATATTAAAGAAATTGTAAAAGTAGAACTTTGATATTCATAGATTCTAGAACAGAAGTAAAATCTTAGAAAGAGATAAAAACCTCTAAGGGTGTGATTTGGCGATTAAAGAAGTATCGATTGTTTAACACAAGATTTAATTTCTTTGAGACCTAATAAGAGAGAAACTCATATAAGGGTACATTGAGCCCCATACCCTATTTAAACAACATCCCAAAACCCGAGAAAACAAACAAATTTTTGTAATATTAGATACTTATTTTCCGTGTAGAAGCCGCTGTTTGTTAAAAAGCTTTATTTATGTTACATAATAGTATCTTTAAATAGTATAGTACGTCAGCAAAGTCCGTGAAAATACAAATCATACTTTGATACTAAATGACATTTGAAACACGTTGCCTAGCATATTATGTAGTTGTATAGTTCGTGGAAGTCCTCTCTAAAACGTAGTAATTAAACTCAAATATCTGTTCTTCTCTAAATATTATTTAAAAACGTGTTCTAACAAGAATAGAGCGTATATATAAGTTGAAAAGTTCTTGTTTCCAAAATTCTTCTAAATACCATTTAAAACGAGTACTTTATTAAGATCGAAGCAGCCGACGGGCATTTTGACTATATACAACTGTTTACTAAGCTCATTGTATTATACCTTCCTCTCTCAACTCTTTTATTACAAATATCATTTCGTTAATGTTCTCTTCGCTAATGTTCCCAGCTCGGTTGGATGTGATCAGTAATTTTAACCTGTCGATTAATTCATGTACATTGTTCCAGTAGATATATTGCACGCGATTGGCGTTTAAACTTTTATATATGTAAGTGTGCAGATCTAAGGCGTCTTTTATACTAAATAGTCTATCCTCACCCGCCCACCCGCCCGCCTGTCCGCTCGCCCGCCCGCCTGTCCGCCCACCCGCCCTTCAAAACAGTTTGTGTAGTGCAATTTGAGTGTTATACCAACTTAAATGAACACCATCCTCCTTGAGATGGTCTCGCTTCTGCAAATGTCGGCTGGAAAATACCACTGAATTATCATAACTAATTCGTAATGGGATTTTTTCAAAGCACTTCAAACGGACTGCAGTTTGTCATAAAAGGAACGTTCATATTTCGAACTTTATAAGAAGTTTTTGCATAAGGACTCTTATGTTGTATCACAAGATGTGAGAATAAAAGATTTATGAATAGTTGAAAGTTGAACATAATAATTAAGCGTAATTATTTATTATAACTTCCAAAATGTTGCCGTAGATATATCTTTATACAAAACGTTGCCATTTAACACCGTTATAAAGACAGTATTAAAACTTGATCGTTGTTTAAACTATGTTGCGCATTTTGAGTCGACTACTCCAACTTGCCGTGTCCGTTCATTTAGATATTCTTTCATTTAGAGAGAGTCTCCAGTCGTTTGTGGACAACTTTATTCTTTTGTTGCTTATATTAAGGGCAACGAATGACCGCCGGATTTGGACGTCAATTGTGGCAAGGCAAGTATACGACATAACAAACATACACCAGTTGTTGCTTATCTAGTTTTATCACTGTACAGTGAAACAACAACGGCTAAATATAGCTGTAAATACAATGTTTTGCTTCAAGGTTTATGTACTTTGTTTTTGATGAATTCAACTACGAAAGCTAGCATTTGTTTTGCAATGAGCATTAATTTATAACTTCAACTTGATAGGAAATAACAAAATATAATACAGGGTATGTGGTTTATAAAATGACTTAAAACCAAATCAATTTGCAATTTTTATGCGTAAAAAAACGTTACAAAATCAATATATATCAACAATCTCCACGAACGTAAGTTACTTTCAATAGTAGTATCAATTTTCATATTAATTATTCAAAGTCCTCGCTGAATTGACGTATTTGAATATGAATTCGCACAACAATACAACATAGCGACGATCAGTGTAGCTTTAATTATGAACTCACAACAGTACAACAGAGCGACAATGATGTTTATTACAGGAGAAACGCTAGCTATAGATTTACATACTTTAGTACGCAGCGTGATTATACAGATGGCGTGACATTTCACAAATTTTCAATAATAAAGAACAACGATTAACTATCTGGAATAGCTTACGTTCGTTTATAGATATAGTTTAAGTTCTTAACTTAACTTCTAAAAACTAGTGTTGACGTCTATATGTAGTTCATAGTTGTCGTGAAAGTCCATATGTTTCCCTTAGATTCGTCGGCATCGAAGTGTTGTTGAAACCTACAACTTTAGAGAACAAACAATAATAAGAAAATTTTAAAGAGCAGGTAAATATTACCGGTACACCTTACTGCATGTAACGTGCACTAAAACGCACACGTCGATACGGTACAATAGTTGACAATAAAGTGTTTCTAACGCGTCTTTCTCATAAAATCTTCGTTGTCCACACCAACTGTCAAACGTCCTCATTGGTTAGTAACCACACGTTCCTTTGGACATGGGAAAATGCATGTTTGATGGTATGCATACCATAAAATTGTAGGTTATTCCTCTACAATATGTGAAAACTGAAAACCACAGTCTTAACGTAGAAACCTAATTTATAAATGCAATGATACCGATAGAAAAATCTAGCATTCCCTTTTGCGATTAAAACATCCTTATACCTAATATTTTGAGCAGGCAAAAAGATATGTCATGACGTGAATGCCTGCGGCGCCACCCAAATGGATATAGACAAAGTTTGGTTAGTATTAACATTGACTGTTTGATAATTAACGTACCTGCGTAGTTTCTATAACATTAGACAATCTGAAATTTAGTTAGACATATTTCGTTTA
Organism: Platerodrilus igneus; assembly: GCA_036346225.1. Lineage (NCBI taxonomy): Eukaryota > Metazoa > Arthropoda > Insecta > Coleoptera > Lycidae > Platerodrilus > Platerodrilus igneus. The sequence goes on along the minus strand of JARFIW010001279.1, from coordinate 616,641 downwards.
TGAATAATTATTCAAATATATAGATTTTAATAGCAAAAATTTATTTACATATTTACTACATCATATTTTAGTTCAGATTATCATAAATAATTAACTATTAGTAATAATCCAGTTTCGTTGAAAATAGTTAACCAGCCAGTCATTTAATATTTTAGTTAAACTTTTTTTCGTTAACGGTAGCAAAATGATTTAGTTAATGATAGCCAATAAATTTTACCAAAAACCGGTTTTGTTGATTCTCCCAACCTGTTTAGTTTTTAGATACTGAAGTTTTGTAAATATATAGTTATATACTAAATGTTAGCTAAACTGTAATTTTACTAAACAGTTTAGTAAAATTATTTTTGTACGTTCACAAGAATAATGACTATTAACACCAATTAAATTAGGACCCATTCATCTGGATGAAACGAATGCAATTTGGAAATTCTTGGACAAACAACGCAACAAATTAGAAAATATCGACGGCATATCAACACAGTATTATGATTTTATTTTATACACAGCGCGATCGAAAAGTCGCTCTCATCAAAATAATCCAATCTGTAAATTTAATTATATTTGAATTAGTTCCATTAGTTACTGCGAAATGCTAAAACATGTATCTCCCACAACAATCGCAGATGCTATGAAGAATAATTTTGCCCACATGACATTGTGCTGAGGAGAATAGTTTTGCTCACATGATGTATCAGCATTGTTGAGTTCTTTGCTTGGTAAATATGTCGTTTTCTAAGAGCAGTGAGTTTTCATGCTTGAACAGTATTTTTCAAGTCGTTCGTATGCGCGAGTTGTAGACGAATATAGTGAGAAATATTCAGAAACCGCAGTGTCTAAAGAGTCAAAAATGACGAAAATAATCGCCCATTTGCGTGAATTCAGATCAGTTATAGACAGGACGAGAACCGGGAGACCAACCATTTTGACTTTTGCTAAACCCCGAGAGGTTAGGAATGCGATGTTTCGTTCGCCTTCAAAAAACTTAAGAAGACTATCAACATACTCAGATTTTATACGGTAGTACTCAGAAAGCGATGATGAAGTTAAAATTTCATGCGAGCATGTTTGTAGTGTTCAAGAATTGAAAAGCCGAATAAAGAAAAGCGGCTAGTGTAGTATAGATGGTGTCAGTCATTCGTCGACAATCATGAAATTCTATAGTTTGACCGCGTTTTCTTTACTGATGGGGCTTGGTTTCACTTCAATGGTTATGTCAATAGTCAAAACACAAGAATACGGTCAACAAAAATCATTACGTCTTCCACGAACACCCCGAAAATTGAAGTGTTGTGTGCTGTATCACATCGTCGGATAGTGAGCCCCTTTTTTTTAAACTACTGCAAACAGTGTTCTGTACCAATACATCAGTACAAAATTTATTTTGTTGCTTGAAAGTGATGAACGTAATAGTTGTTGCAGCAGGACGGTGCCACATGTCAAACATCAGATGAAGCAATGCATTTCTTACGCGAGCTTTTTAGCGAGCTTACCATTTTCATAGGCTTATGGCTCGCACGTTCTACCGATTTAACGTCTTTTGATTTTTCCTGTAGGGCGACGTTAAAGGAAAGGTTTATAAAAATAGGCCACACACACACTGGATGAACTGAAGATGTACGTCAGAACTGAGATGAACAACATCGGGGTCGACATGCTGCAAAGATTATCCTCAAACATGGTTAAACGAGTTCGTGCATGCATTACAGAACAAGGCGGCCATTTTGAGCATATGTTGCAAAAATGCTACTCCCTTAATTTTTGATGTGCGCGATTTCCGATTGCTCTGTACTATTATTCGCATTGTAATTATTAGTTGTGAAATTATTTGTAAATATGTTAAAAAGAAGATAAATTTTCCAACAGCAAAGATAATGTTTAAGCCAGGCGAAATCGAACCAAAGAAATGTATGTCCTCTGACTTTCAACAAGGGGTGGACGAATAACGTTTTTACTAATATTTATTATCTAATAGAATATTACCAAACCGTTGCTTAAGCAGTTTATTTCGTTATCATAGATATAAATTATTTACTTTATCGACATCATAATTGGTACTCTATACCACGGGTCCAGAGACCGTTTTTATATAAACTAATCGAATTTGAGGATGATTATTATTATTCATTGTACTTTCATAATATGTATACGTATGTTCAAGCTCAATAAAACTTTGAAAACACCTAATTATCTTTTGCAAATTTAATTCGGGTTTTCAGTATCTCTAAATTTTATTGTAAAATGTCTTCATTATTTATTATAATTATGTCGCCCTTTCAATAATGCTGCTAGGGTACGATGCATCCTATGCATCTCGATACGGAACGGCCCCCCTGCTTTACTGCATTTGAGCAGGAGCCTCATTTTACGACGCTTGTGAAGAGATTATTTGCTATTGCACATGCTGGGTGTCTCTCAAAGAGCTTTCTTCGAAGGTATAGAGAAACTGCAAAACTGAAATTTCGTACGAAGTAATCGAGTAAAGCGTTGTTCACCACCTTGCAACTTGCGGTTATACCGTACGTAACGACATACTACATTATTTAAATTTGTATATGCCGATTTTATTTCATATTGGAATAGTGCTTGAGCAGCGGATTAATTTAATAAAAAGATTCATATAAATGTCTTCAGTTGGTTTGTTTTCAGGAAAATTTCTCCTTAAAGAAGGGTTGTAATATAAAAAAATGAAAATTCAATTTCACAAAAAAAGCACACACCAGTACAATTCGCGTTTTTTCTCATCATATATAACTGGAAAAACTAAATTATTTGTATTGAAAACCATAGTTGTTAAGTTGTTATGAAATCAGTGTACGAAAATACTTACTATTTCGTTTTTTCTTTATTTAATGAAGTCTACCTTTTCTTAAAGGATAAATTTTTCCGATGTCAAAACAATTGAAAATTATACAAGCCTTTATTTCAAATTAATCGCCTCCTCAAGCACCATTTGAAAATGTAGTAAGATACGGACCGAAGTATGCCCCATTACTTTAACTAGAAACACCATATTTGACAAACCTCATTTGTAAAACCTCTATTGTCTACTACCCGTAGTTTTTGAGATACTTTTAATAAAGCTTGTTATGAGATACTCTATGTAGAAACTAAATAATTAAACCTGTTTTCCAAGATATTTTTACAGTATACATTTCAGTATGCTGCTTGCTCTATTTCTGAACTATATGCTCTGTTCAATGTTTAATTGTAGCTTTGATGTGGAAATAAAATTAAATATAACATGTGGAGAAATATCGATGGGTTCGTCTACAAATTATTAATACTACGTAGAAGAGGCTTGAGAATGTAGTTTCCGTAGTGTAGTGGTTATCACGTGTGCTTCACACGCACAAGGTCCCCGGTTCGATCCCGGGCGGAAACATGTTTTTTTTATACTACTATCACATTATATATTTTTAACATTTCAAGTTTCGAATTGCAAATAGCAAGTAATACCAGCTTCCATGTGAAACTTTCTAAGTATATTACAGCGCCCTTCGAAATACGAGAAAGTATATAATTACGTTTTTATTATTTAGTTCTGATAAATACTTGTTTAAAAGTCATACCATACAATACCATACAATATGATAACATAATGCTAATAATTGTTAATTATAAACAGAGTATGGGCACATAAGAAGCACCGTGGAAGCAATAGTAGAGCAGTAATTATCAATCAATTTGAAAACACAAGGTATATTTTATTTTTAACCTGTAACTATTTGACATACATCAATCTTATTTATCAACGAACTTCGTTCGTTTATGAAATCGATTTGTCGTCCGTCTGTCTGTCCGTCTGTCCGTCCGTCTGTCCGTCCGAGGCCTTTCTAATGGTCGGACATCAATGTGTGATACATCAATCGATTCAGCTCGGTGTCCTGAGAAGTTTTGATGTCAGTTGAAATCGGGCCACGGGGACGCCGTGCCCCCGCGATATTCCGTCGGGAAAATTAAAATTTCAAATAGGTCCAAAATTAATGTGCGATACATATTTGGACTCCCCTAACATAGCTGAGTCGAAATATGGTACCCCCCACAAAATCTGACCACGGATACCCGACCCCCTGGGAATTAATTTTATTTTATCTGAATACTTATAATTATTACAACATAATAATTTTAATTTCTTTAAATTGTTTTAAAGTAAGTCTACATTTGGAAGTTCGTTGCGACAATGCCTTGCATTTTCAACTTGTTTTTTCATGGCATGGTCTATATACAGTGTGTCTACTTAAGTTGGCAGCGTATGGAAAACTTTTTTATTTTTAGTTTTAGGAAAAAAAGTTACTCTTTATAAAAAGTTCTGCTTGGTATGGAACCTAAAATAAAACATTCAAATAGCTAAATTTATCAGTCATATACGAGATTTATCAATAAATATGAATTTGGTACAAGAGTAAAGTACCTTTATTTTTGAGAATTTGGAAAATTGTTATTAGAAAAAGTTATTTAGAATTAAAAACTACGGTAAAATATGCAATTGTATCTATCTATCGTAAAAAACCTTTTTCTTACTTTTTCAAACTTTTCTCTAATACATTTAATCTAGGATGCACTGAGTAAAATTGGTTGACAGTAAACGTCAAGACTGCAGTTTGTAAATGTATTTTTTGTAAGAAGTGCCAACAACATTGAGTTTGCAAGAAAAATATGAAATAGTGTTAATTGTGGGTGAAAATTATAAAACATTTTGAAGCTGCCGGCATTTTCAATAACCGACATCCAGAAAAAAGGGTTCGCAATGAAACAGTAAGAAAACTATTAATGAAATTTAAGAGTTTTGGAGATGTAAAGAATAGATATACCAACAAACGTCAAAAACAGGTTGCTAATGATGAGATGGAGTTAGAACTAATGCTCTCAACAATTGAACATCCGAAACATTCTTTGCGAGAAAGGGCATCTTTGATGCCAAATACTGTAAGTAAAGACACGGTTTTAAAAAATTTGAAAAAGAGCAAATTGCACCCATCAAGCCGCAATTTATTCATACGTTAAGGCCAGGAGATCATGATAGACGTTTTGAATTTTGTTGTGATATCCAAGGAAAGTTGGAAGATAATCCATTTATGGCAAGACATATTCTTTTTTCGGATGAAGCAACATTTTCATCAAATGAAACAGTTTCTTCACAAAACTGCCGTTGATGGAGTGAGACTAATCCACATTTTACAATCAAAATTCGCGACCAGTATGCTTTCAAAACTAATTTGTGGTGTGGAATTTTTAAAAATGAAATAATTGGACCTTTCTTTTTTCGAGAATCTTTGAATGGAGACCGTTATTTACTATTTCTACAAAAAGAACTAGATGATTTTCTTGATGATCTACCCCTACTTGAACGTCAACAGATATTGTTCCTGCAGGATGCTACCCCTTGCCGTAGCAGGTTAGATGTAAGGCAATACCTTGAAAATTGTTTTAATGGAAGAGTTGTGCATCGATTTTCGGAAATTCATTGGCCACCTCGCTCTCCAGATTTGACCCCACTCGACTTTTTCTTGTGGGGATACTTCAAAGAGAAGGTGTACCTCTAAGAGCCATTCACAGATGTTGTCCATTTAGAGCAAACCATTAAAAAAACCGTTCAGAGTATAACACCGACTATGATTAGAAGAGTGTTGACAAGAGTTTCGAGATAAAACGATTACCTGTATTTACAGAGAAGGCGGATATGTTGAAGCGGTAGTTATTTGAGGAACTTCATAATAAACTCTGTTTGTGTAACGAAAACTATTACATTATTATTGAACTATTGTTATTATTAAAAAAGTCTTGTCTTGTGAAATGCTGAGAAATTATATTTCATGGACAGTTCTTGTCAGTGCATCTTAGATAAAATGAAATAACGCGTAGTTTAAATAAATTTTTATATTAGAAAAGCTTGAAAAAAAATTTTATGATCGATGGATATTTTGCATATTTGAACGTGGTTTTTGATTCTGAACAACATTTCATAATAACAATTTTCGAAATTGTCAAAAATAAAGGTACTTTATACTCTTGCACCAAATTCATATCTATTGATCCTCCGGAAATCTTAAATTTTAAATTTAAGGATTTTAGGTTTTACCAAGCCAAATTTTATTGAGAACTTTTCCTCTTAAAAAGTTTTCCAACCGCCCTTGGGCACATATGAAATAACCACTCAAAGGAATAAATTTTCAACAATTAAACCAAATTTAAGCACACCCCGAAGATCCACCCCCCAAATTTTTCCAGCACCACCCAAAAATTTCAAATTCCAAATTCAAGCCAACTTGAATTTTAAAACGAACATTTTTAACAATTTAAATCAAACCTCAAATTAAAACTTAAACTTTAAATTAACACAGTTTTCAAAAACATACCAACCCAGAACCAACCTTTTTTAAATATTTTCAAGGCAACAATGACACCCAATTCCTTCGAGGCCTCCACCGCACCATATTTTCCAGACACAGACCCATTTTGTGGCCATTAAACCGCCAGAACCGCAACAGCCTTATTTTGCAAGCCTTTTTCAAAACGCGTTTCGCCAAGCACCGCCGATGGCGGTTAGCCAAACCGCCGACCATTTCACATCGCCGCGAAACGAGCCAATGTTCCCTGCGTGCGCAGCCCAATACCGTTTGGCTGTCCAAGTGGCGGAGCCGAACGTTTCGCCTTCGCCGTTGGTTTTTCCGGTCGCAGTGTCATCCTTCGAAACCGCAAGACCACGTTGCCGCGGGCGGGCAGCACCGGACCAGCCCGGCTTGCCCAGCGGCCGCACCCGCCAAACATTTGCAACCGCACCACATTTGTAGGCCGAACCAACCGTGTTACGAGCGTACCGACAGAAACCGAGCGCCGAAACGAAGTTGAGATTCGGCGGAAAACCCAACGCCGCCGTCCCTCACAGGCGCCCGCATGGCTTCCGATGGTGCGAATGCCGGAACACCGGAAAACCCCCATTTACGGATCGCGCATATTGCCCGAACCAACACAAAGGCAGTCGTTCCAATAACCAAAAAACTTTAAACCTTGTTGAAACCAACTACAGAATACCAATCAAACCAAAATTTAACAACTTCACGTTCATACCAGAGGTTTGAATATTTTCAATGAACACCGCCAGCGGCAATTTCACCAGCAACCCGGAACCGCACGTTCCCAAACCGCCATAATCGCGGCCCGCCAACCCTTTGCGCCAGTTCGCCGATCCTTTCGTTTAGATCGCGCGCCGCCATACACATGCCCGAAGCACAGCACCGCACGATTTTCAGAACCGGACGATTTGTTCAAAACAGAGCCGATTCTGTCAACCTTCCCGAGAAAGTCAATCCCACAAGACTGCTCGGATAATTTAAACGAACGGCCGAAGAACCCGAGGATTGTCGATCAGATACACCGAGCCACGGTAACCGGCAGCACGGCCCCGGCCCCGTTGTTCTGTGTTGCCCAGTCGCCTTTGACGAAGGCACCACCACCCTTTTCAGCAGTCGCGAATTTTGTCGGACACCCCGTTTAAGCCACACCGATTTAAACCATTCAACCAATATTACCGCCCACCCCTGAACCAACCGGTCCACACCACCGACGGCTTCACATTGAAACCACCGGTCGCCATTGGGACGCAGAGCCAGGACGAGCACGTAACACACATTTCGTCTGTTTATTTAGTCCACGAAAAAACCACCACAACGTTTTACCCTAACCATTTCAACGACCGGTGCCGCACCATGGCCCACTTATTGAGAGTTCACTCCCGCACCGCCCAGGATGCCACTTTTGAGGGGTTTTACAACCGGGTTTAACCACACTGTGAGATCTTTACCCTCGCCCAATCAAAATCACATTCCAACCTCGTCAACCGTCTGTCCTTTTCCACCAGCGATTGATTTATTGTGGTAGTCACCTTAATTTGATATCCAATATCATTCTTAGGGAAAATCTGCAACAGAAACAGACCCCACCCAGCAAGTTTAAAGACCAAATCACCACTTGCTCATCTTTTTAAACCTTTCCAAACCGCCCAGTTTTGAGCCCGGCAAACACGGATAAGTCAACAGGAACCGGAAGGCGGGAGAAGAACCCAAATTCCCACATATTAACAAATAAACAAACCATATTCACTTACGTGCAGATTTACCAGAATGATTTTGTCATCTTCCTCGATAAACCAAAGCCGCGCATGCCCTCATTCGACACACGCAGCAGCATCGATACCATCCAAAAGACTGATGAGCCGCCATCCGCGTGCCGCCCAGCCCCCGGACCTGCCGGCACCCCGGCCCAGCCACCGCCCGCGCCCATGCACCTTTCGTGCGACCTTTTCTGCACGCACAGCCTTTATAACAAAGAATATACCATAAACTTATTCCCGACACACACCTTGGTAACGCAGCCATAAAAACCAATTTTAAACACAAAGACAGTCCTTTACCCGAGTGGCCATTTAATTGCAGCTTCCTAAGAACCCTTCATCTCCTTTTCAACCGACCCGTTCAGCCGAATTGGTCCGGCCTGCCCGGCCCTGACCGCCCAACCATTCCCCTTTTCCAGCCGACACCCACCCAGCCTCATCCGCACCGCCAGCTGATTGAATTCTGTTTGGAGGCTGAGGTCCTTCCACAGCGATGTCCATCACTTTGGGAAATAAGCCCAAAGGTTAAGACCCGAAAGGAGGCCAGCACGCCTGGGTACGCAGTAACCCGCACGGTTCTTTTCGTTTTACAACACGTTTTAGAATAACCTTGGCATGGAATCATCCTTTTCGAAGAACGTTCACAAACAAAGAGTCTTTCAAACCGCAAACCAACAGCCATAACCCTGTCCCTCGACACCAAAAGTTTACCTTCCCAATTTTTTCAGCCTTTTCCTTCCAGCGCAGCAACCAGTAGCCCACCCATTCCATTCCGTTGTCTTCCTTCCAAAGGCACGGGCCAGCCCGAACAGAATCAGCGGGCGGTCGCACACCCGGGCGAACGCCAGTAAATTTCATTTTGCGAACTTTGAACCAACAGGTAAAACATGCCCCGGCCATACTTTCCTTTTTTTTCTTCGTTTCCACATCTCCAAACCACGGCAACAGCCCGCCGCTTCTTTCTTCCTTTCACAACTTTCGCCCGTCCCCATTTCCTCCCACCAAACAGCGGTTCGAACCACCGATTTTGCCAGCCCAACATTTGGCGTTTTAGAGCATTTTATCTCAACAGCCCACAAGACCCCACCAGATTTTTCGCCAATCGCAACATATTTTGGCGCAGAAACGTACACCAACGTTTGGTTCCAACGCAACCCAGCGGCACAGACGACATCTCCTGCCTTTGGCCACAGAAACACCATCCCGACCCCGGTCAACCACCCTTTTTCTATGTTTTGAACACCACATCCTCCACCCCAGCCATCCATGCCCAACAGAAATTCCAAGGCCCACCCTTTCCAACTCCTTTCATGGAACACACGATTTGAATTTTACACGATTCGAGGTCTTTCCGAATTTCACTCCCACCAGGCAACGAGTTTGCCAGGCCCGCCAAACAATCGGTTGGCACCAAACAGAAAACATCCGAGAAGGTCCCCGCAGCCCAAACCAATTGTCACAACCCATTGAACAAATAGTCAGGCCCCAACAACCCAACATTCCGGCCCACAATTTAAACAACATATCCCAAGCCGGTCACTTTGGCCCACGCCGGCCCTGCGTTCACCGCCACAGCCCAGAACACGACAACCAGCCCAAATTGCCAGGCAAGATCCGAACAACCGGCACACACGGGACCATGCCCCACACCACCACACGAACAGCACCATGGCGACCATTACCATCGACATCTGCTTTTTTTTGTTGCCCAACAGCACCGTTTAACGAGTTTTTCCATTAACAGTGATTCCAGGTTGGAAGGGCCAGGTTAGCCGCGCCGGCGCTGACCCAACCTATTAATTTTCCTTTATCTAACCTAGGTCCACACTTGTTTTTTAATGGAAAAACTCATTAAAATGCAATTAGTGCTAATGGGTTTTTAAGAGAAAACTCATTAAAAAAGCAAATTAGGGTCATATGGTCATGTGGTCATATGGTCATTGGTCATGTGGTCATGTGGTCATTGGTCATTGTGGTCATTGGGCCATTGGTCATTGGGGGTAATTTCCACCCTATTGGGGCAATTTCATTAATTCATCCACATATATTCCGGATATATGTCGATGCGCATCCCTGTCGGCTTAGGTTAATAACAACATATTCGACTATCTTCGGCAATATACGTCCTCACCTGTAGAATACGTAAGAGAACAATTTTTCGTATTCAATTTAGTATTCGATAGTAGCTAGAACGGTAAACATGAGCGTCTCCAAGGTGATTAACGTTTCTCAACTTTGGGGAATAAAGTGAAACCGGCAAATGAGGATTTGGATTATGGCTGTTGACAGAAAATATGTGCAACAATAATCTGGTAAAAGATATTGGTAATATTTGTTATGTCGAAGGCGAACAGATGCTGACTGGTGGACTACACACACCAATTACAGAACCATTTTGTGACAATATAATGTTGGTTAAAATTTGCGACCTTTCTGACACCGAACAAGCATCTGCAAACAAAAGGATGTTTATCCTAAAAAGAAATTTGTGGTGCATTTAACAGCTATCTACGAAGAAAGTTCAACTGATTTGTTTCCGCTAGGCATGGTGTTAAAGCTAAGCTTGTTTTCTCTGGAAAGCACTAACAAGATGGGCCAGAGAGTAAAAGAAATTATCGGAAAAGAAGACCTCGAATGCATTAATAAAAATTCCAAAATCCTATATGTGTTCCATACAAAGTGGAACTAGCAGATGTTAAGTTGGAAACTTTATTGGAGGAACTACCAGATATATTAGACGAAGTCGAAAAAATTATTTCTATCTTTTGACATGGATGTAACCCAAGATTTTGCGGGCATATTTAGCAAGATGGAGATGTGTAATTATTTAACCACAAAGCATAACTTTGCTATAAGGGAAAATACGAAGAAAAGTGTAATATTATAGTTGACAACGATAAAACTGGGGATTGATTGTTTAACATGGCTAACAACCAATGCAAGAATTAAGATATACAACAAATTTGTGTGTCAGATAACAAGTCCTGGTGTTAATAAACAACTTGGCAATCATATATAGATTTTTACGTTGTCCAGATGTACGTTTAAGGGAAACTTTTGCGTCTACTTTAGCCAAAGAACATGGTATTACGCGATTGGAAACGACAATATACATCTGTACAATTGGAAGCTATGTCAGTGCGGAACGGATGTATAAACCCTTAAAAGACTGTTTAACCTTATTGGAAGATAGTGTTATACCCTAAAGGCGCCAATGTACTCGGTACCACTTGCCAAAATGTGGAGTAGGCTATCGGACAAGCTACAAAATAACTGCTGTTTAGCGAATAATAACCTGCTACAGTACGTGTATTGGAGGAATGGAAATACAAAGAAATTGACGGCTTGCAAAATTGTTGTCCGAAAACCAAAAGAAGGGGAAACATTGATAAAGTATGTGCTGGCTTTAGTTTTAACTATTTACCCGTAAATTATTTGGAGATAGTAGAGGAGCAAGACAGCCAAGATAAAATAAAAATTTTACACAAGTGCTACATTAAAGCAGGTAGTACATATTTTACACAATCTGCAACACCCTATTCTACAATTCCAAAAGAAATAGTCATTTCGAATTGGGATTGATAAATACACCTAACATTCGCCCAGAGGTTGTACGACAACGCGCAAATATTGGTAGTAAACTCATTCCGTTTACGCTAAAGGAAATTGCCCCATTATGTATGCCTTAGCTGTAAGTGGAAGGAAAAGACAACTGGAATTAGAGGAAATGGATGCAAAAAGGCGAAAATTGGACTACATGGAAAACACTGCGACAATACGCGAACAATACAAAGATGTGTTAGACAAAGAACATCTTATTAGAGAAAATGAGGAAGAATTAAAAGATTATTTTATGTGTCGATGGACTGACTTAGATACATCCGTTGTACAAGTTGTATGCATTTGCGGTTAGTAAGAAAGACTCTTTTAGTTATGTAGACGTTCTTGCAGAAAAGGATGGTACTAAATCCGTATACTTTTAAAAGGTTATTCTAAAACGTATTTATCAAAATGGCAGATAACAAAGACCAACTAAGGAATTGGGTTTGTAATCTTTGCGTACACCACACGCAAAAGGGGTTCCGCTAAACATTGTATATTTGCCTAGTAAAGAACCTTTCGGATCATTTAAAACCGAGGGTCTTACAACCTATAACAACCATATATTCCCAAAAGTGGTGGACATGCAACTACGCAACAGTCTGTGGGAGAATAAGGATTTCCTCCAATACCGACAAGAAGAAGTCGATCAAGCTAACAAGATACGTATGCAGGATATTGTGGGAAAGGCGATTAAAAGATTGTCACAAGCTGGAAGAATTACACGAAGGAATGGATCTGGTTGTTGGGGAATCAAAGACTTTAAATATAGAGGCAAACTTCGGTACATTTTACAATTGAAAACCTAGACGGTCTCTATGTATCAAACTATTGGTTAGAAAAGGAGATAGAGGACTTGGGTATCGATTTAAATTTTAAGTTGCGAATAAAATTAGATAAAATTAAAGCCACTCCAAACAAACATAAAGAAAGGACTGTCTTCTGTGTATAACTTTGTATTAAAATTAAGTTTAAATGACCCCATGCTTGGCATTAAATATTTTAAATTTGTTATGTATAATGTCAGAATAAACATTTTATAATAGTATATAACATTGTTCTTTATTTATAAAAGGCTGTGACGTTACCCCGAAATAGCAGTCGCACAGAGAGGGCTGCTTATGGGCAGCGAGCATGGGCAGGGGTGCGTACGCGCAGGGGTGCGCATGGGGGGGTGGCATGCGCAGGGTGCTCATGGGCTGGGATGTGTCTGGGCGTACACGAGGGAAGCGGATGTTAACAGTCACCAAGCATCCAATTCTTTATTTGGATGGTATCGAGTACTTGTCTGCGTATGTATCCGGAGTAAAAGAATACGATTTGCATACGCAGCTTATTAATAAAATTAGTTTATCGAGGGAAGATGACAAAAGGTACATCATTCCTAATAGTACAACAATCTACGCATGGGGGTGTAAAGATATAAGATAGTTGTTTAGATTTTGTAAATCTATTGTATATATTAGTTTTAAGATTCCATAATTTTTAAGTTCTTCTCCCACCTTCCAAATCCTTCCGGCTTCTATCCTGGTTGACAGAGTATACGTGTTATCTCCACGTGGTATTCGCGGGACACGGCGGTTTTAGATTTCTTGGGAAACGGTTGGCTAAGGCATATGTCTTGGGTAGCGAAAAAAGGGTTTTAAAGATAGAGTTAAATAAAGATGAGCAAAAATTAGTGATTTGGGTCTTTAAAACGTATAACTTTGTATGGGTGGTCCTATTTAAAATCTATTTACAGATTTGGGGTCCCTAGAAAATTTAATATTAGTTGATACCAAAAATATATTTATCTTAAAAGAGTGACTACCCTGCAAATAATAAATACAATATAACACTTGTCAACAAAAAGTTGTAGGAAATTAAAGACGTATTTAATGGGGTCCAGTTTAGAATTTGTTGGTAGTAATGTTAAGTCCTACTGTATTGTAGGCGAGAAAGATACGATTAAAAGATTAAAGGGTCTCACGAATTGTAGTTAAAAACCGAGGGTCTTACAACCTATAACGAGCATATACCTCAAAAGGGGTAGGCATGCAACTACGCAGCAGTGCGTGGAGAATAAGAATTCTCCAATAAGAAATTAAAGTTTCCATGTACGTAGCACCAGTCATTGGGTAAGGTAGAAATGTTAAACCTATAAAGGCGATTATTAATTGTGGTTTAGAAAATAGTAGTTTTCGTGGACTAAATAAAATAGCTTAGACTGTTAATGTATATACAATATTCTCGTACACCCAAAACATCTGTTACGTCCACAATGGCGATACCGGTAGTTTTTGTTTAACAAATAGTAGGAAAGATACGTCAGGTGTTAGTGGGAACCCATAGGATCGTTGGATTCAAAAGAACGGTGCGGGGGTGTATGGTGGTTCCGTTAGAATAATCGAAAGTGGTTAATCAATCGTATTAGATGTTTAAATAAGCGAAAGTGTAAAGGCCTCATAAACAAAATTTAATTATCCGACAAAAAGTGCGCGATGTGCTACACTTATAAAGAAAGTATGGAATGGTGCTTTGCATCGGTCCCAAAAAAAAGGGCGACTGACTTTTCCAAGCAACTACAAGAATAGCAGTAGCGCAGAGAAGGGGTATGCATGTATTATACAGTTGCTGCAAAATATGTTAGTTTACGCGTAGCTCGGATGTGTAATTGATCACGACTTAAAGATCCTCGGAGGTTTAAAATTTCGGCCCATTGTCGTTTGAAAATGTTTGTAAATTATCAGAACAGGAGCGGGTCGAAGTATAATGGAATTGACTGAGTTTTTCTACCTTTACGAGGGAATTGGAAGTTGACAGACATCGAGCATCTAATTCTCTATTTGGACGATATCGAGTACTTACCGGTTCTAGAAATCATTACGTGCAATTGACCGCTATGCGAAAGTGTAAAAGCCACAGAAGCATTTAATTATCATACGAAAAAGCACGCGATGTGCTATAGAAAGTATAAAAATTGGTGCTTTGTATCGATCCTAACAGTAAAAAGGAGAGTGACTTTTCTAGCAATTACAAGAATAACAGTAGCGCGGCGAAGGGGGCATGTATTATACAGCGCATTGTTGCTATAAAATATGTTAGTTTACGAGAAGCTCGAACGTGCACAAATTAAATTTTAATCTATAATTAACGACGGTCGTAAAATTGGAAATTAATGGTTAATTTAAATACCGCTACATATACTTTCGCTTGGTGATTCATTTGAAAATATTCAAGCCTACCATTTCCTAAAGTATGACGTAGAAGTTATTTAAAATTAAATTGGTTTATTAGTAAGTATTCTGTAGACAAGTTTGGTATTTCCTTAGCAAAGGTTTAAAGTGTTTTTGGTTATAGTAGCACTGCATCTTCTACAGCACGACTTGCACACAATTTGTGTGCGTGTGCTATCACCCTTTTGGATTTTTAATATGCACGCGATCCGTATAACATGGAAGACGTTTTCCGGTGTTTCTACTAACGGCATTCGCACCATCGACGAAGCGAACCAGGTGCATGCATTGGCGCTAAATGTATTGGACGAGCAGCGAGGATTATGACGTCATTTAGTTCCCCGCCGAATCCTCAACTTCGTTCGGATGTCTTCGGAAACCTTCGGTTTGCATTCTATAAGGAGCATAAATCAGGTACGCTCGAGTAAGCTTTTTAGTTAGTTCGCTTACAAGTTTAACTAAAGTGCTATAGTGCGGATTTTGTTTTTGTACTAAAATGGTATCTGCAAACGTTTTAATGCAACTCTTGCGGTGCTTCCTATACCTGGAAAATGCTCTCAAACGGCACCAGAACAAATGTCGTGGTGCAACATCGTCCACGGTTAAGCTTATACATCCGCCCGCAGCAAAGTACTTAAACTGTGGGTCTTGCGGTTTCGCTTTTACGAGAATGGACAACTTACTGCGACACAAGGAAAAACAGCACGGTATGTCATTAAGCCTTAAACGTTCAGCTCCGCCAGCTGTTAAAGGGACTTGTACGAAACAACCACGAATTATGTGTAAAGTATGCGATTTCGAAATGGAAAAGACTACCTATGCTGCACACTTAAGGAGCAACTGACATAAAAATGCATCAGTTACCGCTACTAACGACGATGGTGTAGAAATGGTTAGTACAGCGTTTAACAACCGTATGGTTAGCTATCGCATAAAGAACGCCAGTGTCGACGATGGAGTGCCCGAGTTTCTTTGGAAGCAGAAAGAGCGATTTATTCGATTAATAAATGAAAAAAGAATACAACATACAGCAATAAAAGTCTATTGCGAACTCTACGGCGTTTACACCAAAATGGGGGAAGAGACTACCGATGTGAAATCCTTTAACACAAAAAATGTGGTTATAACGTCTTCTAGTAATCTGGAAAATATGTACGAGGTCTTAAGCGAAACCATAAGAACAAAATCAGAGGAATTTGAAACATGCGGGTCCGGTTGGTCTTTGGAAAAGGTGCTCTATTTAGAAATAAATATTAATAAGTATAAGCCGATTTGAGTTCTGGGTTAAAAATAAAAAATTGTAAATATGTATTTAGAAATGTGGTTTTACAAATTTAAACTGTATTAGTAAAAATTGTTTGTAATAAAAAGTTTTAAGAATTGTTTTTAGATTTTCTTTTATGTATTAGCTGCAGGAAATTTATAATTTAAAGGGTGTGTGTAAAATGGTAAGGAATCGTTCGATTTTAAATCTATTTAGAGATTCGGATTGTGCATAAAATTCTAGACTAACAAGATGTGCTACATGTAAAAAAATGTTTAAGGATTGTTAAAAGTCGCTACAGGTAAGAAATCTTAAAATGGGGTAGCTCCTGGGGATGGGCATTAAAATTTAAAGAGATTTGGTAGCTAGAAAATTCTAATTTATTATACCAAACAAGGTAGGTTTATCTCGGGGAAAGTGGGAAAAGTTTACCGAAGGGAAAACTTTTGGTT